>JACEEZ010002722.1:57500-175000 GCA_016584305.1 Chionoecetes opilio
TTTTGCACAATAGAGTAAACTAGGGATAGGTACAAGTTTTGTGGCATTTTATAATGCATCGTATGTACGGAAGTGCTACCAATGGCTCGAAAGCAAACTAGCTAGAGAGAAATTTCATGGTAAAATTTAACAGTGATCCAAAGGTCTTGAAAGAACGATAGCAACATACAAAAGTCTACAATGTATGTGCTTGCATGATTTTTATTTCAAATAATTTTTGCGTCTGCACTGCTGTAAACTAATATATTTTTTATGTATTATATCAACATAGGCGTGAAAACTTACTGATGGGCTTTTATGTTTTATCCCCTTTTCTTGCTAGCAAACTGACTTAATTAAGATATTCCTGCTAAAGTAAAGTTTAGTTTCTCAATTCTTCAACCTCCCCTTGATAAGGCTTAACATTTGTATTCACTTATGAATTGTTTACATTTCAAAATTTTAGTACACGATTTTTGGAAAATTTCAGTTTCCTTAAAAAGTATCCATTCTTGATTCCCTAGAGCAATTTCTTAATCTTTTTACCGCCACACACCCTTTTAGTAGATGGTGCATGCTTCTGTGCCCCCCCCACCATCCCCATCCCCATCACTTGAAACAAGATTTTTCAAAATCATCGTGAATCTGGAAGAAAAGCTGAAAAACAAATGTGTTTTTAGCACTTATTGGGCAGTAAATTTTTCATAAACACCTTGCATATACCCAGCAGACTTAGTTAGATCACGTTTAATGAAATACTTGACAGTTCTTCCTTTTTCTATCTTTACTCACGCCCCCCTTGGTAATAGACAAGTTGTCTGTTCTGAGAAGACTTATGAAATGTGTTCTGCCATTTGTTTGTAGAGTGGCATAGTATATGTAATTCCTACCCAAAAACTTGAATTCGTGCTGTAAAAGGGGTGATAAAGTTAATTGCTCGAAAAAACGTCCGCCATTGTCGTGACTTCACAGGATGTACTACAGGCGCGGGAACCAAGCAGGTCCCAGCCTGTTCGAGCCGAGCGGAGGGAGCGTGTACATCCACCACAACACAATCCAGCCACTATCGCTTCCTTATCATGTAATCTTTGGGAATTGAGATTAATATCTTCCCTGGTGTTGACCTGCCAGTGCCCTGCAGTGCACATTGGCACATAGCACCAATGATGTCTATTTCCCCTTTCCTTTGTCATGACTTTGCTGGTGTCATTATCGGTAAACACACCGTGGTTAGCCTCTGCTTCCTCCCGCGTGTGTACATCTGATGGCGTCACGACCAACGCTGGAGCTTTTTGCAGTCACGTGGCATTTGGGCAACTTTAAACCTTATTTTTATTTTTTTTGCCTTTAAATAATAATGTTTATTGTTTTTTTTAAATTTAGGAATCTATTAGCCAACCTTTTCCAAAAAAAAAAATCGTTAGGCAACTTGTCTATTATCCACGCCCCCCTAGGGATGTGCGCCCCCCAGAATGAGAACGGCTGTCCTTGAGGGACATCCGTTACCTCTGTTGACCCTTATTTTTTTGGAGAGGATGTATCCATCCTTGGGGTCCCATAGGGAAAGTGCCTACCACTGGATGCTCGTAGAGAAAGTATGCCTTTGGGTCCAGAGAGTATTTCAATCCCAGGATACTCAAGGGAAAAGCATACTTTTATCCTTTTTCGGAAAGTGTCCATTCTTGTGTTCTTTATTGGGGAATGTCCAGTCCACCCTTGTGTTCCTTTTGGGGAACTGTTCACTTGCGTTCCTTTTGGGAAGTATGTGTCTGTCCGTGTTCCTTTTGAGAAGTATGTGTCCATCCGTGTTCCTTTTAGGGAAGTCCACCCTTGTGTGGACTTCCCACAGTCCACTTTTCACTGCACCACGTCGCCTCCGTGGTGCAGTGGCTAGCGTGCCTGGCTACGAATCTGCGGGGCCTGGTTCGATCCCGGGCTAGGGCAAGTCGGTGACCAGCCTACCCAGCTGTTCTTACTTCCTTTCGGGGTTGATAAATGGGTACCTGGGGTAACCTGGGGAAGGTAACTGTGGTAACCCGGGAGTCACACTAGCCCTGTGTCCCGGGGTAACGGGTTCTCACCCACCACAGGCTCTAAGGGCTAATGCCACGGAGATGAGCACCGCATGCCACGCGGAGCTTAGCGTATGCTCCCATCTTACCTTTACCCTTGTGTTCCTTGGGGAATGTCCAATTTTGTGTTCATTCGGGGAAGTGTCCATCCTTGTATTCCTTTAGGGGGGAAGTCAACCTTTGCGTTCCTTTTGGGAAAGTGTCCACCGTTGGGTTCCTTTTGGGAAAGTGTCTATCTTTGGGTTCCTTTTGGGAAAGTGTACCTTTGGGTTCCTTTTGGCAAAGTGTCCACCTTTGGGTTCCTTTTGGAGAAGTTTCCACCTTTAGGTTCCTTTTGGGAAAGTGTCCACCTTTGGGTTCTTTTTGGGAAAGTGTCCACCTTTAGGTTCCTTTTGGGGAAGTTTCCACCTTTGGGTTCCTTTTGGGAAAGTCCACCTTTGGGTTCCTTTTGAGAAAGTCCACCTTTGGGTTCCTTTTGGGAAAGTCCACCCTTGGGTTCCTTTTGGGAAAGTCCATCCTTGGGTTCTTTTTGGGTCCACCCTTGGGTTCCGTTTGGGAAAGTTTCCACCTTTGGGTTCCTTTTGGGGAAGTTTCAACCTTTGGGTTCCTTTTGGGAAAGTCCACCTTTGGGTTCCTTTTGGGAAAGTCCACCCTTGGATTCCTTTTGGGAAAGTCCACCCTTGGGTTCCTTTTGGAAAAGTCCACCTTTGGGTTCCTTTTGGGTCCACCCTTGGGTTCCTTTTGGGAAAGTACTCGGGTTCCTTTTGGGGAAGTTTCCACCTTTGGGTTCCTTTTGGGGAAGTTTCCACCTTTGGGTTCCTTTTGGGGAAGTTTCCACCTTTGGGTTCCTTTTGGGGAAGTTTCCACCTTTGGGTTCCTTTTGGGAAAGTTTCCACCTTTGGGTTCCTTTTGGGAAAGTTTCCACCTTTGGGTTCCTTTTGGGGAAGTTTCCACCTTTGGGTACCTTTAGGGAAAGTTTCCACCTTTGGGTTCCTTTAGGGGAAGTTTCCACCTTTGGGTTCCTTTTGGGAAAGTCCACCCTTGGGTTCCTTTTGGGAAAGTCCACCCTTGGGTTCCTTTTGGAGAAGTCCACCCGTGCGTTCTTTTTGGGAAAGTATCCATCCTTGGGTTCCTTTTGGGAAAGTCCACCCTTGGGTTCCTTTTGGGGTAGTCCACCCGTGCGTTCTTTTGGGGAAAGTATCCATCCTTGTGTTCCTTTTGGGAAAGTATCCATCCTTGGGTTCCATTTGGTGAAGTATCCACCCTTGGGTTCCTTTTGGGAAAGTATCCACCCTTGGGTTCCTTTTGAGAAAGTATCCATGGGTTCCTTTTGGGACAGTATCCATCCTTGGGTTCCTTTTGGGAAAGCACCCTTGGATTCCTTTTGGGAAAGTATCCACCCTTGGGTTCCTTTTGGGAAAGTATCCACCCTTGGGTTCCTTTTGGGAAAGTATCTACCCTTGGGTTCCTTTTGGGAAAGTATCCACCCTTGGGTTCCTTTTGGGAAAGTATCCACTCTTGGGTTCCTTTTGGGAAAGTATCCACCCTTGGGTTCCTTTTTGAGAACTCCACCTTGTTCCTTTTGGGGAAGTGTTCATAAGGATGGACACTTTCCCAAAAAGAACACAAGGTGGACAGTTCCCAAAAGGAACCCAAGGGTGGAGACTTCCCCAAAAGGAACCCAAGGGTGGAGACTTCCCCAAAAGGAACCCAAGGGTGGAGACTTCCCCAAAAGGAACCCAAGGGTGGAGACTTCCCCAAAAGGAACCCAAGGGTGGAGACTTCCCCAAAAGGAACCCAAGGGTGGAGACTTCCCCAAAAGGAACCCAAGGGTGGAGACTTCCCCAAAAGGAACCCAAGGGTGGAGACTTCCCCAAAAGGAACCCAAGGGTGGAGACTCCCAAAAGGATCCCAAGGGTGGAGACTCCCAAAAGGAACCCAAGGGTGGAGACTTTCCCAAAAGGAACCCAAGGGTGGAGACTTTCCCAAAAGGAACCCAAGGGTGGAGACTCCCAAAAGGAACCCAAGGGTGGAGACTTTCCCAAAAGGAACCCAAGGGTGGAGACTCCCAAAAGGAACCCAAGGGTGGAGACTCCCAAAAGGAACCCAAGGGTGGAGACTCCCAAAAGGAACACAAGGGTGGACACTTCCCCAAAAGGAACACAAGGCTGGACACTTCCCCAAAAGGAGCCCAAGGGTAGACACTTCCCCAAAAGGAGCCCAAGGGTAGACACTTCCCCAAAAGGAACCCAAGGGTAGACACTTTCCCAAAAGGAACCCAAGGGTAGACACTTCCCAAAAGGAACACTAGACACTTCCCAAAAGGAACACTAGACACTTCCCCAAAAGGAACACTATAGACACTTCCCCAAAAGGAACCCAAGGGTGGACACTTTCCCAAAAGGAACCCAAGGGTGGACTTACCCAAAAGGAACCCAAGGGTGGACGTCCCCAAAAGGAACCCAAAGGTGGACACTCGCCAAAGGAACCCAAAGGTGGACTTCCCTTAAAGGAACCCAAAGGTGGAAACTTCCCCGAAAGGAACCCAAGGGTGGACACTTCCCCAAAATGGAACCCAAGGGTGGACACTTCCCCAAAATAGAACCCAAGGGTGGACACTTCCCCAAAATGGAACCCAAGGGTGGCCACTTCCCAAAAGGAACCCAAGGGTGGACACTTCCCCAAAAGGAACACAAGGGTGGACACTTCCCCAAAAGGAACACAAGGGTGGACACTTCCCCAAAAGGAACACAAGGGTGGACACTTCCCCAAAAGGAACACAAGGCTGGACACTTCCCCAAAAAAGGAACACAAGGCTGGACACTTCCCCAAAAGGAACACAAGGGTGGACACTTCCCCAAAAGGAACACAAGGGTGGACACTTCCCCAAAAGGAACACAAGGGTGGACACTTCCCCAAAAGGAACACAAGGGTGGACACTTCCCCAAAAGGAACACAAGGGTGGACACTTCCCCAAAAGGAACACAAGGGTGGACACTTCCCCAAAAGGAACCCAAGGGTGGACTTCCCCAAAAGGAACCCAAGGGTGGACTTCCCCAAAAGGAACCCAAGTGTGGACGTCCCCAAAAGGAACCCAAGGGTGGACGTCCCCAAAAGGAACCCAAAGGTGGAAACTTCCCCAAAAGGAACCCAAGGGTGGACACTTCCCCAAAAGGAACCCAAGGGTGGACACTTCCCCAAAAGGAACCCAAGGGTGGACACTTCCCCAAAATGGAACCCAAGGGTAGACACTAGACACTTCCCCAAAAGGAACACAAGGGTGGACACTTCCCCAGAAGGAACACAAGGGTGGACACTTCCCCAAAAGGAACACAAGGGTGGACACTTCCCCAAAAGAAACACAATGATGAAAAGTTGGTGGTGGTTTCCTTTTGGGAAAGTGTCCACCCTTGGGCTCCTTTTGTGGAAGTGTCCACCCTTGGGCTCCTTTTGTGGAAGTGTCCACCCTTGGGCTCCTTTTGTGGAAGTGTCCACCCTTGGGCTCCTTTTGTGGAAGTGTCCACCCTTGGGTTCCTTTTGGGGAAGTGTCCACCCTTGGGTTCCGTTTGGGGAAGTGTCCACCATGTGTTCTTTTGGGAAGTATCCATCCTTGTTTTTGTATAGGGGAAGTGAGCTTTCTGTCCTTGAGTCTATGGAAACCAGAGTGTTCATCGTCCACCCGTCGGTCCATCTGAAAAGTATTCCGCAATGGGTTTATCTGATAGTTTTCTCGGTTGGGTCTGACAAATATGTCCACCTATGGGTCCTATTGGGGGAGGGAATGTGAGTTCCTATGGGAAAGGAGACTCCTCTAGGGGAAAGTTTCCATCCTTTTGCCCCTTTGGTGTTAAGTAAACGCCCATGGGCCCTTTAGGGGAGTGCCCACCCGTGGGTTCCCCATGGGTGATTTTGCTTTTTCCTTGCGTCGTCCCTTGGGTAAGGATGGCCAATCTAAATCTTAGGTTTCATTAGGGAAGATATATGCCTACATTCTCTCAGGGGAGAGTATGACTATTGGAAAATATGCTTACTCAGTTATCCCTCGGGATAGCGTGCCTTCTTCTACCTAGTCGCTCTTGAGTGCCCTTCCTTGGGTCCACCTTAACCCTTAACAGGGTTAAGTGTTTACCATGGGTCCATATGATCCCTCATAGTAAATATGCCCACCCCTGGATTTTGTAGGGATTTATGTAGTCTCGCCCCGGTTCAAAGCGAAGTAGCCATCTCTGAATCACAAGATATTCATTGCAGGTACCAATATGGGGGGGATTTTATCCGTTCTCAAAACCCTCTAGGGAATTCTCTCACCAGAGAATATCCCTCTTCAGGGATTAGTTATATATGTGTCCACCCTTAGGTCTCACTCGGCGGTAGTGCACAATCCATAGGTCTCACTCAGGTACATACATCGCGCCCTATATTTCGCACAAGTGAATGTCAATCTCAGCCATGGATCCCACCAGGGGACTTGTGCCCACCCACAAATAACCGTAGGGGAATGGTTCTCACCATAGGTCAGGAAACTGCTATCCATACCCTGTAGTGTAGCAGATGAAATGTAGGAATGTATTCACCATTATATCCGAGAATGGATTGCATATCCCCATTCGAAGATCCAAATGTCCATAAATGCCCACTTTCCACCCTTTGGTCACTTAGTACCCACTGTTTGTAATTAGCAGTAAACCTACCTATATCACATCGGAGCATTGATGTCCTTTGCCGTGCTATTTTAGCAAAGCATCTTACACTAGGAAGCCTGGAAAGACTACTCGTTCATGATTAGCAGCTTCTCAAATTTGGGGATTTACTTTTGTGGTAAAACATTTTTCTCGAAACTCTTGATAGACCTATTGATCACATTGTGCAGCTAATCATACTTAGTTAACATTGAATGAAATTCTACTGAATTATGCTATTTATTTTTCTTTCAAATTTATAGACGATGTGATAACGTTTAAAAGCCTTATAAGACAAGTTCATGTAAAGGAAGATTTTCAAAATTTTACATGAAATTTTACGGGCACGCGGTAATCTATAAACCATAATTTGCCTTTTTCACTACACTTTAATCACAATGCATTTGACAGAAAGGGCTCCATAATTTAGGTGAAACAAATCTGCCAGATATTCTTAAAAACTAATTACCGAGTGCTAAAATGTTCAATATTGCTTGATGTTGAATATCCACACAAAAAAGATAGATGAATACGTAATAATAAATAGAAAAGATAAATACACTGCCCATCTCAGGGCAGGTTATAAGATTTGATGCCCATCTCAGGGCAGTTTATAAGATTTGATGCCCATCTCGGAGCAGCTTATAAGATTTGATGCCCATCTCGGGGCAGTTTATAAGATTTGATGCCCACCCATCTCGGGGCAGTTTACCTATAGCAGTCTAGGTGACCATGGCCTATTATTTTATTTATGTATTTGCAACTTTTGGCACTACCCGAATGCGTTAATTAACGGTCACAGGTACTGTGCACTAAGTGCAATCAATATTAGCTGTCTTTGAAAGGATGCTTATGCTGCATAGACAGTTAATGATTATTCAGATATATAGCGAGGAAAATTACACTATGCAGTTTATTTAAAGGCAAATTGGGCAGTTGTTTCCTTGCACACCCTCACAGCTGATTTAAGTAACCCATAATTTTAGTGTGTTTTTGGTTTTTTTAGTGGTTCCCAAGGGTAGTTCCCAAGCCTCCATCTTTTAGCGATATCACTTTTCTATCTACGTTTGCGAAATGTCAGTAGTGTTTTCTTACTTTATGCAGGACTTTCTTTTCATCAACAGCCTTTGTGTGGTGCGGAAATATTTAACTTCTATTAACTATTAGCTTCCTTCCAGTTGGATTGTATCTGGTGATTGGTGACGCATTGGTTAAGCTACAATGTCGTACGATTTCAGCTGCATGTGGTTACTTATATCTCTTTATTTTCAGGAGGCCCTATGAACTTCATATAATATGCTTATTGATTTTACTTCTTACTTTTATATACATCAGGTTCCCTTTTGTGTCATTTCAGTCAGCAGTGAAGGGGTTGACAATGGGCGGCCTGAACGTGGTCTCCATCACGGACAGCACGCCCATCATGTTCACAGACTCCCCGAGGCCCAGGAAAGCCAAGAAGCTGTAGTCACGCCCATTTTTAGCGATACATCAGTCATTACTCACCATGTGAATGTCTATTGTGTAGGCAGCAAATGAGTTGAATGGATTATTTAATCATTTATTAATTTTTTCATACCAAAGGCCTCTCAAACGTTTGGAGAGGCTCAAAAAGCTAGACCAGTTTGTTCATACAGATACCTTATACAACAACTTTCATTCTAATTTATTTTGTGTAATTGTAAATACATCAATAAATGATTAATTTTTTTACAGTGTTTAGTATGTGACCCTGGGGAAAACATTGGTAATACTTGGGTAAGGAGGGTGAGCATTATCATAAAATACAGTAGGAACACTTATGGGGATTGATTTATAATGAAGGGAGTGAGCACTATTTTACTTATTATTTCTATTTCTCCATACAAAAGGTCGCTTCTAAAAATACTGGGTGGTACAAAACCCAAAGGAGTTCGTTCATAGAAGTGTTTGATACAACTTAAGCCAGGAAAACTTTTGGTGCCTGATGATTTGAAGGTTTGTTGGAGACGTCACAGGCCTGGGATTGTGGGTAACAGAAACATGGCTGGCGGACTTAGCTGTGGCACACTGAGGCTGGCCAAGCACAGAACCTAAGATTTATGACTCATCTGGAGCCTGTGTCCTACAGTTTATCATCCATAGTGTTCCTGAAGGGTTAGTGTGTGCACTGTGCCTGTGGTGAAGCAAGATATACAGTGGATAATGTGGATGCTGAGAACATGAAAAATTACGACTTGGCCAGAGAAGACTGTAAAATGGCCGCCAGTCAGCCATGTTTGGTGGCCACGTAACCCCGTGAACCAGGCCGTGGGAAAAACTTATGCCTGCTTATATGTGCACTAGTGATGTTTATATGAATTGAATGGATGGATATAGTGTTAAATAAGTGATAAGTGTTGAAATAGTGGACTCTGCGTAGCGAGGAGACAGCGGCTGACGGGGCTGGCCGGCTCACCATGAGGGAGGTGAGTGGTTTGTTTACATCAGCTGGCCAGTGGGTGGGTGGCTGCAGGCACGCACACCACCACAGGCATCGCCCACTGCACCACTGCTGCACATATACCTTCATAGTGATGACATAGTGACCTATAGACTTTGCCATTTATTCTTGAGGTGTTTCCAGAATAATGTTGATATTGATACACTACTTGCATGTTTACGTTGGTGAAGCCGTATTTATCTAGTCTTTTAACAGGGAAGAGGGACCTTCACGAATTTCTTGGAGAGTTATAGCTCATTTACTGACCGACGGTGCATGAACTCACACCCTACCGTCTAAATTAAAGTGTCTCGCCTGATTATCATTAATACTTGCATGACAAATAAGTAGGTACTTATTGCCACCGTTTATTCAGAGGAAAAGTTGAGATGTGGAAACTAGACTTAGGCCTCAAGGAAGTCGAGTGTGAATAACAGGATTTAAATAATCTGCACATGATTGATTCACAATCCCGCCCAGTACACTTGGTTACAGGGAGTTTCGTACACGAATTGTTTCGTACCCAGGTTTTGTTGGTTTCGAACACTGACTTGAGTTTTTTCGTACATACCTAGTGTCGTTTCGAAACTAGTTGTAAAATTCACCTCTGAGCTGAGTGTACGAAACTACTATGGTTTCATATAGACTACGAAACAACTTTGGTGTGCGAATCTACTTGTGTACGAACTGACTGCACCCCGTACACTTTACTGTTTAGTCTCGCCTCATCGTTGATTGGTAAAGGGAGCTGCTTGCCAGCTGTCATGGGCTACCTACTTTGGTGATCCTATAGTATACCGGCCTGACATATTAGTCAATCAGCTGGGGTGAGTAAACCAAGTGACTGGAATACCGATGAGATCTGCAGCAGTGGGTACCTGGAACTGTTGCTGATAGGAATTTTCGCCGACGTCGGCGAGTGTACACTAGCATTTCTATTGCAAATTAATGATTTTTTGATGAAGGCTCCTGGTTAGGTTAGGTTAATAATCCTTGGGGAGATCCGGGGAAAGGATGCAGCTCTCCCCTTGGTAAGGAAGTTGGTTTGGTTAGGACTCGGGTGGAATGGACTCAGTAGACAGGTAGTTATTGCGGAGAGCTTTAAAGGGAGGCTAGATAAATTCATGGATGGGGATAAAAGGTGGATGTAGGTTGTGTTAGATGTAGGTAATCATGTTTTTCATATAACATTAATATAACAGGAACTAATGTATGGATGTAGGTAATCATATTTTTCATATAACGTTAATATAACAGGAACTAATGTATGGATGTAGGTAATCATGTTTTTCATATAACGTTAATATAATAGGAACTACCACGTGTAGGCCTCACGGCCTCTTGTAGCTTCCTTATTTTCTAATGTTCTTATGTTAGGTTAATAAACCGGCAAATTTTTGCTATTGGGCACCACTGATTTTGAGGAGGAAACTTCTAACCTAAGCTAACCTAACCGTTTCTGCCTGAAATAACTAGTTTTTGAAACAGGTGGGGGAGTTGACGCTTTATAAAGGATATTGATTCCTTCGCCAGAAACGAGTGCCACATTAATTTTATTAGATTATGGAATTGTCGATGATCTGAATTCTTGCTGAAACAAAAACCGAGAACTCGCCGACGTGGAAATTTTCGGGTGACAGTTCCACTTATAACAAATGGAAATGAAGAATAAAGTGTATTTAATTATTGGACACCATATATTTTGCCACAAAACACTGTAAAACTACATTTTTAATTTTTAATACAATACGTCAACATTGGTTTCGCAACCTGGCCTAACTAAGGGGGCGCAGTACCCCCAGACCCCCGCTAGTTCACTAACCGAACCTGGACATTGGTTATGTAACCTAACCTAACTGATCAAGCTATTCTTGATATTTAATCCCTGAATGCAGAAACTTGGTCAAAGCTGATTAAATATAGACGTGTATGTATATTGGGCCTTATGTCATATCCGTCGTGTAGTGGCTAGCTTGCCTAGCTTCAAATCTGTGGGCCCTGGTTCGAATCTGGGCCAGGGCAGTCGACGGCCAGCCCACCCGGCTGTTCATCCTTCATTTCGGGGATGGTCGATAAATGGGTACTTGACTGGGGTGGTATCTGTGGTAACCCAGTTGTCACACTAGCCCTGTGTCCCGGGGTAGCGGGTTGTCACCCACCATAGGCTCAAGGGGAAGTGCGACGGAAATTAGCACCGAGGCCACGCGCAGCATAGCGTATGTCCCAATCTTTACCTTACTTTTTATATTGGGTACTGTAATATCAAGATCGTGAATTTAGGTTACTGTCGCCGAAAGCGGGAACACATGCCGACGTGAAAAATTGCAACTCGCTGACGACGGCGAGAATTCTGATAAGCGAGAGTTCCAGGTAGGTAGGTACCTTAAAAACACATCTAAACTTACCAGAAAACAATATTGTCTTGTGTGTAAACAGTAGTGTCCAATACCGAAATTTTACTTTAAAATTTCTTGTTGGTAGGTTCTGAGGTCCCAAGTAGCAGCGCAGTATTAGCCAATATGTTATCATGGTGGACTTAACTCGTGTCTATACATATACAGTAAACCCTCGCTTTTATGTACGTACCTCGATATAACAAATTTCTGCTTTAACAAACTTTCTGCCAGTCTGAAATGCACGGGGATTTACCAAATAAATTCGGAATAAATTTGGTAAATGCGGGGTTTGGTTCGGTGGTGGGCCGGCCGAACATGTACATGCAGGTCGGTCGGTGGCAGTGAAAACAAAGCCGACCGGGCGGTGCGCGGCCAATCAGTCTGGCTTTGTTGGCACTTGGATATTACGAACCTTCGGATATAATGTCATCTCTTTCCCCCCAATTGGTTCGTTATAGTGAGGGTTTGCTGTATTCCATCTCTTGAAACCTATTAAATTGCGACATAATTGCTTTAGAATTGATCTGCCACAAATTAGACTACGAAAGAATATCAACTCTTTAAGAATGCAAAAGATTAGGGGCAAACACTCCAAAAATTTATCTATTGATATAGTACCTATCCATGCATTAGAGGAATGAAGGGAATATGTTTTAGACTTTGAAGTTGGTTGACATGGTAAGTAAAGCAAGGAAGTTGTAGGGTAGGAACTTGAGAAAATGTTTCAAAGCCAATTAAACCAAACACATGGCTGGATGAGCTGCTACCAGGCTGTCCAATATGAGTGTGAAACCTTTCTATCAAAAGTATGGCTATGATACACAGTTATATATACAGTTATGCTAAAAATGGATCAGGTTTACTCACCTGGGGCGTCGATACCCACCCGGCAATCCTAGACATGCTAGGGTATGAGCAGTAACCCAGCTCATAGATCTAGTATGCCAGCTAGATCAGCAAGGAACATAAAATAGAATGACTAGGTCACAAGATGGTGTGTCAGACAGACTTTAGCATGTATTATGATCTTTTATTGTTTTAATGCAGCATTTCCCAAACTTTTTGGGTCATGACCCTCAACACAGCATTTTCTGGCTGGATGACACACAGAGCATATGCATATACCGATGATGTAGTTTTTATCCAATAGATTTCAGTGAATTTCACTATAAAAAGCTAATTAATGAATTTTTCATATCTTTCTGTAAATCAGACAAATTGAAGGGCACAGCCTTCATGTTATGGTATCAATTAAGATAGTTAAGTAAGCAACAAATACAAAATGTAGCTACATCTGTGACATTGCTTCAATGAGTTAGTCTTTCTGGATATGGATTTTCTTCAGGCTATCCTGCGACCCTTAAGAGAATCCTTGCGATGTTTTCAGGAGTATGTGAATCAGTCGCCATGTTAGCATTGATATCGAAATCACCATCATATTTGGAATACTGCAGATTAAGCTGCAGGTGTTGCCAATGATTTACTGAGAACTACCTGGAAGCACAAGCATAGCTTTGATTCCCCTCTTGACTTCTCATATACGTAGACCTAATCTTAAATTTTCCTCATGCGTTTGTAACATAGGATTTATACTAGGTGACAACAAGCTCCTTGACTGTGCAATGACGTTGAACTAGGCAGATTCAGGGTCTTGAGTGGCAGGAGTTACCCAGGACTTTTAAAATCTCCAGATTTATACCCTGTTCTTCGGAGATTATTGTGTAATAATATAATAATACTAATTTTATTCTCACCTGAAGGCATACAAGAAAAAACAACATAATATATGGACGAGGGAATGAACTTAAGTACTAAAGCAAATAATTGATAATAGCTATATAGGTACCTCTATAATAATAATAATAATAATAATTTTAATATCACCCGGAGGCATACAGGCAAAATGACTCAGTCAGATGCTGGAAAGTCTTTCATTGGCACTACCATTAAGTTAGATGATTTGTATGTGAAAGGTCCCCTTATTAGGATTGCAGCCATCAATATAAGATTGCCCGTTGCTAAACTCAAGTGGATAGTTGGGAGAGATATTCAAGTGTAGGTGCATTTTCCGTATATGTGGTGACTATGTCTGGTCTCCAAATGTAAAAAACCAAACTTGTAACCCATGAAGGAGATGATATTTATTGCAAAATCTGTTAACTTCCTTCCTGATCTGCTTGTACCTGCTTTCATATCTTTTCTGTAAATGATACACTATCTGGCTTTGATTTTACTTTTAATTCAGTAGGTTATTCATTACCCGGCTTCTGGGCTGGTGCATCAGCGGAGTGAGGCTTTCATCAACTTGTCATTGGTGAGGTTGAGGGAATCTGCTGAAACCCACCTGGTAAAAAGATGGCATACAAAGGTGAAATTTGGAGACTGGACTGAGTATCATGCAATGTATGAGGAAGCAGTGTTTTAAATTATAATGGAGAAAGGACCTACTTTTATGTGCAAGCAAGATGTGAATTTTGATAGGGAATAACAAGGCAGGAATAGTGTTTGCAGGCTTTGGGTGTCCATGGGTTGCAGGGTATGAAGACGGGTTGCAGGCTTTGGGTGTCCATGGGTTGCAGGGTATGGAGACGGGTTGCAGGCTTTGGGTGTCCATGGGTTGCAGGGTATGGAGACGGGTTGCAGGCTTTGGGTGTCCATGGGTTGCAGGGTATGGATACGGGTTGCAGGCTTTGGGTGTCCATGGGTTGCAGGGTATGGAGACTGGTGAAAAAATGAGCAGGTTTTATGGGAGATGAGCCATGGAATATTTTATGACTTGATAATGACCCTGCCTCTATATCCAGTTCATAGGAAAAATGTCCAGGATAAATGTTTAATACAATATGTAGTAAAGCAATGGGGTTTATGCCAAAACAAATGTGGGCGTGAGTGATGCCTTGGCGGCTCCCTGCATATTCCACAAGTTATACTCCCATTTCTGCCCTTCAGCCTTGATCGGTGAAAATTGATTCAACCTTGTAAGATGTCTGTGTGCCATCCTGCATCTCCTTGCTAGCTATTCTATAGTTATGGTAGCTATGGGGAACTCGGGTACACCAGCCCACGTCTATCCAGTATCAGTTTTAGAGAATTGCCTCATTTTAAATATTTATATTTTAATCTGATCATATATAAATCAAGAGAAAAATTCTTCGTAAAGTTCTTTTTGGAATATATGAGCAAAAGAAAGGAGAGAGGAATAAGGGGGGGACTTGAATGTGCGAGGAGGGAGTGCTTGGATAGGTAGAGCTGGAGGCCCTTCTGCCCTGGCCATCCCCTTTAGGGAAGTTCTTTAACCCCTTGAGACCCAGAACGTAATTTCCATTGTAATTTGGCTACCATTAGACAATTTTTAGAGTCACTATAAGCAATATTTTATAGATATGAACTGTTTAGTATCCTTGTCGACTAACGAATTTGGTATATTCAGTTACTTTTCGTAATTTTATGGCTAACAACAGACGATAATATATAGCAAAGAAAAGATTGGGCGTGAAGGGGTTAAAGGAACAAAACATCAGACTTAAAGAAAGTGTGTGTTCGTTTTAAAGTAGGTACAGACATACATATGAACAATAGTAGGAAGATATTGCTGTATTAAGTAATGTGAAAGTCGCAAAGGGACAAAAAGAATGAAAAATCATGTGGTAGCCTAGTGCTAATGAAACACATGCAGTACTTGATTTATGGTTCTGTATTAGCTATAGTGAGTATACAAATATGAACGTATATGTAAACAATATAAAGATGCTGTATTACATTATTTAAAGCCCACTCTGGGTACTCTGTAGTGTAGTGGTGAGCACTCTCGGTTCACTACCGAGAGGTCCCGGGTTCGATCCCCTTGCGGAGCGGAGAAAGATGGGCGATCATCTTAAAACCCGAGCCTCTGTCCACCCAGAAGTGAATGGGTCCCGAGGGTTGTGTCCCACCTCCCGGGGTGGTGGCTTCGGCCAACATTAAGCACTAAGGAAGTAAAATGAAAATGTAGATATGGAGACGGGACCATACGAGTGTAGCTCAGGCCCTGTAAAATACAACTAGATGAATATATGAATACATATGATTAGAAAGAACTAAGAACATTATAGAATACACTCAGAAAGAGTGAGAAAGATTGCCTCTCCGAACGACCAGCAACTCCAAGAATATTTTGACGACTGTCAGTGAGTAAATGTTATTAATTTTTCAAATTACTCAAATATTACAGAAGCACAAAAGTAGTCCGAAAAAGTAAGCAAAGTACACACAAACCTCGATTTCCCGGACCTCAATTTCCCGGATATCGGATTTGCCGGACAAATTCCGAGGTCCGGGGATATGCCAGAGTCCATTTTTTTTTTTTTTTTTTATGTTGAAATGCCTGGTCCTGTTCGTAAATTGACAAAGTTGTCCGGCGGTCCGAGCGTCTCCTGTCACCCTGGTCAGTGTCCGTGCCTCCCGCCAGGTGGCAGCATGCTCAGCGGTCGTATTGTTTACATTTGGGCACACGACACTCACGGTTCACCTGCACCGCCTCCGTTAGTCCCCTGACCCCCACTACCCCTGGTGCAGGAACATCTCTGAGACTATTGAACACTTTCTGCTGCCTCCCGCCAGGTGGCAGCATGTTCAGCGGACGCAAAAGTCCGCGGCGGGGTAGTTGATATTGGCGGTTGCCGGACAGTAAATACTAGAGTAGGATAAACGTCCGGGGGTGGGTAATGGCATCGGACTTCTTTTTTCTGTTTTTTTTTTAAGGATAATTCCTGGACTGTTGCGATTCCCGGACTTTTGCGGTTCCCGGACCAGTGCTCCCCCCTATTAGTCCGGGAAAACGAGGTTTGTGTGTAGTAGCAAATGAAAAAGTAGCTATTATTACAATAGAAACACTATTAGCCTCAAAGGAATATGCCATGTAGTGCAGGATCAGTGTAATGCAATGCAGGGCAGGACATTGTACAAGGAAGTGGAAGGAAAAGGAAGTCAGAGATACTGTAGCCATAGTACTCTCATGAATTAGCCTTGGTGATTGATCCAGTGTGTCTGTGGAAAGAGAAAAGTATTATAGAACAATTATTGCTCGTACATCGATATTAGGGTGTAGATTCATGAAATTTGTCATATAATTATCGTTTAACAAATATCTATACAACAAAATCATACTGTATTTAAAGTACTCCTATAGATTAGCTGGCAAACCAGTAGGTTTGGTGATTGATCCATTCTTCCTGTGGAACAAGAGGCGAAATCAATGTGTTCTGCAATTATACCTTTGCTTTTGTTCATTTTCAAGAACATTTTTATAAATTATGGTTTATAAATGAGTATGGGAGGCTTTTCTAGTAGTAAAAGGGCCTTTCTAAGCATTTAGTCTGAGCCTTCCCTTGGATAGTTTGTTAAACTGGAAGAGATTTCAGCAAAAATCTTGATCATGGATTTAATTGTTTTGTTATGCTACCGGATTTGTAGTTATGACTATTCAGCATCATCACTTGAGGGACATTCTGTCAAGACAGTGTGACATTAGTCTTAGTTACTTACGGATGTCCCTTCTGGAAGAGGCATTATTCATGTGACTCATTTCTACAGCCATCTCCCTATTTACATTACAGCTATGTGTGATGATCTGTGATTTTCATCCCTCACAATTTATCACAATGTTTTCTCAAATTTATCTTGACTCAATGCATCAGAAAATTTGGAAAGTCGATTGGATTTGTTTGGCTAAGGGAAGAGATAGTATTGAAATACCTTGAAGCATTTAAGATCATTCAAGAATACAAAAAAAACCCTAGGTCTTCAAATGTTAACACTTGGTGAAGTTATAAGAGAGTGGAGAAATGTTATGTGGAATTCAGCCTGAAACGAAGGAAGAGTGCACTGTGACTGGACAAAGGATACTACGATCCCAGTATACTGTATAAGGGAAAAGAGGATAAGAGTGTGTGGGATGTTATAGAGGAATTATATATATATTTTTTTTGAGCATACCCAGTAAAGTGTGTGGTAAAATTAATAAGTAGAGTATAAGAAATTACAAATGTTTAGTTAGGAGCAATAAGGATTTGGAACTAGTAAAGGCTATATGGGTTAGATATGAGGATGATAATTGAGAAAATGTTAGCAAAAGATAAGATATTTGCTGCATGCATGAATCTAGAGACAGCATATGATATAGTAGAATGGGAGGCAATATGAAATGTATTGAAGGATTATGAAGTGAATGGATTGTTGTTGAATGAAGTGAATTTTTTTTACAGAAATGCCAGTGTAAGTGTGAAAGTTGACTAGATGGGTGAATGCTTGAAAATAAATGCAGGTGCAAGGCAAGAATGTAGAGGTAATATATTTAATAAATATTTGATTACAAATCTTGTTTATGGGATGGAGTGGTCAGAGAAATGAAAGCAAAGGTAGGAAATTTTGGTATAGATATGACTAGAGATAGGACAATATGAAAGCTAAATATCATACTGTTTGCGAATGATACTTTACTTTTCGGCTAGTTCTCGCAGAAAGTGAAAATGATTCAGGAGTGATATCAGGAGTCATACTACTATTTGTACGTATAAGGAGAAACCCTGAAAGTTAAAGTGGGCAGCAGTAAGACGATGGGATTTGATGAAAGAGTAAAGTAGGTAATTCTGTGCACATTGATAAAGAATGAAATTTGAGAGCCAGATGGAATGCAAAGTAATCTTAGATAGATAATGGAAAAGCTAAATGAATTCAAATGGTCTTGGCTCTATCTAGTACAAGTATGGAAGGAGTGACCAGAGAGAGGGGAAAGGGGGGGTCGGTAAGATTCATGAGCAGGCACAAATGGAACTCCTGGTGTGGCCAACGCCATTAAACACAGAATATGCCTTTCATAATTATGATGATTATATATCATAACATAAATCTATCTATGATCATAGTAATCAATTTTGAATAGGAATGATTATAATTGGTTTGATATACCTTAAATATATATATACCTATATATTGTGTTTCATGTTTACAGTATAATGAAGATAGTGGGTCAGACAGTGAAGAGGAGCGGTCGGGGTCAGGGAGTGACTCGGACAACGAATCTGACAACAAGTCTGACAACAAGTCTGACAACAAGTCTGACAACAATGACAACAATGGAAATGATGATAGTAAATCCGTTGATGGTGATGGCAGTGATTCCGGAGCCTCTAGATCAGGAAGCGGAAGGTAAGTGGATATGTTATGATGGCTTAGTTAAGTTTTATATGCATCAGTGTGTAGTTCTTTATATATTTGCATCTCAATGGTTTATGGCTGATGAGATGCTCCATTACAGCGAAGATGCCATGATTTCGAGATGAACTCCTAGAAAAAATGCTGTCTAGCCTAATTAACACTATATAACACATTGGTGGGTGTGTTAGTTCTTCTCACACTTAGGTATATGTCTGCCTGTTGTTTCCTTCAATGAGTCATTGTTTATCAGGCATCAGATTTACTATTCTTAATGCAGGAATTGCATAGATATATGAATCTGCTATAGAGACCTACATTCATGGTAAAGATTTTTTTTCTTTAGTTGTTTACTTTTAATGGGGCACTTACCATTCCAGCTGTATATCTACAGAAAATAGTCTATGACAAGCACTGACATTATTGCCTAAACTTCTCCCTGTAGTTTCGTCTAATTTTCTCCATAACCAACTTAACAATCTGGCCATCGAAGTGCTTCTCACCCATGAGAATACAAACCAGATAATACATATCAAGAATTTCCTTTTCCACTTTTTGAGGATGGCTTGTCTGACTATTAAAAACTGCTCAGCAATGCCCCATCAAGTGACACTGAGGGCACATGCCATACTTGCCATACCCTAGATACGCCACTGACCATACCACCATTGCACCACCATCACTAGAAAAATATACACAGGGATTATGGAGCTGCATCCCAGATTATTTCAGTGATCATATTTATTAACTTGCTACGAATACGAGATATGTTTTTCAAGAATTTTTTAGAATGGGTCAGAGTTGATAAATTATAATTATTAAAGATAAATGTGTGTCATTGTAGCCACAAATATAGAAACTTCTTTCTGTCATGTCCTCATCAATCTAATCAGATGTTTTATTCAAGATAAATGACCCTACATTTAAAAAAATTCTAAATTGCATTTTACCCATCATCATTTTAGTGGGTCTGGCTCTGGAAGTTCCTCCGATTCATCTGACAACAACAATTCAGACTCAGACTCTGATAATAAACGGTCTGGATCTGATGATGAAGGAGGCAATGAAGAGCAAGAAGGTCAAGACCAGGATGAGGAACAAGATGATGATAATGACCAATCAAGGAGTTCTTCCAACAGCAGCAGCAGCCCGGGAAAATCAAGGAAAAGCAAAGACTTGAAATCGGTTAGTTTGTAGATGTAGATTACATTTGAAGAGTATCCGTGTTGTGACATCTGGTATCTTGCTTGATAGTAGACAGCAAATTGATAGGCATATCCAGTGAGGAAATTGCTGTCAAATTCTGTTTTGTAATGTGTATTACTGTCATATAATCACTTTTACTGTGGTCTTTCTCATCTATTAGTGAATCTGTTAATCTATCTACTTAGAAATATCAATTGACAACTAAGGAGAGGTTAAAGAAATTGGGTTTGCCGTCATTGGAGGAATGAAGAGAAAGGGGAGACTTGATAGCGGTGTATAAAGCAAAGTTGAGATTAGAAAGCATTGACAAAGTGACAAGTATATGAGATTCAAAGACCACAAGATGACATGGAAAGAAGATAAGGAAGACAAGATGCTGGAAAGACATCAATAAGTACAGTTTTATAATCGGCATAGGTGTGGATCTAGTTATCAGGCTAGAAGGGTGTATCATTGGCTGTGTAACCTGTGTAAATAGAATATGCATTTTACTTAACTTGTCTGAAATCTTGTTTATCGAGTCAACACACTCCAACTTTATGATTTCAGGAAATCAAATTGAGATAATAAGTTTTAAGAGTAGAAGAAGGGAAGCAGAAGTAGGATTCATGTGGTTCATTTTGCTCTGTGGTAGTAAAGCTTAGTCAATTATATATTTCAGTGTTGGGAAGAGAATCCGGACATCTATGGAATTCGCAGATCTGCCAGAGAAAGAAAAGAACCGGAACGTATTAAAGTGGAACTCAAGGGAGCAGCAGCAAAAAAACACAGAAAGAGATCTAAGTGAGTGGGGAAAGGTCTCAAATTCAAAGATACCCATGATATGATTTTGTAGAATATTTATTGCTAATATTTCATTGATAAGGTGACGTCTACTTTTGAACACTATGATTGGATAACAAGTCTACCATATATGGTACAATGATAATATTTTATTATTATTTATCTATTAATGATATTATTTATGCATTTGTCAGCAGGAGTCATAATTTTCCTCTGCTGTTTCCAGTTCTAGTCAGTGGCATAGTTCTGATCCGTCTGACAGTGATAATTCAGACTTTGATGCACCAAAACCAAGAAAACCCGTTCCTAGCAAAAAGCAGAGTTCCTCGTCATCTAAAAAGAAGTCTCATAATAGGAGACACAAGAGCAGTAGTGAAGGAAGTGACAGTGAAGATGGAAGCAAAAGGTGAGCCTAGAGAAATCCTGTATGTTATAGTTCTTAAACTGTTTTAGATGCTTGAAAATTAGAATCCATGAAATAGAATTTCCATTAGGTTTTTTGCCTAGATAAAGACATGACCATGTGTCAGTAAAGATAATGATGGTGATGATGCAAAGGAGGGATTGATATTGGCTATTTTCCAATAGGGAAATTGGAAAAAGTAATTGTTGGGTTAGTTTCCCAGTAGGGAAACTATAGGTGAATAATATTTCAACTTGATAAATTTTTTTTAGATGTAATGGTGTGTGGTGTGTAAACTTGGGCGCTGCAAGTTACCTTTATAGAAATTATGATCCACCTTTATAGAAATTATGATCCCTTAAAAATGTATCTTCAGGTGCCCTAATGCCATGAAAACATTTACATACATCATTGCATTTGCAGTCAGGCATTCAATTACCTATACAATAATTTCATACACTGTTATTTCAATCAATGATTCATGTAATCCAGAACCCCCAAGAGGAGGTGGCTGTGTGTCAAGTTCCCTCCATGCTCTTCTCAACTACCTATCCGTGTGCATGCTCTTATTTTTTGTACAGTGTATTTTAAACAGCGAAGTTAGCCTCTCCCTCAAAAAGGGCATCTTTTCTCATGATTGAATTGCTGGTCATTTGAAGCTGCTCCTTACATCCAATCCACAAATATTTAATGATGGATCACTCATTGGCTGGGTAATTCTTTTTGCTGCTTGAATATGGCATGCAAATATGTATCGTAAATATTTGCTTGCCCACCTTCACTATATGTGTTCTTTAATGTCTTCAGTCATGATTCTTGTTAATGGTGGCTTAGTAGCCATAGTGACTTGATATTGACTTTCCTAATATTTTGTTGTTTAATGACATTTTTATTTCCAGGCGAGGATCAAATCGTGCTGCAAAGGAAATCAGTTATAAGGAGGAAGACAGTGGAGACGATGAGGAGGATGAAGACTTGATTGAAGTGGATTGGCCTCCGACAGCTCCTGCTGAAGATGAGAATGCACACACCATAGAAAAGCTTTTGGATCATCGGACTGGCAAAAAAGGAGGTGAATATAGATAACCAGATAACCAAACTCACTTCAATATCTTTAGATGACTTCATCATTTTAGCATGTAACCTAGATTTACCTTTAGCTTTATCAGATGTCAATGCACCGTTAGCCTTAATTACCAAGGCAACACCGATCAAAAGCCAGTGGCCAAGTTCAGGTTCTGCTGACATCCTATTCCAGTCAAGTTCAACATTTAGTAGATGACTGTAATGATCTCTCCAAGCTCCCTTATCATCTCTACATAACTCACATACTTTCATAGTTTTTCAGACTTTGACTGCCTAGGGTATCCCAATTTTCTGTCATCTCTTTGGCAATCCTAAGTACATGATTGCTGTACATGATGTTTCAGCAGTATTTTATTTGTGCATCAAAGGTTAAAGAGATTCTGACCTAGCCTGTCAGCCTCCCTTCTGGGTTTACATCTTACTGCCAAGCACTCATCTCTGGTACCAACATTTTTCTAATCACAAGAAACATTTTGCCAGACGTTTTTAGTTTTTTCATTCCACCACCAGGTCCCTATGTCTTGGTAGACCAAGTGTGGCCTTTTTTTATATATATTATTATTACACCTGGCATTTTTGAAAAGGTGTCAGGTGGAAATGTCTTTTTTCTACCTCTTGGTCTATCACCTTGCATGGTTAGAGAAAAAGAAGCAAGAAATCACTACAAACGTCTACTGTAAAGTGTAAAGAAAAAAAAAATCACCATTTGATTTTGTTTATTGAATGATAGGTAATTGAATGGGTTAAACATTTATTGATGATTGTACATGTATTTCAGCTGTGGGAATGCAGACTTACATTTATGAAGTTGAAAAAAACGGAGACCCGAATTCTGATTTTGATGCCAATGACCCGGAACAAGTTGAGTTGCAGTATTTTGTCAAGTGGAAGGGCTGGGCGCACCTCCACAACACCTGGGAATCTGAAGAATCCCTCAAAACACAGAAGGTACAAAATCATCCATGTATTTGTGTTTGCTTAGCATTTTTCTTTGGTATATTATCTTCAATCAAGTAACATATTTATTTATATGCTGAGGGTTTCATTGTGTGGATGTTTTAGAATGGATGCATTTTCATGATTCATACTTAATATGTTTTTCATTCAAAATCTTGTAGCAGAGAGAGTGAGTTGAGTGTGCGTGTGTGCGCGTTTGCCTCCCCCCATTTAAGTGATAAATCTTCATGTAACTGCTGGCACAAACTGTCATTTGAAAATAGCTTTTATGCTTGTGACATTCTTGAAAATTTTCTATTACATGATTTGAGCCATTAAACATTGTAACAGCTGCTGAATGGGCTTTTGTTGTGAGACCTTGCCTTTGGAAGATGTTTCTTAGTTATTCAAAATTACATAATTTTCTTTTCATTAATGCTAGTGTGCTGAATAGTTTCCTGTTACTGAATCCCTCACATTTATTCATTAGTTTTATCATTACAATAATTTTTTTTTTCTTTGTACATTACATTTCTCACTGTCTTTGGTATTGAGTAGAGGCATGTGTGAGCTTCAGTCATTCAATTTCTTTCTATAATTTTCTCTGATCATATTTATTTCTGAGAGAGCTAAGCCAGGGACTCAAGTCTCTTCATCTGCACCAAACATCCTCAACTATTCACCTAGATGGCTGAGACAAGAGTGGATGTCTCTGCTGCATCCCGGTCTCCAAGGTGGTAAATACACACTTGATCACACAATGGGGGATTTTTGAGGCATAAAACTAGGCAGCAAGATATGGAAATGTTTAGACTATGAAAGAAAAACAAATAATGAAAAAATAACTGTTTTGCTGGTTACTCTTGGTTAATTAGAAAAGGCATTTGCCGATTTTGAACAGTTACCAAGAGATGAAAATTTTAAGTGTGCTTTTGTTGATCTGATGCGTTTGCTGCTAATCTCACTGATTTCTTAGCAACGCTTGTTTTAATCATTGCAATACATGAACAGCTTTCCCTTGTGCTCAATGAATGGCAGTGGGGGATTGTTTATTGCTGTTTTTGTATAACCATGAATGGGTTTGTATACAGGAATTCCTTTTCTTGTTTTTTGTTTTCATTTTCGGTAGTAATTTTGTTGTAAACATAATTTTTCGTTTATTTGGATATAATCATAATCAGTGCAGATAGTGGTAATCTTTCTGTAACGTGTCACAGGCCTATATTGCGGTAAAAAAAAGAGATACAAATAATGATCATGATAATAGTTCAACACTTGTTGCCTGCACTGAACAGGGTATCAAATTCGCAAGATATCAAAGAACAACTGACCATTTGAAAAATAAGATTTTGGTTATGATAGAGTGGATTGGTTTTGACATCGGTGGATAATGAGAATTTATGTTGAGGCTTGTCAGCAGCAGCCAGGTATTTAATAGTTGTATTTCTATGTCATTAGTTCATTGGCATTAAATGCCAATCACTTACTGTGATTCACTTACTCACTTACTTAAGTCACTTATTACCATAGATTCCTTTCATATTTGTCCTTCATGAGTTTAAAATGTTCATTAACATTATCTGCGTAGTAAGTGAGATGGAGGACTTTGCCGTATGCAGAGTTAAAATTATTTTAGCATCCACCTGGAGACGCAATATAAACGAGCCTATGCTCTGTGCAGTTGCCACTCTTTAGTAAGATCCCCAGCAATATTCAGAATTAAAAGGGGGTGGTTAGACTTACATTTCTTGAAATCATGAATGTATATATAAAAAAAAAAGTTATGATAATCTGCTGGGCATTATATTTTTTCACATAGATTTTTGTTATCATCTAAATTAATTGTAGTTGTGGTTGAGTTATGGATGAAGGTGAGCAAAAGGGGTGGAGTGGACTTTATATTATTCATTTCATAGTTTTATATGCTGGAGGAAAATAGGAGCGAGTCATTTGAAGGAAGAAAAGAATATTCTTAAACTTTATTGCGGGATTTTTTTTCCCACGATAATGCTTTAAAAGGCACACCCGAAGAAGATATGCGCTAAACCTGTTAATGAAACGCAACAATGTAATATGAATTTTTACTTGAAAAAATACCCCTAACAGCAATATTTAGTAGATTCAAGGCACACATAATGTATAGTTTATCGAAGTATTAAGACAAGCAAAACTTAAGCACATTTTATTGGTTTGAAGGAAACATCTGATTAGGGGAGGACTTTGCTCATGCTTTCCATCCTAATTCTCAGAGCTGCTGTTCAGATTTTAGTTTCCAGTATATATCGTACAAGTTTTGTTGAACATATTACTACATTATCTTTGTCCCTGGCTCAATCACTGCCTATTTGGTATGCCCTGTAGTCTGTATTGGAGTGGTGGCTTAGCGTGCATGGGCTGTAACCTGCATGATGCTTTTTGTTTTGCTGGTAGCAGAGGATGAAAATTCTTGACAGATTATTATTTTTTTTTTAACTGAAGTTTTGAAAGATGCACATTTGTTAATCATCTTTGATGTGTTAGTGTAATGTGTATTTTTTTTTTTTTTGCAAGTATGCCAGAGTATTTATAGCGTCAAAATATATCCTTCGAAAATTGGGACACTTGTTATGATTTTCTTTTCTTTTTAAACATCAAGCCTTCTCCCAAACATGTGGGGCAGCACAAAACCCAGAGAAGTTTGCTCACACAAATACCTAATACAACTTTTATTTTGCAAACCTTAAATGTACAAAATAATTCTATGAAAGTTGATCAAATCTTCACAAGTTGTAGATACGTACTACATATCTACGGTGAGAATTTAAATCTCTCACAAACTTAAACACACAGACCTCCCATATCACTGGGTCGTCCTCTAGTACCCACCGCATCTACTACTCTCATACATACTCAGTTAGTCATCTCACTTTCTGCTATTCTTTTTTTTTTACCAAACCACCTCATGCTGCGCATTACCTCCATAACCACTTCACATTTCATCTCTTTACTGTTTCTTAACATACCAAACCTGTTGCATACACTTTCATATTACTTTCACTATCCATTCTTCCCACACCACAGGCACTTCTCAAATTCATTTTCACTGCTTGGATCCTTGACCTTTGTCTTGCATTCCACACCCAAGTCTCACTTAAATATGTGATTACTGGTACAATTATTGTATCTCTTAATCCTGTTTACAATTTCTTTATAATATTTTGTCAAAGAATGAAATACAATTTAGCATTCTACTGCAAACAGTGCTTACTTTAAATCCTCCTATTATGATCAGTTTAGTTACAATATTCGAAGAAAAATGTTGGAATTTCACACGTAAGACCATTGGTTATAGAGGAGCTTTGACAGGTCTCTGCGTAGGTAAGATCATCGTTGGCATCTTTGTTTTTGTTCAGGAGGTTCAATGGTGCAATTGTCTGCTTATTTTTAACCTCTAGCAGTGAAAAAACTATCTGCAGCTATACTACAAAATAGTGACAGTTTATCTATCCAAGCAGATTATGTAATGGTAACATGGTGCCTCAGGTGCTCAGGGCACCAATGAGGTGCCTCATTGGATGTTATGTTGTATTGCATTATTACTTGTCCATAAGATCGATATTATTATGACAGTTTCTGTAGCAGTAAAATGTTCTTATCCTTGCTGAAAGAGAATTTGAATTTGTTTGTATAGACATACGTATATCATACTTGTATGATGCGTTTCAAATTTTCGTCACATTCAGTGCTAACACCATACTGCACCTTTATTGACACACAATAACTATAATGGAGATAGTTTAAAGGCACTTGCCAAATGGTAAGCATTGAAAGCTTTACTAGGAAGTTTTTACATTCCACCTTCATCACCACATACGTCACCTTAGTATCAGTACAACAACTGCATGGGATTGGCCACGGCTTAAGCAATTAGATCATGAAAAGTATCATGAAATGTTGATTCAGTACTATCGTTCAAATTTGGTATTATAATTTTACTTGCATATCTGTGAGCACAAGTCGTGATTGAAAGAAGTGCAGATTTGAATCCTGATAATGACTTATTTATAGCCACCTCAACTGTCTAACCAGCCCACAAGGGAGTCGATAAGGGAGTACCCAATATAAGACAGGGGAGGTATCTATGATAAAACTAGAGCAATGGCCTGTTCCTTAGGTAGATGGTGAATAACTTTATTTGGGAAAAGTAGGGAAACACTTGGGCTGCACTGCATGATACATTCTCAATATTTTTTTAAATTTCGAAGCTAGCAAAACTGTTAAACTAACTCTAAATAATAATCTAAGTGTAATGTTCACAACTTTTGTAACATTTTAACTTTCATATTAATTGAAATTTCTAATATGAACGTAACTGATAGTATAGTATCAGCTGTAATCAGCTGGTGTAAGTTTAGCCAATGTTTTTCTCAGAATTTTGTATCAAGCAATTGAAATCCCCCAGTGTTCTAAATGGATCAAGTGTGTGCACCTTATTAATTGTTTTTCCCTTTGTGGACCAGTACAATGCATTTCAGGTCAAAGGTATGAAAAAGATGGATAATTTCTTGAGAAAAGAAGAAGAGATGATGCTGTGGAGGAACCAAGCCTCCCCTGAAGAAATCGAGTATATGGAAATCCAATCAGAATTGGAAAAAGAGCTTTACGCCTCACATGTTAAGTAAGTTTTCTTAATGTATAAAGTTAATAGCTGTAAGGAAATATAAGGTAAGAAAATAGGTAATATGAGGGGAGTGAGCTCAAAATTGTTGGTTTTCTTTGAAATATATATATATATATATATACACAACCCTCGTTTTCCTGGACCTCCATTTCCCGGATATCGGATTTGCCGGTCAAAATCCGAGGTCCGGGGATATGTCAGAGTCCCGAACAAATGCCTGGTCCAGTCCGTAAATCGACAAAGTTGTCTGTCGGTCCGAGCGTCTCCTGTCACCCCTGGTCAGTGTCCGCGCCTTCCGCCAGGTGGCAGCATGCTCAGCGGTCGTATTGTTTACATTTGGGCACAAGACTCTCACGGTTCACCTGCACTGCCTCCGTCAGTCCCCTGACCCCCACTGCCCCTGGTGCAGGAACGTCTCTGAGACTATTGAACACTTTCTGCTGCAGTGTCCGTGCTTCCACTCCTACCATGTAGTGCTACCCTCTCAACTCCTCACCCTGAACGTCGCCACCTTTGACCTGCCCACCCTGCTGGTGGCGGCTGGCTTCCCGCCAGGTGGCAGCATGCTCAGCGGTCGTATTGTTTACATTTGGGCACGCGGCACTCACCGTTCACCTGCACTGCCTCCGTCAGTCCCCTGACCCCCCACTGCCCCTGGTGAAGGAACATCTCTGAGACTATTGAACACTTTCTGCTGCAGTGTCCACGCTTCCACTCCCACCGTGTAGTGCTACGCTCTCAACTCCTCACCCTGAACGTCGCCACCTGTGACCTGCCCACCCTGCTGGCGGCGGCTGGCGTCCACCCCTCCCGGCAACACGCTGTCATCCGCCTCACCTGTGCCTTCCTGAGGAAGACAGGTCAACTACAGTGCCTGTGATAGCATCATTGGACATCACCAGGGCTCATAGTGTTCCCCAAGGGATCCTCGCAGCCCTAAAAACTACAACAAAGTGACGTAAAAGTCCGTGGCGGAGTAGTTGATATTGGCGATTGCCGGACAGTAAATACTAGAGTAGGATAAACGTCCGGAGGTGGGTAATGGCCTCGGACTGTTGTGATTCCTGGACGTTTGGGGTTCCCGGACCAGTGCTCCCCCCTATTAGTCCGGGAAAACGAGGGTTGTGTGTACACTACCCTCCCGAGTTTCACGCTATGCGAGTTTCGCGATCCTAGAGTTTCGCGCCGAGTCCTAAATTCTTACCATCCCGACTTTCGCGCATTATCTCCCCGAGTTTCGCCCTGCTTCGTACACGTATGGGATACGTCTTCCTACTGCTGGCGTCACGCGCTGCTTCGTTCACGTATGGGATACGTCTTCCTACTGCTGGCGTCACGCGCTGCTTCGTACACGTAAGGGATACACTTTGTACACGTATGGGATACGTCTTCCTACTGCTGGCATCACGCGCTGCTTCGTTCACGTATGGGATACACTTCGTACACGTATGGGATACGTCTTCATACCGCTGGATTCGCGCGCTGCCTTACCACACAGTACACACTACCACTCATCACCGTCGGTGCTAGCTGACACGCAGTGCCGTTGTCAGTGTTGTGTCCTGAACAAGATTGTAGATATCATCAGGGTGATGTCAGGAAATCAAGGAAGTGGCTCGAAAAAAACTTTTTTAAGACAACAGCCCATCTATTTCCGCTCCGCCCGGGAATCAATAGCAGACGATAGATGGCGCTGTTGGCGGCGGCAATCTGCCGAGCCTCGGACGTGGAACAAACATCACACTGTGAGGCCAGATAGTTTATTTGAATGTCTTATGGTATTTGAAATACTTGTAACAGGTAAGTACTGAGGTACTGAGTACTGAGGAAGTACTACAACATTAGTCTTGGAAGACCATTAGTATTTTTCTGTTTTTTTTGGGGAAAACGTGAGTTTTATAAGCTTTAAAAAATGGTACTACGCCTCGCACCGGACTAAATAAGCATTTTTACAGGGTTTATAATACCCGAGTTTCGCGCTATGCCTTCGGAATAAAGCAATCGTGAAACCCGGGAGGGTAGTGTATATATATATATATATATATATATATATATATATATATATATATATATATATAGAGAGAGAGAGAGAGAGAGAGAGAGAGAGAGAGAGAGAGAGAGAGAGAGAACCCTCACTTTTACGGACCTCTATTTAACGAAATTCGGCTTTAACGAACTATTTCTGCCAGTCTGATAGTAAACCCTCGCTCTTACGAACTTCTACATAGCTAATTTCGGCTTTAACTAGCTTTTTCTGCCAGTCTGATATATGCAGGGATTTACCAAGTAAATTTGGTAAATGCAGGGTTTGGTTCGGTGGTGGGCTGGCCGAACATGTACACGCAGGTCGGTCGGTGGCTGTTAACACAAAGCAGCCGAGCGGTGGTGCGCGGCTGCGTGCCGATCAGTCTAGCTTTCTCCGCCCGCTTGTAAACCCCGGGTTCGATCCCCGGGCGGAGCGAAGATAGATGGGTGGTCTTTCTTAAAACCCGAGCCCCTGTCCACCCAGCAGTGAATGGGTACCGGGTGTTAGCCGGGGGTTTGTGACCCCCCTCCTGGGGTGGTGGCTTCGGCCAACACTAAGCTGCAGCGGTAGATCACTACGGCTCTGAGGAATTATCCTCTAAACAAACAAACAAACCTCTTCTCACATCCTCCCGTGCCACACCATGTTGCCTGCCTCTTGTGCCTCACCACGTTGCCTGACACGGAAATGGTCGGAAATAGTGAACTTTCACCTCATAACAAACAAAGTTTGTTATATGCGAAAAGTTCGGATTCCTCGGATATAACGTCACCCCCTTCCCCCCAATTGGTTCATTAAAGTGAGGGTTTACTATATATATATACACACACAACCCTCGTTTTCCCAGACTAATAGGGGGGAGCACTGGTCCGGGAGCCGCAAATGTCCGCGAATCACAACAGTCCGAGGCCATTACCCACCCCCGGATGTTTATCCTACTCTAGTATTTACTGTCCGGCAACCGCCAATATCAACTACCCCACCGCGGACTTTTACGCCACTTTGTTGTTGTTTTTAGGGCTGCGAGGATACCTTGGGAGACACTATGAGCCCTGGTGATGTCTTATGATGCTATCACAGGCACTGTAGTTGACCTGTCTTCCTCAGGAAGGCACAGGTGAGGCGGATGACAGCGTGTTGCCGGGAGGGGTGGACGCCAGCTGCCGCCAGCAGGGTGGGCAGGTCACAGGTGGCGACGTTCAGGGTGAGGAGTTGAGACTGTAGCACTACACGGTGGAAGTGGAAGCACGGACACTGCAGCAGAAAGTGTTCAATAGTCTCAGACGTTCCTGCACCAGGAGCAGTGGGGGTCAGGGGACTGACGGAGGCGGTGCAGGTGAACCGTGAGTGTATTGTGCACAAATGTAAACAATACGACCGCTGAGCATGCTGCCACCTGGCGGGGGGCTCGGACACTGACCAGGGGTGACAGGAGACGCTCGGACCGCCGGACAACTTTGTCAATTTACGGACTGGACCAGGCATTTGTCCGGGACTCAGACATATCCCCGGACCTCAGATTTTGTCCGGCAAATCCGATATCCGGGAAATGGAGGTCTGGGGAAAAGAGGGTTGTATATATATATATATATATATATATATATATATATATATATATATATATATATATATATATATATATATATATATATATAATAATAATAATAATAATAATAATAATGATGCTGATTAATTGACATTATGTGTGTAATACTTCAAATAAGTTTGGTTCATTTTATATCATAAAGTGCGCCAAGTAATGTCGGGTATATTATGTGTGTTTTTTACAGGGCTGAGAGAATATTTGCTGAAGCACAGGAAAATGGGAACCATTATTTTTTTGTGAAGTGGGAGAACTTGCCATATGCGGAAGCAACCTGGGAATTAATGGACCTTGTCAAGTCAAGGTTCAGTGTGCAAGTATGTATATCAACCTCTCTATATTGTAAAGAATTTTTATGTATTCATAAGAGTGGATTTTCTTGGAAGTTTTCTGTCCAGATAAATGTAATGGTCTCTTTGTTGGTTGGATGATCAGTTTGATGCATCTTGAACAGTTCAGAATATATAGCTGTACAAGCACACTTGACTTTTAAAAGTAGATTAGATCTCCTGATGTGCACCATTTTAGATACAACATGATTACGATGATACTAGTAGATACATTCCGCAGGGGCTCCTCGCATACTAAAATATTGTATATCAAAGGGATTCATTTGTGGGTTAGGTCGGGATGTGGTTCTGAACGCCAACAACTCTGATTTATGTTTGTGTTTCTTTATTTCCTAATGGGTACAGGCTTAAATATCAACAATATTGGAAAGAAAATGCTACATTTGTTCATCAATTCTATTGTTTGTATGTACTATGTATCCTATCCTTTTTTGGAAAATGATGACTATGGTCTGTGAAGTGCCCAGTGGTGTACAGGTACAAATGGTGGTTGTGGACAGCGCGGTAGCATCATTACTGTGCTTTTGTATAAGTATTCCTTAGCTATCTATGCTCCACCTACCTACCTATAATTCCTACCTTAGCTATCTATACTCACTAGTTAGCAGTTGATATTTGAGTATTAAGTATACAAATAAGGGTCCATATTTTTGGTACTTTTTTCATCAGAAGTACTTCTCCCATTAATGTAGATACCATCCCTTTAACAAGAATGATTATAGAAGGTCTGTTTCTTAACTAAGAATCATATTGGAAGACTGACATGGCTAATTTCTTTTTTCTCAGTTACGAAGCTTTGAGGCTCGTCAGAAGTCATCGTGTACCCCAAAGCAGTGCCCAGCTCTTAAACACAGACCAAAATTCTCACCAATGAAGAAGCAACCTAGCTACATTGGAGATGGCAATCCGGTTGGTATCGATGTTTATTAATGTATTTAGTTTAGTTAGAGATAGCTGTTAGGAGTAAAAGTGCCATATCACAGGCCAAGAAAGACATGGAGGCAGTGTCTTGAAGGGGATCTGGCAGCATTGAGCATTGACAGAAATATGACGATTATATATATATATATATATTGTTACGCTGTTCCCTCCTCTCCTGGACCTTACCACACCACACCCAGGTGTTACAGGTATAGGCTATGCAGGAGAAGGTGTTTTACGTTAACAATAGCCGCTGCAGGCAACTCACTTCTGCAGGCGACTTCTACAGGAGTTCGGTGTGTCAAGATGAGGGCGAGTTAAGTGGTACACGAGGTCAAAACACAGGGGGGCGAAGGAGACACAAGCGACAGGTCTGGGTTTACTGAATCAAAGCCACACTCACTACAAAGACAGTCAGTACACAGTTACAGAGTCGCCATCTCATCTCTTGAACGATGGTCGCAAGGGCTACTCTGTATCCCTACAGGCACACAGTTCCTTCTTCAGTACAACATACACAGTACATCGACACCACAACACCCACACCACCACGCCTCCACATCCACGCGACCCCTCGCACGCCACCAAGTACCCACCCTCCCTCTCTGCTAGCCTGAGAGTCACTCCCCTTTGTCTGTGTGCAGAGTGAACCCCCTCACGCGCCTCTAGCCACCCCGCTACCATGGCAACCGGCTCATCCGCGCACTCATACACACACTCACTGCCTCGCGCGCCACCCAGACATACACACAGAACATATACAGCCTTCTGCCCCCAGTACATCATGCAATTACGTTACATGTAACAATATATATATATATATATATATATATATATATATATATATATATATATATATATATATATATATATATATATATATATATATATATATATATATATATATATATATATATATATTATATATATATATATATATATATATATATATATATATATATATATATATATATATATATATATATATATATATATATATATATATATATATATATATATATATATATAATTTTATATATAAAGATCCTTTGAAAAATGTAAATTTTTTCCTCTTTACCACTTCACCACTGCACTTTTGTATATTTAAAAAAAATAAGTTATACGAACAAAGGTAATCTTAAATGTTACTACTTCTAGTATCATACTGCACTGAAAATAAAAGTCCTATTGTATATAAATACATTAAATTATTTTGTACGGGAAATATATATTTTTTTAAATTGAATTTTCGATGTCAGTTATCCTGACTATTTTGTTCCTTGAAATTTATTGGTTATCCTACCATGCTCTTTTACAGCTATTTATCTCCCATGGTCTGTCCTTGCAGGGTTGTCAACCCCCATTTATTGTGACCTCGTTTTGTAGTAACTAGAGTACGTAGTGTTAAAGAGCATATAGAATGCAAGATAATAAGTTGAGCGATAGGAGCTAGTGTAGATATCTGTCATGGCTGTGCTAAAGAAGCTTTAAGGAACTAACATTCGAAAGAACTATAAAAGTTAGGTGAGTCTTAATGCTGGGACCCTCTATCTAAAAAGATATGGCACACATGTGATCATGAAGAATTATTATTTTTTTGCATATGTTAAGTCATTTTAATGAATTTTGTATCATGGAAATGAGCTCTCCATGCAGCTCATTATGAAAAATATAATTATCTTATTATGGCGATTGAAGTTGTCTGAAAATGACTATGAGATAGATTGATTAATAATTAGGGATCTGTTTTTTTTTTTTTCATCAGAATGCTTCTCATTTCATGTTACTTCCTGTTTTTCTTTAGGATCTTGAGTTAAGAGACTACCAAATGGAAGGGGTTAATTGGCTTGTACATGCCTGGTGCAAGCATAACTCTGCAATCCTTGCTGATGAAATGGGTCTAGGTAAGAACCTTTCTTTATATTATAATCTTATTTATACATCATTTATATGGGTATGAATGTTTTAGTAATCTGCATATACTTAACACACACTATTACTGTTATTGTTTTAGGTTATAGGTCAGCATGGCATTGATCTTTAGACGGGAAAAATGTCCTCAATGGAAAAGCTATATAAGTTGGTCATTGGGATTCCTATATGTCAATTAGTAGAGATGATTTGCATATCTGTATTATGGTGCAACCTTAAATTTATTTTCTTGTAGGTATTCAGGAATGGGCTGTTAATAGGTATTGACTCATAGGTTCATTCCAGTAATGAAGGAGAATCTCCCCCCCTTTTTTTTTCCTTTCATAATTTTTTTCGGGTCATTTGAAAATATTAAAGGAATATCTATTTATAAAGTTCCATCATTTAAGTGGTATATCTGGTCAATAGAAATAGAAATGTACAAGTTTTGAGCATGTAATGTTATGTTATTGTTTTTTTCTAGGTAAAACCATCCAGACCATAGGCTTCCTGAGTTACCTGTTTCACACACACCACATGTACGGTCCCTTTGCCATCGTTGTGCCTTTGTCTACACTCAATGCTTGGCAGCGAGAATTTGCAATCTGGGCACCTGACATTAATGTAATTGTATACATTGGTGATAGAGACTCGAGGAGATGTGTAAGTAATTCTTTCTTGTTACAACTTGCCTTTTCCTATGATGGCACCCAAGAAAGAAACATATATATGAGTTTTTTTGTTCAAATAACTTTTCTTCTTGTGTGCACACTTACTGTTTACTGATGTCTGATAGGAGCTTCATTATCTCAATGTTATCTTGACCTATTTTGGCTTTTTCATAGTCAAAATGTTAATAACACAATATTCGCCACTGCACTATTGTCGCCAGGCGCCATATATGTATTAAAATTTTTAGCATCACTACAGATTTGTATGTGCAACTAAAGAAGCATGCACAGTAGTTTATAATATTTACCTGTCTTAAGTGGCACATACAAGTCTATTGATGCTAAAATTTGTAATATTCGCCTGTAAAATTTGTCTGGCGACATTAGTGCAGTGGCGATTATAGTGTTATTGACGGTAATGCATAACCAACAGATTTTTTTGTCTTAGGAGTTGTATCTGCTTTTGATATGAAGATTTCAAATTATCTAATTAGTAATAGATACTTACTGTTAATGTTTTCTTTAAAGTTTTGTCTACCATGCTTTTACTTTATTGAAATATGACCATATATATATATATATACATATATATATATATATATATATATATATATATATATATATATATATATATATATATATATATATATATATATATATATATATATATATTATATATATATATATATATATATATATATATATATATATATATATATATATATATATATATATATATATATATATATATATATATATATATATATATATATATATATATATATATATATATATATATAATATATATATATATATATATATATATATATATATATATATATTTATTTATTTATTATCTTGCACCTGTTCTTGCACCTCTACCAATCTTTTCCCATTCAGCCTACGTAATTTCACATTCCTTTGGACATTCAACTCTTACTCTATATGTGCTCTCAAAATCTACCACTTGAATTCTACTTCTTTAAAGAACCATTACCATACTTTTGTCAACATTTACCTTCATATTTTCTGGAAATAATGTACATGATTATTTACAGGTCAGAGAGTATGAGTGGTCCCACCCAAGTAAGCGGCTTAAGTTCAATGCCATTCTCACCACCTATGAAATCCTCTTGCGGGATAAAGAACAGCTACGCGATGCTTGTCACTGGGCTTGTCTTGTGATAGATGAGGCTCATAGGTAATTATTGATACCCAATGTCACCAGGATCATCCCTATTAACACACTTATAACATTGTTGAGGATATGTAGGTATGTCATCATTCTCAGGATCATTATCAAAGTTGCATCGTGTAGAGTTCATTACTTTTTTCTATTCTATGAAAAAGTGTACAATCTAACAAGTTGCAATGATTTTCAATTAGTTTCTCTTATACTTCCCTAAAAGATCATATTTTTGCTGGACATCTGTCCTCCCCTCTAAACTCCATAACTAGAATCAATAGCTTAAAGTATAATCGTCCAGACCATTTCATCATTCCTGATTGAATGCAGTCAAAATATAGCCATTATCGAATATATCAACAATATGTTAGCACTTTTTGCATCCAGTCAGCCATTTTTAAATAATTCGCAATCAAAATCTGCAAATTCCCCGAGCTTCCAAAACGCTCCTGTACACTAGCAGACGATGCACCATGGCTCGGTGACGTCACAAAAGGCAGTCCCCTCCCCCCGTGGTAAACCAGAAGCAAGTGAACAGAGAAATAAATATAGTACTTGAAGAATTTTGGGTATTTCTGATTTTTTTTTTTTTTTTTTTTTTACATCACAGGGAACTGGCCAAGGGCACAACAAAAATGGATAACACAAAGCCCGCTTAGTTGCCAGTCCCTATAAAGAAGACAGTAAGAGAATAAAATAAAAACAAAGGGGTAGGCCAATTTAGTTCGGGAGGTGTCTTGTTACTCTTCTTTTGAAAAGATTTAAGTCATAGGAAAGTGGAAAAATAGAAACAGGAAGAGAGTTCCAGAGTTTACCAGTGAAAGGGATGAAAGAGTAAAGATACTGATTAACTCTTGCATTAGGAAGATGGACAGAATAGGGATGGGAATGAGTAGAAAGTCTTGTGCAGCGAGGCCGCGGGAGTGGGGGAGGCATGCAGTTAGCAAGTTCAGAAGAGCAGTGAGCATGAAAATAACGGTAGAAGAGAGCAAGAGAAGCAACATTGCAGCGGTGATTTAAAGATTGAAGACAGTCAGTCAGAGGAGAGGAGTTGATGAGACGAAAAGCTTTTGACTCAACCCTGTTTAGGAGAGCTGTATGAGTGGATCCTCCCCAAACATGTGAGACATACTCCATACATGGGCGGATAAGGCCCCGGTAGAGAGCAAGAGATACATATTTTTTGCGTTATGGCACATACTTACTTCCTTTATGGGTGCAGCAAGAAAGCTGTGCCTTTCCAGAGAGCTTAGCACCCGTTTCAAACTGATACGGCCACGATAAATGTGTGGAGAATGTTTGTGCGCCGGGGAGAGGCAGGCTGTGTGATGCAGTTTGTTGCCTCTCAGTGACGTCATTAGCAAGTTCCGCGCCGCGGCTGGAATGGGGCTGATTTTTCCCCCGCGCTTTTTACAAAAGTCGTGTTTTTTCGGAAATAAGGCGTGGAAATTATTTATTTTGGGGGGATTAGGTGTTTTGAATGAACATTTAACATATTTATGCAATGAAAAAATGGGTCTGGATGATTACTTTATTGAAAATAGTGCTGTGTATCAACGTATAGAACGTAAATCTGTTATTGTGGAGGTGCCTTATGTAAGATTTGTCTTTTTAAGTATATTATACATAACTGCTCATAACTATGTTCATATTTGCAATGAATGTCTCCATAGGTTGAAGAATGAAGAATCACAACTCTATCATGCTTTGCTAGAGTTCCGCACACACCATCGACTGCTCATCACAGGCACCCCGTTGCAAAATTCACTAAAGGAGCTTTGGGCATTGCTTCATTTCATCATGCCAGGAAAGTTTGATGACTGGGAATATTTTGAATCTCAGCATGATGGAGACAATATGAAGAAGGGTATTCATCGTTTACATCGTCAACTGGAACCCTTTTTGCTGCGCAGGGTTAAAAAGGATGTAGAAAAATCCTTACCTTCCAAGGTTGAGCAGATCTTGCGAGTTGACATGATGCAGCAACAGAAGCAGTATTATAAATGGATCCTCACCAAAAACTATGATATGTTAAAGAAAGGTAATTGCGTATTATAGGCCCATGCAAGTTAGGTTTCTTAAGCTTTTATACCTTGAAAAATTAAAGTATTATCCATATCAAGCTACCCTCCATTAAGTAATCTGACATCTACAGTTTTTCATATAATGTGTATATTTTGAGTCAAATTGCAGTTATTATATAAGAAAAGCTGTAAATCTTTGATCAGAAAATATTCAGTCTAAAATAAGATGCGAAACTGCATCAAAATAGTGGATGAATATACTTGAATATAAGAGTGGTTTGAATGCAATTTATTCATACAACTGACTTCTCAAACAAGTGAGGCGACACTGCAATATTTTGACAAATATTCTTTTTGTGACAGGTAAAAAAGGATCGACATGTAGTTTTGTGAATATTGTAATGGAACTGAAGAAGTGCTGCAATCACAGTTTCTTGACGAAGCCTCCTCCAGATGATATAAGTGCTGCAGACCTGCTACAAGTAAGTTTTTGTGGTTTTACAGTAAGATCTGGGCATTGTAAGAATAGTTTAACTGATACTAATAGCAAAGTATGATATAGATGAGGAATTTAGAGTCGTATTTTAAGTCTAGGCAGTAGACATAAGCTTTCTTAATTAATTAATTTATTTATTTAATTACATGGTTTTTTTCATAATACATGTTATGTCATAGGGGACAGGCCCACGGCGGAAGAAAAGAACGTAATGAAAATCTCTTTTTTTTATTTTGCCAGTGTACAGCAAATAAAGGTGACCTCCAAAGTGGGTTGGCCAATTAAGTCTAGGAAGTATCTTGACACTCCTTTCTTGAAAGAGTGTAAATTGTTAGAAGGCAAAGAAATAGGATTGAAAAGAGTTCCAGACATTACCAATGAAAGGGATGAAAGAATGAAGATATTGGTTTGTTCTTGCATTAGTAAGATGAACAGAATAGGGATGACAGTAAGAAAAAAGTCTTGTGCAGCAAGGGTAAAGGACGGGAGAGAGGTATGCAGCTAGCAAGTTCAGGTAGCAGTAACCATAAAGATAACTGAAGTAGATACCAAGGAAAGTAACATTGTGGGTGTGTTTGAGAGATTGGAGATCAGTCATTTAGAGGTGATTTGATGAGGCGAAAAGCCATCGACTCAATCCTGGTTAGAAAGGCTGAGTGAATGGATACCCTTCCAAACATGAGACTGAGAGGCGCACTATACAAGGGCAGATTAGGTCACTGTATAGAGTAAGCATCTTGGAGGGAGAGAAAATTGTCAGAGATGCCACGGGACTACTAATTTCATAGAAGCTGATTTAGCAAGAGATGTGATGTGAAATTTTCAGTTAGGATTTTTAGTAGAGGGCAATTCAAGAATGTTGAAGTGGAGGAGAAAGATAGTTTTAATAATTTTTTGTTATAATTTTGAAAATTTTATTTATTTACTAGCCGCAAAGCCGCCCTCTGGGCGGACTTTTTGGCTAGCTCCTGCGGAGGGCTATTGATGGGCCTTTGGCCCACAACCTGTGTTTGGTGGGCCTTCGGCCCACCAAACATAGACTCTCCAGATAGCCCCTTCTAGCTTTCCTGAAATCATGGATGTAGAAATGTATGTATTCCCCCCACCCATTCACTCACCCATTACCCATCACCCCCCACCCATTCACTCACCCATTACCCATCACCCCCCACCCATTCACTCACCCATTACCCATCACCCCCCACCCATTCACTCACCCATTACCCATCACCCCCCACCCATTCACTCACCCATTACCCATCACCCCCCACCCATTCACTCACCCATTACCCATCACCCATCACCCCCCACCTATTCCCTCACCCATCACCCCCAACCCATCACCCCCCACCCATTCACTCACCCATCACCCCACACCCATTACCCATCACCCCACCCATTCACTCACCCATTACCCATCACCCTACATCAAGGTTTCCTCAATTCTCGCAACCCACTTTTGTTTTCACAATTCTCGCTAATAGGCTGCTAAAAAAAAGAAAAAAAAAGAAGTGATCGGATCATCTCATAAGTGGGCTTATGACCTTCCCCTGGTCAACCTGATTCCAAAAATGTGCCATATGAGGTGTTTGCGCCACGGGGGGCGGAACCTATACCACACACACACACAGACAGACAGACAGACAGACAGACACACTTTCGCTTATATTATTATAGATGCTTAAATGATTATGTGCTTGGAAAGTAATTGTGGGATTGTCTGCTTACTACTTTTGCCTTAAGAAGTGAAAATAATCATAGTTTTGCAGTTATTCTCCAATATGTTTCTAACTAAGCTGGAAAAACAAGTTTAAAGGAATGTGTTAGGTGGTAACTTGGGTCTTGGAAATGGGCCTGAAATGGATTACCCCTATATGCATATTTTTATGTATGCTATAAAGAACAAAGCCAGTACGAATGCAGGGCTGGAACCAATAACGTTTATTATTCGACTGTACTTCTATGATGTATGTCAAAGTTCCAACTCTTGAAGTTTATTTGCATTTAGCAAGGAAATCACTAATACTATAGCTTTAGCAATAGGTTTTAGGTTAATTTTTGTATGTTTTATCTATCTAATGAGCAATATGTTCTGAAAAAATTTCAGCAACTGCTAAGAGGCAGTGGCAAACTAATGCTTCTGGACAAGTTGCTGGTGCGCCTTCGAGAGACAGGACACCGGGTGCTCATCTTTTCCCAGATGGTGCGCATGCTGGATATCCTGGCGCAGTACCTGCAGTACCGACGCTTCACCTTTCAGCGTCTTGATGGCTCTATAAAAGGGGAGATCCGAAGACAAGCTTTAGATCACTTCAATGCTGAAGGATCAAGTGTAAGTAGAGTTGAAAATGCTTTTCACAAATTTTGCCAATGGCTTTGGATACTTATTTGTAGTTTGTTATTTTGGATACTTTGTTGCTGCAGAATGTTTACTGACAACATGACCACAACTACAACTTTACCCACATTTTGAGGAAAAGACAGAGAAGAGGAAATTCATTGAATATTTCTTGTTTGATTTTCTTGAGCTTGTCTGAATGTTTTGAGGTTACAGATGTCAAAACTTTTGATATATACTGCAAAATTTGCATAGAATATAAGTATGCAGTTAATGCTACTCTTGTATTAGTCTATGTGGTTAACTATATTGTCAGCTCTGAGGCAAGGAACTTTGAGTGTGTATGTCTGTATTCTGTACATGTCAGACGCTTACTTTGTGGGACGAAAGAGATATGAAAAGTCATGGGAAGAAGTTAAAGAGGACCACGTGCAAGAGAAATTTCAAGAAATATAGCTTCCCATACAGATCCATTGAATTGTTAAATAACATTGATAAAGAGGTAGTACATGCCAAGAATATTCACAACTTCAAAGCCAAGCTGGATAATAGTTTTGGAAACAGGACGGAACGAGCTGAGGTCTTTTTCTGTAAATCACAACGAGATGAACACAACTGTATGAATGCACACCTAATTGTGGCACTTAAGGTTACATGTTAGTTGTAAGTTAGTATGAAAACTATGGGGTGAAAACAATATTTTTTTTAAGGATCCAGACTACCATTCACCCCATATAGTTTGAATTTTGTAGCTTTAGATGTAGTACTAACAAGATACTTATTAGTGAGGTAATAACTTTAAAAGTTCAATTACTTCTTGATGGGATGTTTAAGCAATCTCGATTTATTTCAGGATTTTTGCTTCTTGCTCTCAACTCGTGCTGGAGGCCTGGGAATTAACCTCGCAACAGCTGATACTGTAATTATCTTTGATTCTGATTGGAACCCACAAAATGACCTTCAAGCACAAGCAAGAGCTCACCGCATTGGACAAAAAAATCAGGTGAGAGGACATTGAAGTTGTAGAGACCTTGTCAACTTTATCTGTCTGTTTTGTAACTTCAGATTTGGTGATTGGATCAAATATATCATTTCAGCATTTTTGGCAATTGTGTTTTTTATGCTTTTAAAGACAGCCATATCTAATAGACAATGCATATCTATGTGGGCCATAGTACATTAACAGTATTTGAGAAGAAAGAAAGTTAAGTGATTGATTTTGTATATACTATGTAGTTATAGAAAACGAAGGATCAATAGCAATGGAATAGATGCTAGGAGTGTGAAAAGACAACGATCTGTAAAGTTGGAGGATACAGTGCTGAGAGAGAGAGAGAGACTATCTTATGATGTTGGAATTTCTTTCAGGTGAACATTTATCGTCTTGTTACCAAAAATAGCATTGAAGAAAATATCATAGAGAGAGCCAAGCAGAAGATGGTCTTGGATCACCTAGTCATTCAGTCAATGGACACTTCAGGACGGACTGTGTTCAACAAAAAGATAGCCAGTAAGTGGTGGCAAGTTTGTAAATCATGATTAATACTTGAACAGAAAAGTGAGATAAAGGGTAGTGATTGTAAAATAGTGGAATAATTAGAACAATTTCTCGTTCCAGAAATCAAACTAACCGTCTTTGATATTGGATGGTATTGTAGGGTTGGCTACTTTTATCTTCTACTTGGTATTCATCAAGTCAAAAGTCACTAACATGATTACTTGGAATGAAATCACCTCAGTTCCTGTGTGACAGGAAAAAGTAGACATGATGTATTCAAATGTTGAACATTTTTTCTCCTTTTTTTGTCAGGTTCCAATTCTACCCCATTCAATCGTGAGGAATTGAATGCAATTCTAAGGTTTGGTGCAGAGGAACTATTTAAAGATGATGATGAAAATGAAGAAGAGCCAGTGGTAAGTGTTCTATTTGTTTGATTGTGATTCTGCAAAATGGTCATAGTAGAATTTCCAAGTTATGGTTTTTATGAATTTAGTTAGTAGACCTACCGTAGAACCCCTCTAACTAGGATCTCTCATTACCCAGACTAATAATTTGGGTGGACAAATAAAAAAAAAACTTGGACATGTCCGAATTTATAAAATCACGGGAAATCATGGTCACCACCATGTCCAAGGGTGACAGTTTTCTGTCATCCTTGACAAGGCCCAGTGTGGCAACGTCACTGCTGCGTCTGCTGCGTCAGTCTGCCATGTGCTAGTGTGGTGTCAATATTGTTGCTCACCGTCGAGTGCTATTTTCTCTTGATTTTACCAAATCTTTTCAATATTTTGCCTTAATTAGTATTAACAGTCGTGGGCGTTGCGATAAGTAAAGCGATAATGCGATAAAGCGATAATATCGCTTTAACCGAAAATTTACCGCTTATCGTTTATCGCAAGACCGGAAAAACTTATCGCTTATATTTATCGCTTTCAAATTTCCCGCGATAAATCCAGCGATAAAGTAGAAGACGAAAAACCGTTACGGCGGGAGGTTACAGGCTCATTGTTACGCGGCAAACAGATGCGGCCAGGCGCCTGGCGGCCCGCGCTTCTGTTGTCAGTTTCTTTGAATAGCAGCCCCCCAAACTGGACGCATCTGATCTCAGCTCTGTGTTTCATTGTGCTACCAGCGATCCAAAGCTTCTTTGTGTGTTATAACTTATATATACTTAATTCTTATTGTATATTGCTATCTTAACTAAATATCTAATTAATATATATTAGTTTTATATATTTTTTGCGTTTTGAGGTGCGCCTCGCGCGTGCCTCCCGTTCGTACGAACGTCGCGTGATTTTGTGTTTTAACTTTTCCTTTTCAGGAAATCGTTTAGGTTTTTGCGTTTTATATTGCGTTATTAATTAGTGTCGCGGCGGGCGCGCTTCATTGTTCGAGAATAGTGAATTTAGTGATTAGTGAGTGTCAAGATGTCAGGCAAGAGGACAGTGGAGGACTTTTTCCGCGTGGAGGCCAGCAGCAGTGATGTGAATAATTAATAAAAGTAATAAAATGTTAATTTCGGGTCCTTTAGTCTTTTATTAAGTAATATATGGTGTTTTAAGTGTAAAAAAGAGGTTTTTAAATGCATAAGTAGCAAAAATAGAGTATTTTTGGATTTATCGCAGGATTTATCGCTTATCGCTTTAAGGTATTTTGGAAATTTATCGCTTTATCGTTATAGGACTTAGCGGAAAAATTTATCGCTTTATCGTTATCGCTTTATCGCAAAATTTATCGCTGCCCACCACTGAGTATTAAGAGGACCATCCATGGTTAATGATAAAATAAAATTGAACTCTGAGGGCGAAAAAACATTGTCCGAGGCAATTATATATTTATTTGCCATATCTTGGACAGCTTCAACCCCCATATAATCCGAGTGGAAGGGTTCTACTGTCAATAGATATTCACTTTTCATGTGGCAGATCTTTATTGTAGCTACCAACCCGCTATTATCTTTGAAGCTGTACTTTTTTTCTTTAATTCTGTGTTCTGTGTTAATTCATATCTGAAGGAAATGCAGCATTAGATATCTATATTGTCTGTATCTAATTATTTCTAGTGGTAAGTCATCTATGAGTGTTTTGATGGCCAGGGCAGCAGTGATGCCCTCAACAAGTCACCAGTCCCTCATATTGGGAAAGTTTAAGGACTTTGTCATCATTGTTATCACCTGGGTTTAAATTCTTAGTAATGTTGATAGTATGGTAGGACTTCATGTCATTTGATAGCCAGTGAAACTTCATCCCTTTGAATAGCCAACAGATAAAGAGTTGTATGGTCACAGAAACATCAGCTTTCTATCTGCTATATATCAGAAGAGTTGCACATATATGAGCCGTGCAGTAGATAGACTTGAGGAGTGAAATGCAGTCAAAATGAATGAGGAGATGGGTATGGTGGGCATATCTAGAAAAATCTCCAATTGTTAGAATATGTGTCTAGGAGGGAAGTAGAATCCAGAAATGATATGTGAACATATGTATTAGTGTGGAAGAAGGAAGTGGAACAGTATGCAAGGGAATGGATTTAGGGAAATGTCAAAAGTGGAAAAATAATTTATGAACAGGGAATCCTTGGACATTTCTGGCATGCTCATTCATTGGTTTTCCCAAGGGAGTGATATATCGCAGACAACAGTGATCCTTATGTCTGCACCCCTACCATCATCTTTGTTGGGCCTCCATCAAAAGCTGATTTATATTTACATACGAAAAAAATGATCTATGCCTATGCCCCCATAGAAGATAACAGCAGATTTAATACAACAAAGTTTTTTATCTTTCTTCTATCTTGCAATAAATTAATGTATGTTAAAGGTAAGATAAGGAAGGGTGAGAGGAGGAAATTAATAGCTATTTTCTCAACAGTGTGACATTGATGAAATATTGAAAAGGGCTGAAACAAGAGAAGATGCACCCTCGATGGCAGGAGAAGAGCTCTTGTCTGCTTTCAAGGTGGCTTCATTCTCATTAGAGGAAGATGAAGATGTCTCCAAGCTTGAATCTATTACAGACGAAAATACTAAAGACTGGGTAAGAATTTAATTATCTTTTGTATATTTCCATGGTTTTCTTGAGATTGAAAGTTGTGGAGCAATTCATAAAGGAATAATAACGCAGTAAAGTATGGTGGATGCCTCAAGGGTGAAAAACTGTATCTATTGTTAGTCACCTAATATCTATGGCTGATGTATACCTAGGTGGAACCAGGGATATAAGAGCTTATGCTCTTCCAGGCATCATGTGCTGGAACTGGGACTTAAGTCATTGTTCCCTGTTATTGTTATACGGTTCACCTTTGGGGTTTTTTTTTAAAAATTTTTTTTTTTAAAAACCGGGTTTACCCCCTTTTTTTTTAAAAGGTTTTTTTTCCCTTTTTTTTTTTTTTTTAAAAAAAAATTTTTTTTTTTTCCCTTTTAAAAATTTTTTTTTTTTTTTGAGGGGCCCGGGGGGGGTTTTTTTTAAAAAATTTTTTTTTAAAAAAAAAAAAAAAATTTTTTTTTTTTAAAAAAATTTTTTTTTTTGGGGGGGGGTTTTTTCCCCCAATTTTTTAAAAATTTAAAAAAAAAAGGGGGGCTTTTTTGGGGGAAAAAAAGGGAAAAAACTTTTTTTTTTTTTTCCTTTTTTTTTTTTTTTTTTAAAAAAAAAAAATTAAAAAAAAAATTTTTTTTTTTTTTGGGGGGGGGGGGGTTTTTTTTTTTTTAAAAAAGGGCAAAGGGGGGGGCCCCCCAAAAAACCCCCTTAGGGGGAAAAAGGTTTTTTTTTGCCCCAAAAAAAAAAATTTTAAAGGTTTTTTTAAAAAATTTAAAAACCGGGAAAAAAAATTTTCCCCTTTTTTTTTTTCCCCCTTTTAAAACCCCAAAAATTTTTTGGGGGGGTTTTTTTAAAAAAATTTTTTTTTGGGGAATTTTTTTTTAAAAAAACCCCCTTTATTTTAACCCCTGAATTTTTTTTTGGGGGGGGGGGGTTTTTTTAAAAAAGAAGGGGGGGTTTTTTTTTTAAAAAATTTTTTTTTTAAATTTTGGGGGGAATGGGGGGGTTTTCCCCCCAAAAAAAAAAATTTTTTTTTTTTGGGGGGAAAGGGGGGGGGGGGTTTTTTTTTTTTTGGGGAAATTTGGGGGGAAAAAATTTTTAAAAAAAGGGGGGCCCCCCCCCCCAAAAAAATTTTTTTTCCCAAAAAATTTTTTTTCCCCCAAAACCCCCCCCCCCCCCCCAAAAAAAAAAAGGGGAAAAAAATTGAAAAAAAAAAAAATTTAAAAAACCCCCCCCCAAAAGAAAATTTAAAGGGGGGAAAATTTAAAAAAAAAATTTTTTTTTTTGGGGGAAAAAAAATTTTTTAAAAAAAAGGGGAAAAAAAAAGGGGAAAAAAAAAAAAAATTTTTTTTTTTTTTTTCCCCCCCTTTTTTTTTTGGGGGCCCCCCCCCTTTTTTTTTTTTTTTAAAAAAAAAATTTTTTTTTTTAAAATTTTAAAATTTTTTTAAAAAAAAAAGGGCCTTGGGAAGGGAAAAAAAAAAAAAAAGGGGTTTTTTTTTTCCTTTCGGGTTTAATTTTTGGGGAAATTGGGGGGGGCCTTAAAACCCTTTTCTCCCCCCCCCCGGGGAAAAAAACCTAAAAAAAAATGGGGGGGAAAAAATTTTTGGTTTTTCCCCCCTTTTCCCCTTTTTTTTTTTTGGGGGGAAAAAAATTTTAAAAAAAAAAAACCGGGTTAAATTTTTTTTTTTTTTTTTTTTAAAAAAAATTGAAATTTTTTTTTATTCAAAAATTTTTAAAAAGGCGGGGGGGGGGGAAAAAAAAAAAATTTCCGGGTTTTGGGGGCCCCCCCCCCCTTTTTTTTTCCCCCTTTTTTGGGGGGGGTTTTAAAATTTTGCCCCTTTTTTTCCTTTTTCCGGAAAAAATTTTTTCCCAAAAATTTTTAAAAAAATTTTTTTTTTTTTTTGGGGGAAAAAAAAATTTTGGGGGTTTAATTTTTTTTTTAAATAAGGAGGGGGTTTTTTAAAAAAGGGGGGGGAAAAAAAAAGGGGGGGGGGGAAGGGGCGGGAGGGGGGGGGAAAAAGGGGGGGGGGTTTCGGTAAAAAAGGGGGGGGAAAAAGGGGGGTTTTTTTTTTTTTTTTTTTTTTTTTGGGGGGGGGTTTTTTTTTTTTTTTTTTTCCCTTCCCCCCCCCCTTTTTTTTTTCCCCCCTCCCTTTCCTTCTCTTTTTTCCCCCCCCTTTAAAACCTCTTTTCTCCCCCTTTTCCCCCTTTTTCCCCTTTCTTCCCCCCCCCCCCCTTTTTTTCTCTCTTTTCCCCCCCCCCCCCCCCCCCCCTTTTTTTTTTTTTCTTTTCTTTTCCCCTTTTTTTTTTCCCCCTTTTTTTCCCCTTTCTCCCTTTTTTTTTCCCCTTTTTTCCCCTTTTTCCTTTTTTTTTTTTTTTTCCCCCCCCCCCCCTTTTTTTTTCCCCCTTTTCCCCCCTTTTTTCCCCCCCCCCCCCCCCCCAAAAAAGCCCTCCTCTCTTTTTCCTCTCTCCCCGTCTCTCCCCCCCCCTTTTTTTTTTTTCCCCCCTCCTCTCTCCCTCTCCCCCTCTCTCTCTTTTTTTTTTCCCCCTTCTCTCCTCTCCCCCCCCCCCTCTCTTTTCCTCTCTCTCTCCCCCCTTTCTCCCCCCCCCCCCCCCCTCTCTCTTTTTCCCCCCCCCCTTTTTTTTTTTTCCCCTTTTTTTTTTTCCCCCCCCCTTTTTTTCTTTTTTTTTCCCCCTCTCTCTCTTTTTCCCCCTCCCCCCCCCCCTTTTTTCCCCCTTTTTCCCCCCCCCTTTTTTTTTTTTCCCCCCTCTCTCTTTTTTCCCCCCCCCCCCCCCCCTTTTTTTTTTTTCTCCCCCCTTTTCTCTCGCTTCTCTCCTTTTTTTTTTTTTTTTTCCCCCCCCTCCCCCCCCTCCTCTCCCCCCCCCCCCCCCCCCCCCCCCTCCCTCCCCTTTTTTCCCCCCTCCCCTTCCCCCCCCCCCCCCCCCCCCCCCTTTTTTCCCCCCCCCCCCCCTTTTTTTTTTTTTTTCCCCCCCCCTCTCCCTCCCCCCCCTTTTTTCCCCCCCCCCCCCTTTTTCCCTCTTCCCCCTCTCTCTCTCTTTTCCCCCCCTTCCCTCCCCCCCCCTTTTTTTCCCCCCCCCCCCTTTTTCCCCCTTTTCCTCAATTTTTCCTCTCTTTTTTTCCCTCTCCCCTCCTCCCCTTTTCCCCCTTTTCCCCCCCCCCTTTCCCTCTCCCTCTCCCCCTCTTTTTTTTCCCCCCTCCCCCCTTTCCCCCCCTCCCCCCTTTTTCCTCTTTTTCCCTTTTCCTCTCCCTCTCCCCCTCTCCCCCCCCCTCTTTTTCCCCCCTTTTCTCCCCCCTTTTTTTCCCTCTTTTTTCCCCTCCCCCCCTTTTTTTTTTCCCCCCCCTTTTCCCCCCCCCTTTTCCCCTCTCTTTTTTCCCCCCTTTCTCTCTCCCTTTTCCCCTTCTCCCCCTCTCTCTCTCTCTCTTTTTCCTTTCTCTTTCTCCCCCCTTTCTTTTTCTCTCTCTCTCTCTCTCTCTCCCTCTCTCGTTTCTCTCTCTCTCCCCCTTTCTCCCCCCCTCTCTTTTTTTCTCCCTTCTTTTTTTTTTTCTCTCTCTCTCTCTCTCTTTTTTTTCTCTCTTTCTCTCCCCCCCCTTTTTTTTTCTCTCTCTTTTTTTTTTCCCCCCCCCCTCCCTCTCTCCCCCCTTTTCCTCTCTCTCCCCCCTTTCTCTTTTTTCTCTCCCCCTCTCCCCCCTTTTTTTTTCCCCCCCCCCCCCCCGGGGGGGGGGGCCCCCCCCCTTTTTTTTTAAAAATTTTGGGAAAAAAAGGGGGGGGGGGAGGAAAAAACCCCATTTTTTAAAAAATTTTTTCCCCCCCTTTTTTTTTCCCCAAAATTTTTCCCCCCTTTTTTCCCTTTCCCCCCTTTTTCCCCCTTTCCCCAAAGGCCCCCAAAAACCCCCCCCCCCTTTTTTTCCTTTTTTTTTAAAAAAAAAGGGGTTTTTTTTTTTTTTTTTTTTGGGAATTTGGGGAAAAAGGGGGTTTTTTTTTTTTTAAAAAAAAAAAACCAATTTTTTTCCTTTTAAAAAAAAAAAAAAATTTTTTTTTCCCCCCCAAAATAAAAAAAAAATTTGATTTTTTTTTTAAAAATTTTCCCCAAAAATTTTTTTTTTAAAAAAATTTTTTAAAAAAAAAAAAAAAAAAAAATTTTTTTTTAAAATTTAAAAAAGGGGTTTTTTAATTTTAAAATTTTTTTTAAAAAAAAGGAAAAAAAATTTAAAACCCCCCCCAAAATTAAAAAAAAATTTTCCCCGGGAAAAACCCTTTTTAAAAAAATTTGGGAAATTTTTTTTAAATTTTTTAAAAATTGAAAAAATTTTTTTTTTTTTTTTTAAAAAAAACCGGTTTTTTCTTTTTTTTTTTCCCCCCCGGGGATGTTCATTTAATATCTGTAGATATTAATTTAAGTAAGAAATAGTTGGTGCATTTTGATAATGAGATTTATCTCTATTGTCCCTTTTTTGATAGGATGAAATTATTCCTGAAGACTTTCGTAACAAAGTGGCAGAGGGTGAGCGCCAAAAGGAAATGACAGACCTGTATTTACCTCCCGTAAACGCACCCCTTTCGCAGGGCGGGCCCGGGAAAGGGAAACTAAAAAATCAAGATTTCTCCTTGAACATGACACTTGTTTACCATAATTGTTGTATTTCTCCTTTTCTAATTTTTTTACATACTTCCTTTGCACATCTGGCTATAATAAAAGACCTTGTTACTCCCTACTTCCCCGGAATTTTGTAATCTGAAAATCCTTTGATTTGGATGATGGAGAGCCTCCCAGGCAAAAAAAAAGGGACTTTCAAAATCCAATGATGCACAGACGATGAAAAGGGCCCGGAAACGTTTGGGCCGGGCCACCCATGCGCCACAAAAATTTTTAAGGGGTTCTCGATGTGGAGGTAAAGAAAAGAAAAATATATTTTTTTTTTATTTGGGGGGAAATTTATTGCTGTTTTTGTTGCCTGCCTGCAAAAGAGGGGGAGTTTTCCCCCAGAGGGAAAGGTTTCCCAAAAGTTTTTTTTACTTAGGGGGAAAGTTGGACTGTGAAGCGGGGAAAGAGAACCCTAAGAAAAAAGAGTGCCCCCTAACATTGTTTAAGTGGGGGGGAAAAAATAACAAGTTTTTTAATAAACAAAAAAAAAATTTCCCCCTGAGGACAGAAGTAAGGTATTGAAGCCCGTTTAGACCTTTTTTTTTTCCTGACTTACGTGGGAAAACATGGGCCCCTGACAGACAGACTGACCCCTTTTGGTCTCCCAAAAATCTTCCCTGCCTCAAGGCCTCTCCTGACTGGTCTCAAAATGACCCTGCATTTTGTAAACCAAAAGTAAAAAAATTTGTCTCCCTACCCATACTGTATCTTGTCCAGCAAGGACTATCACATCATTTTAAAGTTTCATATGTATCAAGCCTTATCAAATCCCATATGCCTATGTCTATCCCATTAATAAACCGTCAGACTGCAGACTTGTGAATACTTTTCCTCATGGTGAGATTCCATATGAATCTCCTGATATTAAATTGTCTGTCCTTGAAATCAGAATCCTTTTTTCTCCATTTCACATCCATGTATCTGAAACCCGAAGGTGGGGGAAAATTATTTAACTAAATTTTATTTAAACAAACTTTGCTGAGTTTGAACCCCAGCATTATCTCCCTCGTCACCCATGTTTTTTCGCTTTGAGAAGAGAAAGGGTTTACTGAAATATTTTTTTTGATCTATTTTTTGCATTCCTCCCTTTTTTTTTGTCTCTTAAAACACCCCTGTCTCCCCCTTCCCAAAATTTAGTTTCTTTAGTTTTTTTTTTTTCTCTCTCTCTCTCTTTTCCCCATGACCATAATAACCTCAAATTTTTTTTATCCTAGGTGAGAAGATTTGTCAAAAGCTTTAAGAAGTTCAGCAATCCATTGCGCCGACTGGACACAATTGCTCAAGATGCTGATTTGGAGAAAAAAACCCCAAAGTGGGCTTTTTGGGAAAATTAGGCGAAAAACCCCATTTTACGGTGCCAAAAATGCAATGAAAGAAAAGGGAAAATCAAAAAAGGGGACTTAAAAAAACTAAAAGAAAGTAGTGGTGAAGGTATGAAATACAATATTATGTACTTTGTTTCCCCTATTTTACTTTTTCAAAATATTAAAAAATAAAAATTTTGCAATATTAGAAAAAATTTTAAAAAAAATTTTTGGAAAAAGTATCTAAAAGTGGGTTTTGGAAAAGTTTTTTTTTTCTTTAATTTTTTTTCCCACCTTTATTCCTAAGAGCGTCCCCCGGGGTTTGGGGTCCTTCCCGTTTTTAAACTCTTGGAAATTTTGGCCCCCTTTCCAAAAGCCAAAAAACCAAAATTGTCTGGGCCCCATTGGGGAAAGTTAAGCTTCCCTTGGATTCCTGGGAGGCCCCAGCCCCTGTTTGAAAAAAGGGGTCCCTGGACACTTTCAAAAATTGAGAAATGAGAGGGTAATCATTGGGACACCCCCCTTGGGGCATATTTTTGATGACCCCAAAAAGTAAGTTTCTTATTTTCCTTACGTAGCAAGCACTTTGTATTTTACCTTAGAGGGAAAGGAATTAAAAAATAAATTAAAAGCTGCCATTGGAATGATATACAGGACCATGATTTATAGAAAAATAAAAATGAACACCAGAGGTATTCAAAAATTTTAAGTAAGATTTGTTTTCCTTTTGGGGATTTTCACTTTTAAGTTGAATAGCCAAATTTTTCCCCCTCAGATTTTGTATTTTATGTTTTAAAGACCCCTTGGGAGTTTTGGAAGATGCAAACCCAAAACCTTGTTTGAAAACAGTTCTAAGAAAAATTTGGATTTGCAAAAATTAAAAACCCAATTTCTTTGTATGGGTTATAAAACATTTAAACATTTTTCCCTTTGATTACTCGGGGGCATCTAATTAAATATGGCAGGGCTCCGGGGGGAAACAAATCGGGGGTTTTCCAAAAAACCCTTTAACTTAAAACGACAAAAAAAACTGCTTTTGGGAAAGGGGGTCAAACCTCAAGGGCCCAAACACCCAAAAGTTGGGGCCCTGTACCCGTTGAAAAATTGTTAAGAAAAACAGGGGGTTAGGCCCCCCTCAAGGGAAAAATTTGTTACCCTTTTCAAAACATACTTGCTTTATGTTTACTTTTTTTTAAACTGGTAATTTCAGTTTTATATGGTTTACCCTGTGTAAAAAATTTTTTTAAAGTATGATGCATTAAGTGTTTTAGGAAAAAAAAAACTCCCTTTTTAAACAAAGGGAAAAAAAATTTTCCAGCAGGGCCCCAAAGGACGTCGGGACCCCCAAAACCCCGTAAAGGTGTCAGAGAAAATCAAAGGTATATCTTAAACCCAAACCCTGAAAATGATGATAGCTCTGATGATGGGGGGAAAAAAACCCCCGCCAAACCCCTGGGAGTTTTTTCCAAGAAAAATTTTCCCAAGGTAAATTTTTTGTCCCAAAAATTTATTTTTATTTTCGTTTCATTTTATTCAATTTTTGTTTTTGGATGATGGGATCAGATATCTTAGCAGCACTTATCACCCATAAAAAAAACGGGCCCAAAAAAAAACCATGGAAATTTTTACCATTCCCGGGTAAATCCTTTCAAACCTTTAGCCCCTTTCCCTTTCTTTTTTTACCTCCCCTTAATTCTGGACTTTTTTTGGTCACAATTTTTAAATTAAAAATAATTTCCAGACCCAAAATTTTTTTTGCCGAATTATGTTTAGGGTAAATTCAAAAAACCTAACCACCAAAAAAAATTTAAATTTTCCCGGCCTTTTTCCGTTTAAAAAAACGACTTTTTTAAAAAAAAACCCCCGCGGGAAAAAAAAAAACTTCCCTCCAAAAGGGCCTTTCGACTGTTATTGATGACGTCCCGAAAGGGACGGGCCCCCAGAAAACCTTTTCTGCACCTGTCGGCAAATTTTATGATGAGGCGATTGTACTTTGGTGTCAGAAAGTGAAAACGGCGCTTGACAGATCTAGAGAAAAGATTCAATCTGACACCGAAAGAAATGACGCTGGTCGCGTTTAAATAGGGAAAAAAGAAAACCCCAGATTCATGGGCCTATTTTTGAGGCCGAGTACGAGGGGGGGGTGAAAAGGGTTTAGCCCGAGCCTGGGTTCAAACAGGAGGACCTGGCACTTCTCCAAAACAATGGGTTTTGGGAAAAAGGGTTAAAAACCCTGTGGTGTTGGGGAACACAATGAAGGGACCCTTTTGGGGAAAAACCTAAAGGTTTAGTTTTGGAGCTAAAAACAAAGTTTATTACTCGGGAAAACCCCAAACTTTGCCCTTAAAATACAGATAGAGTTGGAAAAAAATGCCGGGGGGAAAAAAGGGAGAAAGTTTTGACAGCCCAAAACCACCACAAAAGGGGCTCCCCACCACAGGGCACGCCCCCCCCCACAACTGGGTTTTTTCCCTTTGGGCCTTTTTAAGAGGGAAAGCCCCCACAGTCGTTTTGGGCCACCGCGGTGCCAGGGCCTGGCGTCCCCCGTTAACCCGGGCCACCTTTGGGTTTGGGGATAGGGGGTTGGACTGCAGTTTACTGCTTACGGGGGGGGGGCCCCCGTTTTTTCAAAAACCCAACTGCTCGCCCCCAAAACATATAGGGGTGTAACCCTACACACGCCACTCAAAAATTTTCTCGAAAAAGGGACAGCTTTTCTTGTGCAAACCCCTTAAAAAAAAGCAAAGGGATTGGGGTATACAAAAAGAATCTTTTCAAAACACCCCCAAAAATCTTCAAATACTATAAATTTTTCTCGTGTTTACGTGCCCTCCCGATCAATTTCGGGAAATGAGCCTCCCGTGGGGTTTCTCACCGAGCCTGAGCCTTTTGGGGTCTGCAAACCTTTGGGGGTTTTTGGGAAAAATCGGGGAATTTGGAAATTTTTGGGGTATACAAATGTTTTGTATCAAACAGAGACATAGTATCTGTCGAAAAACTTCAGCCAAAAAGTAGTTTCTGTTATTTCGTAAAAGACTTGCTAAAGCGTGCAATTAAAAAATTCCCAACTGTACCGTTAGAATGACGTCGAACGGGTCGCCGAGAACTATGCTGAACTGTCACAATGTATGTGGCGTTGATCGGTGTCAGACGAATCGGCGGATAAGGATCTAGGAACCGAGTCACGGAACCTGAAAGCAAATGACGTTCGAACGTGATTTAAAAAGGAAAACCATTGTGTGGGAATACATTGAGGTCGAGAAGGGATACAGGTTTAGGCTAGGTTCAACTCATGGCGCACTCCAAAAATTATTGAATAACATAAGTTAAAATATGTGTGGGGGAAGCAGAAAGGTACACTTCACAACCACAGGTTTCAGGGACAGCAACGCATACTGGAAACCTTCTAGCATTAACTAAGTCAAGAGTGAAAAATCCGTGGTCGGAAGGCCAAAGTTGGCAGTCCACCTACACAGGGTCTGCCACGGGCAGGCCCAGTCTCCAACTGGTCCTGTCAGGCGTGGACGCCCACAGTCTTTGAAACACGCTGCTCTGCCGCCATCCTAAGCATGTGCCACCTGGATAGCTTTCGACCAAACTTTTCAAGGCAAGCTGTTTCTGCCCCAAACGTGCCAAGCATGTGGCATATGAAAAAACTTCAGAAACACCCAAATTTTCAGAAAGGAAGCGTTTTGTGCTCATAAAGATGGCTGATGTGCAGGAAGAAACCCGATGTAACACCAATTTCAAGCCTAGATTTATCTCTGGTAAACGTGCTGAATTCTGGAATTGATGACTTCCGATTGTTCGATATGAGCTGGCTGAGCTTGACAAACCTAGACGCGTTTTGAAAATGGGAATGAATTTGATCGGATTATTTAAAATCCGACGGCAAATAAACTGGAGATTTGATGATAACCGTCAAGCCCAAATTTTTGCATTAACAGAATGTTGAATGCTGACGATTACTTTAAAGAATCTCCAGACCCAAAATTTCTTCCGATTGTTTTACATCAAAAAACTATCGCCAAAAAAAATTGATCTGGCAAAAATCCTCAAAACACTACTTTTAAATATGCGGAGAAAAGGGACGTCCCCAATCAGGCTGAGACCTGTTCAAGGTAGAATAGGATGTCTCGGATCATGTGACTATCGGAAATGTTGACAGTAGCGTGTACTGTTCAGCATGAATCTGACCTGAATAACAGCTAGGTGGAAATGCGGAACGACACAAATGTGCTGGCCAGTACTTGAGGAAACGAGCGATTGAATGGGTTCATAGCTTGAGCACGTACAGGGATGGAAACCGGGTTACGCCAAGTATGGAAGGCCTGGAACCATAAAAGTGGATGTCAAATAAGGTTAACCAAATGCGGCACAACATAGTTTGGTACTTAGAAAACCGTCAGTTAGTTTTGGACCAGCAAACTGTTACTCGAAACCCAATAGCATTGGATAAGCATAGATTGGAAAAGCGGGGGGGAAGGCAGAAAGTGTGACAGCCACACCAGGATTCACCTCCAGGGCACCCCACTCCAGCACGGCTGTACTGTCTGAAGAGGTTGAACAGTTGGTCTTGTAAGTGCAACCTAGCAGTCTGGATGTTACTGCTGTTCTGGTTGTTCTGAGTCACTGCTTAAGGGTGGGCCCATGAACACCTGCTCGCCGAACCACTTAGCGTGAACACCAACTCGCCCACAAACTTTTCTGGTGTACACGCTACTGCCACCAAAAGTGCACATGTGGCAATTATGCACACGAATTCTATTCAGAAAACCATAATTTAATACTAAATTAATCTTCGAATATTTAAGTATTTGTCATCTTGAATACCTCTTGCTGGGAAGGAGCCTCCTGATGGATCACCGAGCTGAGCCTGACTGCGGAAGACCTGAGCGTTTCAAAATCGGGGAATTTGCAGATTGTGCGTTTAAAACTGGTGATTGAAAATGTTGCGGTTATTTAGATACGGTGACTGGATACAAAAATGACGAATGTTGTAATATCGTAAATGATTGATTCGATAACCGTAAACAACAAAAATTTAACCTGGCCATATCGACGATAAAATAACCCTCAAACAGGGTAACGTTTGCGAAAAAAAGTCTCCCAAAGGGCACGCTGTTATGTACGTCAAATAGGAGCTCGGAACCGTTCTGACACTTCGGCAATATATGAGCGGATGTAACATCGTTCAACATGAACGTGCTGCACAGATGAACGATGCTAATACTGAAACGAAAAAACCAATCGTCAGGTATCTATGGTGAACGACCCGTGTCAGGGATCCATGTTTGACCGAGGTAGAGGGAGATGAAGGTGTTCAAACTATGGTTTTAACAAGGTACGGCCATTTGCGGAATCAAAAGGATTCGAAATAGTTAAACATGTGTTGGATCGTGAATCAATGAAGGATTTGAAACATCATAGATTATTTTGAAACAGAAATCTTCATACTGAAAATACTGGCATGAACACGCAATAGAGCTGGAAAAAGGCGCGGGAAGCAGAAGGGCAGCCACACACCAAGGTCTTCTGACACGGGCACACTCCAAATCGTTTACTTGTTGTTAGACAGGCTAAAGCCTCACAGTCTGTGGTCGCTCTGCAGCTGGTCCGTCTAACAGGGACGGTTAGTCTTACGTGGGTCACTGTTTCTAGGAGGCGTTTCCACACACTTCCCACACCTATGCATTATCACCTAACAGCCACTAAACTTTTCTCGAAAACAGCTGTCTTGCTCAAACATAAAGGATGCATATATGCAAAAAGAATCTATAGAAAACCAAATTTCAAGTAACCAATTTATTTTCAAGTCTAATTTGATCATGGTTAGTGAGCCTCCTGATGGCGCGAATGAGCCTCCTGAACGTGCAAACTTGAGAGCGTTTGAAAAACTGGAATTCAGTAATTGGGATACTTTAAAAACGCTGGGATTACAAATTTGATTGAGGATTTTGAATATCACGTACGGATGATTAGATTGCATTAAATCGGTGATATGATGAAATCGTTAGGTATATATTGATTCTTCGTTATGGAAGTAGGTATATGAATGGTGGACCGATACTTTATGCAGTATGTACTGAGGGGATAGACATGCTGCGTAAACAAGTACCTTGTTAATAGTGTTATAGGAATCATCATATTTTGCACGATTGAGGTCCTTATATGCCCATTCTTACACGACCCAGTTTTATGCTATGACCATAGCTTTCCACAGTCCTAGATTTGTCAGGGCTCTATGTTCTGAAGGACGTGAGTCACACTCCCTAGACATGGTTCAACATAATCTAGTAGTGCAGTTTAAACATGTTTTCACAGGACAAGCATGCAACTTTGATATGAAGCTGTAATTTTTTATTTATTGTGGATCAGCTGAAAGCCTATGAAGAGAGGAAGGGAGGAAATTGCCTCCGCGGTTCTTTGAAGCATATGTTGAATTTTGTATTATCTCGGTAAATCATATCAAAACCTTCCTGATGTCACATCAATGCCCTTCTCTTATCATGATCGTACATCCCCTCCACCTCTTCATTTATCCCTGATGTGATGTCTTACTCTCCACTCATTTTGGCCAGGAATCAAAAGAAAACAAGGATTCAAAAGATGCGAAGGTCAAGTCTAAAGACATTAAGGAAGAAAAAGAGGAGGAAGAGGTCAAAATCAAGGAAGAAATAGAATTCAAGGAGGCAGATAAAATTAAAAAGAAAAAAGACAAGAAGGAGAAGGAGAAGAAAGAAAAGAAAGAAAAGGAGAAAAATGCAGGGCCAATGCACATCACTGCCAATGGCCAACCAGTTCCCTTGGATGAAGTGAAAGAGTTGGACAAGAATCATCCACTCTGGGATGAGGTATGGCTATATATATATCACACATATGTATGCAGTATGTTACACACACAAAAATTGATTATAGATATTCTGAACATATGTAATGACCCCTAGAAAAACGGATTTTTTTTCTACAAAAACTAGAGATTACCAATATAATAGATTTTACAGAAGTGATAAGCTTTTACATCAATTAAATCTTTTTCCACAAAAGTATAAATTTCATAACAGAAAAAATGTACATTTGAGTCCTGAACATCTAAATGAAGCTATTGAAATATTTTATCATGCTTTTTTTTCAGTGTAAAGAAAAGATGAGGCCAATGAAGAAGGCATTGAAAACACTTGACAATCCAAATGAAACTTTGACTCAAGAAGAACAGATAATGCATACTCGTCGCTGCCTGGTACAAATTGGAGACCACATTGAACGTTGTCTGGAGACCATCAAGGATACAGAGGCAATACCGGAATGGAAGAGGTGTGTGTTCCAGTGCTTGCTTTGCCCATTCAATTTTGTCTTGATTAGTGAAATCCTACTGCCATTGTTGAACATTTTTAACTTAACAGTAGTGTAAACAAACAGAGAATTAAGATCTATCTTCATATGAGCTACTTCCACGTGTAAGTGAAAGAATGAATCCTAAATAATTCATGTAAAAGATTAATGGACTTGGAACATTATGCTAAATCTGGGTACAGTTATGAAACATTTTGATATTGGTTGCAGATGTATTTAATATATTTCAGTAACTTGACGAGAAAGGTGCAGGCACCATATATGAACAATGTCCAGAAATGCAGTTAAAAGTTAAGAATTGTTGGTTATGATAACCACAAAATGTAATCATATGATTCAAACAATGTAAGGACAAATGTAATAGTATTTTTCTCATCTTTAGAATAGTGTCATTGAAAATGTTCTGGGATTAGCAATTGATTAGATACAATCACTTATTTGGATTAAGTAAGATTTCCAAATCAGAAGTTATGGCACCAAAGTTAATTTTCAAACATTGAGTGATTCCCCGAACCCATATAAGAGAAGTTTGTATTGAATCTTCTAATCAAAGGATGGTTCAATTGTTTCCAATCACCAATCATTTGTGCTATCTGGCTTGTTCAGTGCATTGTGATATGAGAATCGTGTTAATGCACAAAAGTTATGATGACATTATGAATGGTATACATAACACTCCAATCCAATCCCTTTCCTGCAATTCCAGTGATTTCTAATCATTGAAAACGACCATCACATGAGGCACAACAGCCTCTGTAAGGTGTTTGCCTCATGGGTGTTCTATAATATGTTTTCTTTGATACATCATGTAGTATATGTGTGGTTTTATTTTATTTTCAGTCTCTTATGGCAGTTTGTATCAAAATTTACTGAGTATGATGCAAGAAGACTACACAAGCTTTATAAGAAGAATAAGAAGATTAAGCAAGAGAAAAAAGACGGAGATAAAGATGAAAAAGAAAAGAAAGAGAAGAAAGAAAAGGATCATGAAAAGAGGAAGGATCGAGATGAACGAGATAAACATCACTCTCAAAAGAGAAGATCTGATGAGGCGGGCAGCCTCAGCCCTTCCAAGAAACCTTATAACGGGTGGGAACAGAGGTTTGTTGTGCATGTTTGTGGGACGAGGCATCAAGCCAGTCAGATATTGCAATGGCTATAATCAATGGCAAATATATAGTAGGGTTTCATTTGACCATCCCTACTTGCAATATGTGACTCAAAATATATAACTAAACAGCTTGAGAAGACCATTATTCACTCACAGGATGAAAGTGTAGTATGGTAAACTGCTTATGTAACTTAATGTCAATTTGTTAGAAAAAAAACTTGGAGCACTGGTATTCATTTTCTCTGCTGTTCTGTTTCTTTACGGTTTGTATTTGATATGAGCATGTATATACATTCATTAGGGTATCTTTATTTTCATGGAATTACACTCATATTCATTTAGATGTTTATTCATATGTGTTTAACTCAGTTCTTTCACTAGAAGGTCAGAAAACTGTGCCTGGCCACTGATTGCTGCTTGAAACATCATTGTTCATTTTGTTACAGCATCATAGATAGAGTCATAGGATAGAAATAGTTGGAAGCGTATCATCGGCCGTCTAACCTCATAAGATATTATGGGAAAATCTGACGTTAAACAGAAAGAAGAAGAAAAAAAGAAGAAATGTAGAAGATAGATATTTCACCAGAATCTCATGAATGCAATAATGAAGAATGACAATGAAATATTTGACATGTGATTTTTTCCTCTTTTGCTTACAGAGGTCGTGAATTGGATAAATGGGGTGAACGAGAAAAGAATAGGGACCGTGACCGAGACAAAGACCGTGGCGATAGACCTCGAGACCGTGACCGAGACCGTGACCGTTACTACCCAAGGAATCACGGTGGCCCGGGGCGAGATTGGCATAACAGTCCTGGCCCAAGAGAGTTCAAAGAAAGGTATTGATTTGTGAAATTTTACAATTTTGTAAATATGCTGTATTTTTCTATTTATAAGAAATGTGAAATAATCTCATCATTAAAGGGTACATTTCCCTGCCGCTAGAGTCACTCAGTCCTCTTGAATTTCAAGTGTGTAGAAGTACATTGCATATTGCAATATGCAATGTACTTCTACACACGAAATAATATATAAATTGTATTACGTAGTTTGAATTTGATAATCAGACAAATTACCAAAATCTAACTTGGTATACAAAGTATCTTGTAAACTCAGTAATTAAGCCTAAAGCAAGTAGTTTTTTAATCAAATGAATGAGCACTTTTGTCAACAAGTGCAGTTTAGTTCCAGACTTGATTTTTCAGAACCCTCTTTGCACATTTTTTTAGAACATTTGATGATGTACTGTATGATAAAACCAATTTTGTTTATAATGCTGGATTTTTTTTCCAGTCGGTATCCACAAGATTACAACAAGAGGGATGGAGGCGGAGGCGGTGGCGGTGGGATATATCATCGTGATAGCTATAAAATGCATGGCTACAGGAGTGGAGGAGGGGAGTGGGGGGGACGGCCACACCACCCCAAACATCCCAACTATGGCCCTCCAGGTGGTGCCTACGGTCCAGCATACTACCCTCCTCATCCCTCGGGTCCTGGTCATTACGGCCCGCCGCCTACTCAAGGGACTCAAATGCCTCACAGGCCGCCACCATTTGGTGTACACCGGCAAGATTGGGGCCAAAAGGAGAGACCTGATCGGCCAGACAGATCGCAGCAAGAGTGGGGAAAAGATCGGTCTGATCGGCCTCCCTCCTATCAAAAAGACTACTCATAGGTGTATGGTTTACCTTTGTGATGAAAATATATTAATAATTTAAAAGTAGTGAGACATATAATCAAACCTCAGAAAAGAATGAAAATTGTTCATTGAAAGTCTGAGTTTCTGCATACTGTATTACCGAGACTTTACCATACAAGTAGATGGTGCTTTTTATACAAATAGAGAAGTGATGAATATACACTGTACCTCATTGTCTTGATGAACAGGGCACTGGTGAGACATTTTGTCTCATTTTTTGGCTGTGACATGTACATATAATTTATGTCTTGAAGGACACATCTGTATATTTAGTGCTGTTTGTAGATACTATATTTAACAATGTGGTAAACTCTTTGTCCATATTGATATTCTCCTTTCATGTGACTATCCCAGCCCAGCTGTTTCTGAAGCAATATATTCAGTAAGTGTAACTAGTAATGTATGTAGTAGATTTATGATTCAATTGCATTCTATAATTTTTTTTTTAAGATATTGATTGATACCATGCACATTTGTTACATAATTTATTATTTATTTTTCCCCTGTGAAACGCTCCACCCAATTATTTAGTAATTCTCATATTATTTGAATTATCAATCGAGGTGAAACTTGGTTGCAGGGTTAGAAACATGTAGATGATTAATAATTTTTTCAAATATGTATTATTTTGTATTATTAAACAACTTTTTTTACTTTAATTTCTTTATTTAATTTTGTAATATTATATTTTTTATTAATTTCTATTTATTCATTATTATTATGTTTCATAAACTTTCTTTTAGGCAAAGACCCTTTCCCAAACACCTGGGGTGGCACTTAACACAAAGCTTTCATAAACAGTGAAAAGAACTTGGATTTTTTTAACTTGAATTATTAAAGAACTTACTTACAAGTAGTTGATGTTTTCATTTAAAGCTATATGGAAGCAAGCAATGAGTAACCAAATATATTTTTAGTTGTAACAGTAATTATTTTTCAAAGGGGACGCCAAATTTTGTGATGTTTAGTTACTTTATTTTGATGATGTAGTGCAGTGACTTTTTTTTTTTTTTTTAGAAAATTTTACATTATTTATTTGAAGATTCCTGTAATATATTTTATCATTGTTATTTAGATAAACTATGAGGAAAAACCAAGAAGATAAATGAAGAGGCAGAATAGATTGCCAAGTCAATGGGTTACAGTCAAGCTCTATAATTCCTTTGGCTTACCTAGTACACCTGATTGGATATTTCAACATTACCAGCCAAGGCATTGAGTTCCAGGATTCTATACCATGTTTAGAGAAAGAAAAGATCTCGCCATACCATATTTAGGGGGGAAAAAAGTACTGAAGTAGTTTTAACCCATAAAAGGTCACATTAATTTATATCAGGGTATTCCTCCAGGTCACATTTTTTTTTGTCTCAAATAACAGAAAATTACTCCAGAAAAAGAAGAAGAAATTATTCTAACTCACTATGTTTAAAGATGTTTTTGGAAAGTATGTTAACGCAAGCTTAGAACCTCTACGTTGGTGGGAAGAGAAGGGTTGGGGTACGTCCTGTCTGTCTCTGTATCATTTGGTTGATCATAGCTTTAAACTTGTGAATATTCTTTGCATTTAGTTATCCTCCAGGCCATTGTACACAACACACTGATATGGAAATTTGTACTTATTATCCTCCTTCAACCTTCAACCCTCTTTCTCTTCTTTCTTCCAATGATGGAAATTTAACTTATCCAACCTCTCTCCATATTTCAGAAAAGCCAGACTAGGAATAAGCTTTATAGCCACTCGTTGTATTCTCTCAATCTTCTTAAGTCTCTTGTGTGGACACCAAGATTATAATACTCTTATAAATATATATGGTAGGGTGAATTATGACAAAAATTAACTTGAAAAACAACCTCATCCATATTAACAAATTCATATTGATCTAAAGACCGATGTTCATTATGAGTTTGAATGTGGGATAGGCTACATTGGGTTCTATTCACATACTTTTCTTCATTTTTTTTTTTTTTTTTTAGGTTAGGATAAGTTGTATTCACCATTTTCTTTTTTATTTATTCGCGTTTTTACCCACATGTTCCCTGATCTTCATAGCCCACTATTAGGGGGTCAAGATTGTCATGATCATAATTATTATGGTTATTATTCATTTGCACAACAAATAATAAGTTTTGTTATCTTGTTGATGACATGATATAGATACCGAGGTTGGAGTGGAGAGAGCACTGTGTAAGAACACGGGTAGCAACAAAGAATTTGTATCATCCTTGGGTAGATACTTTTGTACATGGAGGAAGTGGAGAGAGTTAGCTGGACTGCTGGGGCGGCATTTTGGAAGGGGCTCTAAACTACACCCTCTTAGCGTCCTAAGACCGACTTAGTTATACCGGGCCAAGAAGATTACTAAGAAAGCATTTTCGGGCGTCATCTTAGCCTCGTGTAAGGGGACAGAAGGCCAACCCTTCTTAGTGCCACCTAACCAATCAGCGCGCGCGACACAAGTCTGTATTTGGCGGGAAATACGTATACCACGCCGAGTGTGTCTCTCTCTCTCTCTCTCTCTCTCTTTCCCTTCTCTCTTTCCCTTCTCTCTCTCTCTCTCTCTCTTTCCCTTCTCTCTCTCTCTCTCTCTTTCTTTTCCCCCTTCTCCTCCTCTCTCTTTTCCTTCCTTCTCCTCTCTCTCTCTTTTTTTCTCTCTCTCTCTCCCTTCTCTCTCTTCTCTCTCTTTCCCCTTTCTCTCTCCCCTTTCTCCCTCTCTCCCCTTTTTTTTTCTTTCTATTATTTCTTCCCCCTCCTCTTCCTTCTTTTGAGTTGCCAGATATGTATTTCTGCTATCACAGTGCTGTACAGCCGGGGGATCTCTCTCTCTCTCTCTCTCTCTCCCCTCTCTCCCCCTCCCTTTTCTCCTGTCTCTTCCCCTTTTTTTTCTCTATTATTTTTTCTCCCTCCTCTTCCTTCCCCCCTTTTTCATCCCCCCCAACTATCATACCCCAGTATTATATTATGGGAAATAACGACATTTTTTTCGGGTGTGTTTTGATATTTTTAGAATTAATTGCTAACCGTTTCTGTCGCAAATCATATCTTTCCCCGCCAGCCCCCCCCTAAGGCAAATTTTGTGAAGAGCCGAAAACCGGCTTCTTGCAGTTTTGCTTTTCTTTTATGGGGGGGGCTTTTAAAAACCCGGCTTTTAGGATTGGCCCAGCGGTCAAGCCGTAAGAAGCCATAAAAGCGAGACCCAGGGCTCGCTTACCAGGGCTTCCCCCCGCTTGTTGCCGTGACGTCAGGATAACAACAAATATGGGGGGAGGGCAATTTTCTAAACCAGTGAGTTGGCGTAGAATACTGAAATTACAGAAACGGGACACAATAAGCACATAGTGTACATTCGAAGCTGGACATCCCTTAAAGGACCACGAACAGAAAATTAAAAAGGTTAATGACACACAGGACAATTTTAAAATGGTGAAAAAAATGATTAGTCTTATCGGGCTGACGATAGGGCCTGGCTGCGACGTATGTTTTTCTAAATTTTCCCTATAATATGGCAAAATTAGCCTGATTTGTACATTTAGTAGCAGGGGCTTAACTTTCGGACCACCAAAATAGAGCTAAAAGGGAATGACAGGTGATAGGAACGTCGTCGGGTTTGAATACTTTTTTGGTTTTTTTAACAAAACCAAGACGTTTTTTTTTAAATTTTTTACTAATTATGAAATAAAAACCAAACCCGGGAAACTTTTTTGGGCTATTCATTTCTCCATTTTGGGTTTTTAGAGATCTCTCACACTTTTGAGAACTGAAATTTTGGGAACTCCCCCAGGGAGACGAAGTACCATAAACCTTCACCTCATCCAAATTCCCCCCAAAAAAACATTGCAAGATATCTAAGTATGCATTACTTCTGTTGCGGGATGAACAAATTAATTGTATAAAAATTTGTAATATTTAGGTGCTGATATTTTGGGAAATGACTAGCTTTGGCTTTGAGGGAAATCTTAAAACAAGGGCTCCCGGAAGCTGACCCAAATTTGGGCTTTTGTGTTATACTTACGTCCTTTAACACACTTTTAATTTTTAAATGATGCCGACCCTTATTTTGCCTACATGGCCGATATTAAAATTCAGGTTCTTGAAAAAAACTAAGTCCAGTAGGTTAGGTTGGGTCAGGTGGGGTTAGGTTGGTTAGTGCACACCCGATGGCTCGAGGGGGGTGCTGGGTTGGTCTGTAGATTTTTTGTCATCTTTAAAATAAGGGCTCAACCTCCTACTTTTTCTCTTCTTAAAGACAAACAAGCTTGGGGAAGGTTTAAAACCGGGGTTTTTGGGGGTGGGGAGCACAATAGGGAAAAGGGCCCCCAAAAGTCTATAACAAGGGAAATTTTCCCCTTTTTTTATGGTTTTTTTTTGGGGGGGCCATATTTCCCTTATTGGGGTTTTCCCCCACCCAAAACCCCGGTTTCCCCATGCCCCCAAGTTTGTTGTATAAGAAGAAAAGAAGATGGGGTGAACCCCTTTTTTCTTAAGATTTCCATTATTTAAATTAATATATAATTTTTAATTTATATATTATAAAATATTTGTTTTTCTGTTATTTTGGTTAAATTAGTATGTTTATGAAAAGGAAATGGCTATTTTTTGGGCCGATTTTTTTGTTGACATATTTTTTAATGGTAAAATTATGTATCTCTCGCTTTGACGAAAAAATTGGGGAAGGATCGGGGTTTTAAAATTTCTAGTATCCAAACTTTTCGCATAAAAAAAATTGTGGTCGTTATTGAGTAAATTTCCCCTATTTCCAACAAATTCCGTGTATCGAAAATTTGTCCGTTACTCTGCGGGGAAAAAGTTCGTACACTACAACTCAGCCATCACAAATCTACCAAATCGGGGAAATTAAAAAAAATCAGAACCGTACAAGCAATACTGCTTATTCAAAAAGCACGCATACCGACTGGCAGAAAAATGTTGAGCCGATATTTGTTAAATTTTAAAGTCCGAAAAAGCGGGGGTTGTGTGTATACACTAATTTTTGAAAAGTACACAAGCATATTTAATCCCTAATACGTTCGGTTTGGTGACTTTAAAGGATTAGGTTATGGGGCAAGAGTTTTTCTGCTATGGAAAAATAAAAAATTATAAAAAAACTAGTTTGAGAAATTGTATTTGTTAAATATAAATGTTAATCGATTTACGGCTACTTTGGTTGCAATTATCTGACCATCATATTACCGGGCCCCTTTTGTGCTTTAAAATCTGAGGTTTAAATCCCTTTTTTATTTTTTGTATAGTTGGTTTTTTTTCTTCTTTTAAAATTTTTACTTGCCCTTTTAAAAAACTTCTATAAAGGTACACTCAACAACTACTTTTTTATTTTTCTTTTCCTTGTTTTTTTAGCCTGTTCTCTATGGGGGTTGCAAATCGGTAAAATTTAGGATGAAACTATGACTGACTTTGTCATGTTGAAAAAAACACTCAAAATGCTGTCTGTCTCTTTTTCCTTTTCATGGAAAGGGGTTTAATCTCAATAGTACACAGTCTATTTTCGGGGTTTGTATGTGCCGGTTGCAAAAGTTTTATCCGACCGAAGATAAAGGAGAAGACTCGAGGGGAGTGAGAGGGGGATGAAAAAATAAAAATATCTTATTTCCATAAAACAGGGTTTTTACATAAAACTTACTCCAGAGTTCTATGCAATATATCTAAAAAAAAACTTCTGAAAGTCACCAAATAAAAAAAAATACATAAAAGAAAGTCAAACAAACTTAAAAGGGGGTTTTATAACATTAAACAAAAAGAACTAACCCCCTTCAATTCTTTAAAATACTACTAAAAATTAACTGCTATTTGATATGGGGAAAAAAATTAATTCACTTGGGGGTCAATTAAAAGAAAATTTTTAAAGTAAAGTTTTAAAAAGTGTAGACTTCCAAAATTTTAATGATGCATAAAGGCAATTGTTCCTTTTAAAGGGCCTTTGACAGTGAGGGGTCTGGCACCAGTCTTTCTGGCTCTTGCACATAAAGGCCTTTACTCCCCTTTTTTTGTACTGGCTTTTTTTCCCTGAAAAGGGAAAAAACTATATACCACTCCGATAAAACCCCATTGAACACCCTTTAAAAACACGAAACTTTTCATAAATATGGGTTTTTAAATTGTTACCCTTTAAATCTTTTATATGGAGTAAATGATTTCCCTTTTTTCTAGCTCCCCCAAAAGCTATTTAGCTGCTATTTTCTTTTAAAAAAAAAAAGTAAAGTTGAGAAAAATATTTGTTGGTCCCCTATACCCCCACATAAAATTTCCCCTTAAGCTGAGAGAGGGGGAGAGAGAGAGGAAAAAGAGATTTTTAAACCAAAAAAAGCCAAGAATGAAAACGCCCCCCCATCTTCCAAGCAAAAAATAAAAACAGGGGCCCCAACCCCCCAAAGCGGAAATCCCGGGGACTGGCGGGGAATGATGGGCCCTTAATGAAATCCCTCATTATACCTGACCCTTGTCATCAGTGCAGCAGTTAATAAAAAAAAAAAGTCACTAAAGGGGAAAATCGACCCGCCACCCCATATGAGTCCTAGGTCCCGCCCTTTTTCCTTTCCCTATAAAATTTCCTTTGGTTTATGGGGCAAAAAAAAAATTAAAGTGAAGGATATGTGTTGTGTCCATTCACAAAATCGTCAGTCCAGTTATCGTACTTTTAAAGGCTTTTTTCGAGGTACACTTTGCGGTGGCTGTTTTGTTTCAGTTATCCTGGAACGCCCAGCGGGCGAGCCCGAACACCACTTCGCCGTTCGGCGGCACGAAAAAGAGAGAGAAGCCCCAAGGCCGTAAAAACCGGCTTCTTTTCGGCTTTTCACCAAAATTGCCCTAAAATTTTACTTTTTAAGCCCGCCCCTTATTTTTTTTCTCTTTTGCGTGCATAGAAAATGGGGAAAACACTTTTTACTCTTTTTTTCCCGTAAAATTATACGTCTGGGTTGGGGGGTGGTTTCAAAAAGCCTGGCCAAATCAGATCGCGCGCATGAGAAAACTTTCAAAACTCCTCCCGTAAAGTTTCTCTTTTTCCTTTAATTCTCATCCATTTTAACTTATTACATGCCACGACTGCAAAGGGTTTCTGTATTTAATTAATAGTAGGTAAGGAGTAGTAAGGGTGAGTATTTTCTCTTAACAGGTAAAAGTCACAAATTAAAATTTTTTTCCCGCGCGTCTTTGGGAACAAATTTCCCAACCCTTTGAATTTTTCAATGTTTCCCGAATCTTCGTTGATGCTTTTCTGGCTTAGCACCAAAACTGTGTATTATTGCTTAGTATAGTCCATACTTAAATATATTCATGGTGATATTAAAATTTGCAAAGAATGTATAAATTTGGTAATAAATTTTTATATTACACAAAAAGAAACCTTTTAGAACCTATCGCAGGGGCACGATACAACATTTCATCATCTGATTCGCGCCAACACGGAAGGAGGTCTCTACCCAGGGGCCCCAAAAAACCCCACCACCACCCGCACCCACCCCCCACCACCCACCCGCCACCCAAAACCCCAACCCACACACACCCACCCACCCACCCCATCACCCCCCGCCCACACACCTTTTTCCCCCACCCACGCCCTCCCCATCCCCCACCCACCCCCCACCCACCCCGGCCCATCACCTCCCCCCCAACCCACCCACCCAAGCCCTCCCCATCGCCCCCACAACCCACCCCCCAAAAGCCCATCTCATCCGCCCCCCACACCCCCCCCACACGTCCATCACACACCCGCCCACCACACACCCCCCAGGGTGTTAAACGGGGGAATGCACTGGGATGAATCACAACCACTTCATCTAGGTTTGGCAAAAAATAATTGGGAAACTGATGAGGTACACGTAGCCACATACGTACGGTCCATGAAAGCTTAAAATCCCGACGCACACGTGAAATGGCGTGTACAAATAGATATTCAAAAAACAGTTTCATACGCCCTAAACATTTCAGTTTTTAAAATCAAGTCCATCTATAGGTTAGAAAACAAAGCTAGGCCATTCTAAGAGCTCAAACAATTGATATCGATGTGTATACAGACAATCACGCACTACTCTTTTCTGTGCCTTCAATAAAGTCAACCTTAAAGATATTCCCCTTAGCCTCTCAAGAGGTAAAAAGTGTACGCACTTTTACTCTCGGCAACATCAAGAAAAAGCTTTTTGGCACGCTACAATCGTATTTTGTGATGGCAACAGGGGGGGAGCTTTTTAATAAAAAAATTTTTTTTTCTCCGGGGGGCCTACAAAATACGCCTATATTACCCCACCTATATATATATATACATATGTTTATAAAAGCCTAATAACTTAAAACAGTCTAAAATAATAATATATAACCAATAATTAACCATTGTTGTTATGGTGACGGGAAAATTGCGGGGTAAACGACCCCACCCTGCCTTAGTTTTCCTCCTGCACTGTCTTTGCGGAGCGAACTTTGCTTCCGAAAATGTCCACCCAGCGCTAAAATGGTCTTATCCCCTAAAATGGGCTTGGTAGTTTTTCCAAAATGCCCCCCCCTGAAACAAAGTATTCCACTGAAAAAACAGAGGGAAAGTATTTGAGGCATGTATAAGATCAGTATTGCTGTATGCCATGGGTTTTGGACGTGGGGGTTTGCAAAAAGTTGAGGTGTGTTTGTTGGCTGTGATTGGAGAATGTTAGATATAGACTGGATCACTGGAAGATAAAAATTTCCTGAAGAGGTGGGGAGAAAAAGTGAATTTTAAGGAGTTGAGAGTGGAGATTGAGGTTGCGGGGACGTAAAGATGAGAGGTGGTGATTGGGAACATTGGGGGGAGCTAGTAGGCTGTTGGAGTGGGGAAAACTGGAATGCCATCTCTTACCTCATAAGATATTATGAACTAAATACTTTAAAGGGCCTTTCCATTTGCAACATTTTAGGGAACCCGTTCCGGGAAACCCCAAAAACTCAGGCGTTCCATTTGCGCACGAAAACCGGGGCAGAGGCGACGCGCGTAGTGCGCAGCAAAAACCCCCGAACTTTCTCTACCCCATTTGGGAGGTCGGTAGACAGTAAATTTTGTTACCCCCCCCGGCAACACGCCGCCTCCCCCCCTCACCTGTGCCTTCCCCAGGAAGACGTCAACTGCAGCGCCTGGATACACATAGGGGCTCACCAGGGCTCATAGTGTTCCCCATGGGACCTCGCAGCCCTTAAAAAACACAACAAAAACAGTAGAGTTTTTAGTTCATAACAAACAAAGGCCGCCTTGGGCCCTTTTTCATCTTATCGTTTAGGGTTTTTCCGCATGCACGAGTCGGGGAATGTCAGACAGGGCAGGATGTTCGAAATCCCTCGTAAGGGGCAACTTACGATGTATGGCTACAAAAACCTTACGGGGTGGCTGAGGGAGATGCTCGTACCGAGCCGTCACTCCCCTACGGTTTCGGTGGGGCCCCGGGGGGGGGGAAAATAGGGGTTTCTAGGGGTATTTGGGAAAATTCCCCTAACCAACACAGAGCAACGCCTCGCATGACGCGGCTTTTCTAGCCAATCATCATGCTCTCACGTCAGGGGTCCGATTAAAAAATTTAAAGACAAATTTAAAAGCCGCTGTTGTGCTAAATGGGCCCCCTTTCGGAATCGTTTCCCCCGGACGCTTATTTAACCTAAAAACTCTAAAAACTTAAAACCCAAAACCCATCATAAGCCTTTCCTAAGCTAAACCCAACCCAAACCAACTTTAACCCAAACCTAAAAAATATTTTGCCGGGTTGGCTAGATCGGCTGATTTCCGAAATAGGGGGCCCATTTTCTCACTATCCCAAATGTTACGATAAAACATGCGGGCCCTAAGCCCGGCACTGCGGGCGAGATGGCCAGTTATGAAATCCTCTAACTGACCCTTGCAGGGTAAAAATAGTCACTAATGTGGACTCGACAGCCAGCCCATATATGTCCGTAGGTGCCCGCCTCTTTACTTGCCCTTTTAATTCCTGGTTTATGGAGCAAAAAAACATTAATGTGAAGGATATGTGTTGTGATCCATTCACAATATCGTCAGTCCAGTTATCGTAACTTATTAATGGCTTTCATTCGACGGTACACTTTCGTCAGTGTGGCTGTTTTGTTTACAGTTATCAGCTGTGAACGCCGAGCGGGCGAGCCTCGAACACCACTGTCAGCCGTTCTGGCGAGGCACGAAAACGAGAGAGAAGCCGCAAGAAGCCGTAAGAAGCCGGCTTCTTACGGCTTCTCTCACCAAAATTCGCCTAAAATTTTACTTATTTAAGCTCCGCCCACTTATTTTTTACTCTTTTGCGTGCATAGAAAACTGAGCAGATACACTTATTTTACTCTTTTCCTGTAAAATTATACAGTCGTGGGTGTGGGTGGTGGTTTCAAGAGCCTGGCCAATCAGATCGCGCGCATGAGAAAATCTTATCAAAACTCCTCCCGTAAATGTTTCTCTTTTCCTTTAATTCTCATCCAATTCAACATTCATTACATGCGCACGACATGCAAAGGATACTGTATTTAATTAATAGTAGGTAAGGAGTAGTAAGGAGTAGAGTAGGTGACTCTTAACAGGTAAGAAGTCACAAATATTAAAATTCTCCAGCGACGTCTGGGAACAAATTTCCCAATCCCTCGAATTTTTCAATGTGTCCGAATCTTCGTTGATGCTTGCTGGCTTAGCACCAAAACTGGTGTATTATTGCTATAGTATAGTCAAATACTTAAATATATTCATGAGTGATATTACATTTGCAATAGAAATGTATAAATTTGGTATATATGTTATATTACACAAAAAGAAAGCCTTTTAGAGAACCTATCGCAGGGCACGAATACGAACATTTCATCAGTCTGATTCAGCGCCAACACGGTAAGGAGGTCTCTACCCACGGGCCACCACACACCCACCACCACCCAGGCACCCACCCGCCCACCACCACCCGCCCACCACACACCCATCACACACCCACCCACCACACGCCCATCACCCATCCGCCCACCACACACTCACCCACCACACGCCCATCACCCATCCGCCCACACCCCACACCCACCCACCACACGCCCATCACACATCCGCCCACCACCACACCCACCCACCACACGCCCATCACCCATCCGCCCAACCACACACCCACCCACCACACGCCCATCATACATCCGCCCACCACACACCCACCCACCACACGTCCATCACACACCCGCCCACCACACACCCGCCCATGGATGTTAAACGGGGGAGATGCACTGGAGGATGAATCACAACCAGCATTCATCTAGGTTTAGGCAAAGAATAATTGGTGAAACGTAGATGTAGGTACACGTAGCCTACATACGTACAGGTCCATGAAAGCATTAAACATCCTCGACGCACATCGTGAAATGGCTGTGTAGCAAATAGATATTCAAATAACAGTTTCATAGCGCCCTAAACATTTCAGTTTAATATCAAGTCCATCTATAGAGTTAGAAAACAATGCTAGGCCATTCTAAGAGCTCAAAACAATTAGATATCGATGTGTAATACAGACAATCACGCTACTACTCTTTGCTGTGCCTTCAATAATGTCAACCTTAACGATATTCCTTGAGCCTCTGCAAGAGGTAATGAAGTGTACGACACTTTTACTCTCGGCAACATCAAGAAAGAGCTTTGGCAGCGCTACAATCGTATTTTGTGATGGCAAGCAGGGGCGGAGCTTAAATAAGTATAATTTTACTCCGGAAGGACACTACAAAATACGCCTATATATAGCCCACACCTATATATATATATACATAGTGTATTATACAGCCTAATATACTATATACAGTCTAAAATATATAATATATAACCAATAATATAACCATTGTTGTTATGGTGACGGAGAAAATTGCGGGCTAAGACGACCCCAACCCTGCCTTAGTTTACACTCGCTGCACTGTCTTAGGCGGAGCGAACTTTGCTTCCGAAAATGTCCACCTAGCGCTAAAATGGTCTTAGTCCCCTAAGATGGTCTTGGTAGTGTTCCAAAATGCCGCCCCTGATAAACAAGAGTATTCCACTGAAAAAACAGAGGAAGAGTATTTGAGGCATGTATAAGATCAGTATTGCTGTATGCCATGGTTCTGAGACGTGGGCTTTGACGAAGAAGTTGGAGGATGTGTTGGTTGGCTGTGATGGGAGAATGTTGAGATATATGACTGGGATCACATGGAGAGATGAAATGTCCAGTGAAGAGGTGGCAAGAAAATGTGAATTGAAGGAGTTGAGAGTAAGGAGATTGAGGTTGCTTGGGCACGTAAAGATGAGAGGTGGTGATTGGTGAGACATTGGGGGTAGCTAGGTAGGCTGTATGGAGTGGAAGACTGGAAGTGCCAGTCGTCTTACCTCATAAGATATTATGAACTAACTATCAGTATAGAAGAGGCCTCTTCCATTTGCAACATTTCAGGAACCAGTTCACGGAACCCAAGAACTCAGGCGTTCCATTTGCGCACGAAAACCTGGGTCAGAGGCGACGCGCGTAGTGACGCAGCAAAACCCCTGAACTTTCTCTACCCACATTGGGAGGTCGGTAGACAGTAGAGTTTTGTTACCCCCTCTCGGCAACACGCCGCCATCCGCCTCACCTGTGCCTTCCTGAGGAAGACAGGTCAACTGCAGCGCCTGTGATAGCATCATAGGACCTCACCAGGGCTCATAGTGTTCCCCATGGGATCCTCGCAGCCCTTAAACAACAACAACAACAACAGTAGAGTTTTCAGTTCATAACAAACAATGGCCGCCTTGGGCCCTTTTTCATCTTATCGTGTAGGGTTTTCCGCATGCACGAGTCGGAGAGGATGTCAGACAGGGCAGGGATGTTCGAAAATCCCTCGTAAGGGACAACTTACGAGTGTATGGCTACAATAACCTTACGAGGGTGGGCTGAGGGAGATGCTCGTACCGAGCCGTCACTCCCGTACGGTTATCGGTGGCCTCTGGGTGGGGAATATAGGGATATTCTAGGGATATGTGTGGGAAAATTCCGCTAACCAATCACAGAGCAGCGCCTCGCATGACGCGGCTTTATCTAGCCAATCATCATGCTCTCAGCTGTCAGGGAGTCCGATTAATAAATTTAAAGACAATTCAAATGCCGCTGTTGTGCTAAAATGGGCCCCTTTCGGAAATCGTCCCGCGGACGCTTATTTAACCTAAATAACTCTAAAAAACTTAACACAAACCTATCATAAGCCTTACCTAAGCTAAACCAGACCTAAACATAACTTAACCTAAACCTAAAAACTATGTTTGCCGGTGTTGAGCTAAGATCGGCTGATTTCCGAAATAGGGCCGATTTTAGCTCACTATCGCCAGAATGTTACGATAATACATAGCTGCCATATTAGCCTTTCAGCGTAATATTCTCCCACTGATTACTACAGAGACGTACCCAGGGTATACCTTGATGCGCTGATCATAGTATCTATAGACCACTGCTGGCCCGCGCCGTACGTATGCCGTATCCGTGGCCCTGGCGGTACTCTGTTATAGTGGACGAGAACTGCGCGTTCGCTCTTTAGGTCAGACAAGACACAAGGCGGGGCTAACACCTCACTGTGACACACGTGACACTTGTGTGCAAGGATAGTATAACTTTATAATATCCTTGCTTGTGTGTATACGTGCGTGTGTACTAGTATGTCAGACATTTGATACCACCACCACCACCACCGAATCATTATAGCGGCCAAACTTGTATGATGAACTATACGTTTTGATTCAAGAAGTCGACCGATATATATATTTAATATATAGGTTTGCCCTGATATGAATTTATTACAAGTATAGGTTTGTATGTTAAATATGATATATATGGAGTCAAAGATGCAATAAACACATCACATTTCAAACAGGCAAGCATGAAATGGCTCTATAATACACAATAAACATAAAATATAGTGATACAACTTGTAATTTATTGTTTATTGATGTCTTGTCGCTTCAAATTTCACTCCCTTATTAAAGCCCCGTCTACACTACCACTCACCACCGTCGGCGCTTGCCGTCGAACAGTGTTCGTCACTCAAAAGTGGCAGTGTGGACACGATGCCGACGAGCAAAATTTAACCGTCGGCGCTGCCCGCCAACATTCAGCAGGTTTAATATTGGGCGGGCATGCCCGTCACTCACGGGTCAGCGCCAAACACATGCTTCAAGTTATCGGCAGTTTTCACTATCTAGATATTTTTGCATTGCTATGTACCGTATACCATCAGAACCAAGAAAGTCAGCTGATTACGAGTATGTGATCAAAAATTAAATGGGAGAAATGGTCGGGAAATTGCAGCGAGTTGAAGACAAAAAAGGGAGAAAAATGTTTATACACTATTTCTTTTTGCTATATTTTTTAGAATACACAAAAAGGTTTTCGTATATTTTTCTTGCTTATGATATGCAGAAATGTGTCATGAAGATGATAGTTGGGTCAGTTTTTCTAAACCTCCTGTGGTTATTTCTTAATCTCGAGTGAGAGTACACGATATGCAGAAAACATGACTCACTTTGAAATCAGGAAGCGCGCTGACCGCCGAACAAAACCGTTCGTGTGGACACAACCCTGGCAACGGCGCTTCCCGTCGGCAAGCACCGACGGCAAGCACCGACGGTGGTGAGTGGTAGTGTGGACGGGACTTTAGGGAGTTAAGGGTGCTCCCGACCACCCTTAGCCTCGCGGTCCCGTAACGAGTGAGAAAACGGTTCGAGCATCTCCCTTAGTGGCGCTACGAGGTAAAAGTCCCCTAGGGTAATACTTACGGGCCCGTAACTCTTTCGAGCATCTTTCCCCAGGCCTACAAGGGGCACTGGTGGATCTTGATCTTGATCTTGATTTGGGAGTCACCCAGCGGATGCTGTCAGTGAAGCCTTGGGTCCGGCGTTCTCCCACACGCGTAATCTGTTGGGAGAGAAGCAAAAGGGGGAAGCAAAACTAGGGATTTCTTTTTCCCCTCATTCCTCTCTCTGCATCACATTCATACGGGGTCCCCCATCACTGAGGAGCCCCCTGCCTCTCATGCTCTCTCCTACGTGCTCTCCAAGAGTTCTCCAAGAATTCTTTTACACTCTCAATCACACGACTGTCACTCCTCCCCTCAGCACACAACCCCAGCAGGTACTCATCTCCACTCTCCTGTCTCTCATCTCTCGCCATTCTTCCACTCCGACCTCTCCTACCACTACCTCCAACATCTTGGAGGAAAGCGGTCCCACGATCTTAATCTTGATATGATGCCTTCACATCGCAGCTGAGTTACCAAATGTTTTTTTGTTTGTGTTTTAAGCAGATAAGGCGCAGTGTTAGCACCAATAAATTGGTTAGCACGCCGGGCGAGTAGTCCATCCCCCTCTCTCTCTTTCTCTCTCCTTTCTCTCTCTCATGTCTCTCCTTCCTTTCCCCTCTCTCTCTCTCCATCCTTTTCCTTCTCTCTTTTCTCTCTCTATAATATAAATATAGAACTTTGTGCACATGTGAGTGTGTGACGTCATGGCTTTAAGGGTGACGTCACGGTTGTGTGTTGACGAGTGTGACGTCACGAAGGAATATCGACTGTGTGGCAGTGTGTGCAGTGTTGGAACTTGGTCAAGATGGGTGCGTCTGCGATTCCAATCATCCTTGTGACCCTATTTTGGGGTCTTGTAGGTATCGTGCTTCCCATAATCCTACCCAAGGGTCCAAACAGGAGGTAGGTAAAGCTGTCCACAGGTTTTAACGTATCATTAACTTACCTGTAGAATAACCCAGACGGTTTGTAGTGGTCGCCTGTCTAGCTTGTCTTTTTGGTATTTTGGTACTTTCAACCAGTAATTGAGTATGAGGTTAGAAGTACTCTTCTCGATATATTGGTAATTATGGAGGAGAGTTTCACGTTCGTTTTCAGAGACACCAACTACTTTTTCTTGGCCTACAATAGGTGCTTATTAGGTTTTTACACTAGGTACCGTAGGACCAGAATTCCCTACACAATTGGGAGTATGGTTGGTATTATTCTAGTGTTTGCCCATACTCCCCCCTCTCCCACCAAACAAGCTTGGGGACCTGGGGGAATGCGGGATATTTGGCTGGGGTACAAAATATGAGTTCTTCTTCTTCTTGTGACCTTAGTCGCTTAGTATCGCTTCATAGGTCCTCTTCCACTTCGTCTCCTTCGTTAACAAAACTTGTTAACTCTTCCCCTGTTTATTTCACCTGGGAAAGACATTTTGATCAGTTTCTATTTTGTTCTTATCTCCCAACACTGCGTTAGGAACATTTTGGTAAGGCTTACAATACTTTCAGTTTCCTTTCTGTCCCCATACAGCCCTAACACCGTACACAGGGCCCCGTCTTTCTGCTCTAGTCTCCTGTCCCACTCCTCTCTGCCTAGGACTGTTACTATTGACGCTATAAGCTTTTCCCTCTGACTCCTATACTTGTTGCATTCCACAATGACATGTTCTACGGTTTCTTTCTCGCCTACCCTGCAGCTACAATTCTGGTTCTCCAATTCCCTGTTCCCTCCTTTGACTTCCAAGGTGCCTGTTCTTGCTTTATAGAGTAACTTACTCCCCCAGTCTCCTACATGCCAGGTCACCCCCTCTGGTTTCTGTTTCCACCTGTACCACTGCAACGTTGATTTCCTGGCCATTCCTTCCTGCCATTTAACTAGCCCATTTTTCTCAATTTTCTTTTTGATATCTATTATCTCCATCCTGTTCCATTCCTCTCCCACAGTTTCTCTCCTTTTCCATCTCTCTAGTTCCTTCTTCCAGGTGGAACTTGATCTATTTTCCTGGGATATTTTCTTTGCCCATCTATCTTTACTAAGTCTTTCAATTTTCTTGTGGAACACCAGTTTTCCTTTAATTATCCTTTCCCTGAAGGTGCTCCATCCCATGTCTCCCCTTATGGCCTCTACGGCCGTGCTCCTACAAGCTCCTAGTCCCCATCTGCCTACTATGTTCTGAGTCTTTTCCAAGTGCATGATGTCTCCTTCCCTGTACTGAGTCACTTCTGACCCATACAGGCAATGGGGTACAGCCACCCCCTTCCATAAACTCTTGCCTACCTCATATTTATTAATGACTGTTACCACCATTTATAATCATACCTGTCATCCTCCTTGCCTTGCTTTCATTAAGTTTCCTCTGCTTTTCACCGCCTATCCCTTCCTTGTTTACTTCCATTCCTAGGTATACATACTTTTCTACTACTTCTAGGACATTATTCTGAAGCACCCACTGACTCCTACCTTCACTGTTAAACTCCATGACTTTACATTTCCTTTCACTCAACTTCAGGTCCCATTCCATTCCGTATGTGTTTGTTATGTGTAAAATTTCCTACATTTCATCCTTACTTTCATCATCAGCATAGGCCAGACATCCTAACTTCTCTCCTCCAATTGCTACTCCTTTACTTGACTTCCTGATTCTCACGATCAGTTCCTCTAAATACAGGTTAACTAATGTTGGGGAGATGACACATCCTTGTCTAACTCCTATATTATTTTCCATCTAGCCAGTTGTAATGTCACCTAGGGTAAATTTCACTTCGTTCCCTTCATACATGCTGTTTATTGCGTCCACCACCTTTGTATCTACTCCAATGTGTCTCAGTAATCTTATTAGCTTTCCTCTATTTACTGTGTCGTACGCCTTTTCGATATCTATAAATACTAAGTAAAGCTCTTTCTTCTGGTGCTTGTTTCTTTCAATTATTTCTTTTAGTGTAAATGTATTTTCCATTCCACCTCTGCCTTTCCTGAACCCACTTTGCTCCTCTCCTAACATCTTGTTTTCCTCTATCCACAATTTCAATTTCTCATTAATAATCATTCCAAAAACCTTGGCTAGTATGTTCATGACAGCTATGGGCCTATAATTGGCTATGTCCTCCTTATCTTTTCCTCCTTTGTGAATTAGGGTCACTCTGCTCTTTTTCCAGTCCTGTGGCACGCAGCCTTGCTCCAGCACTGTGTCACATATGTTATATATTGCCTGTTTTACCTTTTCTCCTCCATATTTAACAAACTCCCCTATGAGCCCATCTGTCCCTGCAGCTTTGCCGTTCTTCAAAGCTTTCAGTACCTTTTCTACCTCTCTAAGCTCAATTACTGTTTCCTCCATTTCTCTCTTGTCACTGTAGATCATAATGTTTTCCATTCCCTCTACTACCATGTTCTTTCTAATTACTTTACTCCAGTACCCTTCTATTACTGATTTTATTTCATCCTCCTTCTCCGTATCTCTTCCCTCTATTTTCAGTTTAATTTTCTGGTTCATCTCCCGTCCACCGAGGTTTGTCTTTAATCTTTTCCATCCTTCCTTTTCCCTCTCTCCTCGGGGTAAACTGTTTAGTTTCTTTGCCTGCTGTTCCTCCCATGTAGCTATCTTTTTACTAATTAATATCTGTGCTACTTTTTTCGCATTCTTATATTGAGCCCATGCTCTCTCCCATTCTTGTCTATATTGGTCTCCTTCTTTTTCTATCAATTTCCTTAATTTTCTCCGTCTTCTATTTTCATTTTTCCTGTTTCTTAATGCTTGTTCTACCTCTTTATCCCACCCTCCTTTTAGTCTAGTTTAGTTTAAAATTTTGTTCCTCCTGTCTTGTATTTCTTCATTCCTATAGTATTTTTTGCCTCCTGCATCATTACCGTTTTAATGTCCTGCTCCCACGCTTCCATAGTTCTATTACCCTTCTCAGTTTCTCTACTCAACTTCTCATCAAGTTTTTGGCTGTACTCTTCCCAGTCACTGGGAAGAGTACAACGACCAACAACCAACGGGCGAGGACCAACCATCAGAACCCTCAAGTGAACCTCCAGAGCCTACCATCCGAGCCCTGGGTCACCACTGCCTACAGGCGCTATAGGCACAAATGAAAAAAAAAAAAAAAAAAAAAAAAAAAAAAAAAAAAAAAAAAAAAAAAAAAAGTCAGCATCTAGTATCTTCCATTTAGTCCTCCACTCTGTCTTCGCAACTTGCACTTTCAACCTATCTTTTCCACACGACACTCCTATCATGATGTGGTCTGAAATATCTATCTCCTCATTCTTCCATATCGTGCACTTATGTTTCTCTATTTCTGTGTTTACTATTATGAAATCTATTGCTGATTCTGCTCCTCTATCTCTCCACGTCACTGGATCTTCTAAAGTTCTCCCAATTCTTGATTGTTAGATTGGCCTTTTCTGTAAAATCTAAAAGCATCTGTCCATTGATGTTTACTGGTGCACTATTTAGATCTATGTGCCCATTGAAATCACCCATCAGTATCCATTTTCTTTTTCCAACTCTCCTGTTTATTTCCATTAGTGCATCATAAAGTTTTCTGTTTTCTGCCCGGTTTACAACACCTTCAACACCCATGCACACCACAGTCACCCACCATTCTTCCTTCCCATCTGTGATCCTGACTGTGATTATGTCTCCCTTGTTGTATCCTAGCTTATCTATTGTTTCCTTCTGCAGGTGCACCTCTGATATCTCCCTTCCTGCCTTCTCCCTCACAAGAACCCCAACACCTCCCTTCTTCTCACCTGTTTTCCTTCCTCTTCCTATGCCTAACCATCCACCTTCCTGCCATTTTATCTGGTCATGCCATCCTGTTTCTCCTACTCCAACTACATCATATAATTTCGACTCACGCAACAAGATTCTCCACTTCCCTTCATTCCATCCTCGGGTGTTCAGGAAGGCAAATAGCGTCTGTCCTCTTCGGTCCTCTAGCTATTCTTCTTTCTTCTTCTCCCTGTACTGCGCCCACTCCACGACGTTCCAGCCGGTCGTAACCACATAGTTTTTGAGTTAGGGGTGTTGAAAATATTCCCTAGATCCAGGGAAAATTCATTGGATTTCTTCCGAGTCCAGAGACGTGTGAACCTGACGATCCTCACAGAATGATGACCGAAGTGTCGAGAACCCCCCCAAACCCCCGCTAGGAGGCTAGGTTAGATTTGGTTAGGTTAGGTTAGATTTAGTTAGGTTAGGTTTGATTTGGTTAAGTTAGCTTAGGTTAGATTTGGTTAGGTTAGGTTAGGTTATCGGTGGGTCAAGTCCCCCGCTAGGTTAGGTTAATTTTGACTAGGCAAATTTCTCTAGATATAAGGAAATTACCCTAGATCTAGGGAATTTTACCCCCCCCCCCCCTACACAACTCTTAAATTACGTGTTTCCTACGCATAATTTGTTCCCCACCCGAAAACCACGCATTCCCACAGGTCCCCAAACTTGTTTGGGAGAAGTGTGAGAGTATGGGCAAACACTAGAAATTTACGGTATGGTTTCTGTTTACCTTATTGGATTCTAAGGTATTATTCTAGCGTTTGCCCACACTCTCCCTTCGGTTATAATGGACGAGAACTGCGCGGTTGCTACCGCCGTTACAACTTATGTTGGTATTTTGGTACTTTCAACCAATAATTGAGTACGAGGTTATAAGTACTCTTTTTTTTCCTATGTATTTTTGGGTAAAAATTCGATAGTGGGCTTTCACCGATTTCGAAGCCGAAACTTAATTTCTTGAATAAAAGAAACTTTAATATCTCAAGTCTTGGCTGATTCCATGTTCATGTTCACGACACAGTACGGTTCTTACTGACACCCCACTGAACACCTTGGGATTGTTTTCTTTAAGTTTTCTGGTAGTAACTTGTGATTCTAATTCACGCGTTATGTTACCAGGACGTTTGGTTGTTTTCCTTGGGCACCCTGGTCCTTTTCTTGAGAGATGTCATATTTACACTGCCCATTAATAGCACAAAACACTTGAAGTCTGAGAGATATCCAACACAAAAACACTCCATGTAGAAGGTCACAAGATGCAGACTTGAATTCTAATCAACGTCGCTTTCCCTTCACAGATATTGTGACATAAGGTTTGCATTATTGTGACTTAAATACTCCACTCTCAAGAACACTATTAGTTTTTCACCATAATTATGTGCACTCGGATTTTAGGGGCCGTTCCAAAAATGTATAATGCTTAAGGGGGGGAGGGGGGTGCAGCCATGTGTTACATAACATTTTCAGATTTTTTAAAGAAAAACCTAAAGCTAATTTGCGGGTGTTTAGGCTAGACTTAGGCTTATATTATTGTATTTTTAAATAATGGAAGCCTACTAATTGGGGCGGGGGGTACTAGCTTGTGTTACATAATTTTCTAGGGGGGTCTGGACATGTGTGACAAGGCGTGACAAGGGGAGGAGGGGGTGGGGGAAAAATGACCCAAAAAAGCATTACATAATTTTTTAATGGCCCTTTTGTACACATTATTTTGAGAAGCACTGTACAGTAGTTTACCACTTTCATTGTACAGTAACTTCTTGTTTATTCTAAATTATTTTGTGCTAATGTAATGTTACGTCACAAGATTTTTGATATAAGTCTTTTTTTACCTATCTTCTCGTATCATCGCAATCATCTTGTATATCTGTAAATGTTAGTCTATCTGTCTGTCTGACTGTCTGTCCTCAAATATATTTTTCTTTTTCTGTTTCTATGTATATATATAATTATATACATGAATATACTTACCATGTGCTATTCTACTTGCAGTTTGATGCAGTGTGTGCTCATCACCACAGCGGTCTCTTGTTGGCTCTTGTGAGTTAAATTGGTTTTGTTGTACAGTAGCTTATCATATGTATTCAAAGCCATTAGAAGGCTGAATAAGTAATAGGTTCGTGTTCTTGATACTACCTACATTACCATTTTCTGTCTCGTGAATGGGATTAAAAGTATACAGTCGAGGTCTCCATCAAATGCTACATTTTCGTTCATCCAAACAATTTCATCAAACTGTTCTTATTTGAAAGTTTTGTAGCACGGACTATTCAAAGTAGCATGCTCAACTGTGAATAGTACATATATACATTATAGAAAGTTCTGGTTTAGGTAAAATTTCTCTCAATATATTAAGACATGAAGCAATGAGTTGAGTTGCCAGGTATTGCAGTCAGATCTGATTGCTTTGATATCTCTTGTCATCAAGTCTGACTGGATCTTTGCATGACATACTCATCTAATTCCCAATAAAAATATAGTTATTCTGATATTGCTGCTGAAGACCATGAGAAAAGTTTCAGGATGAAACCGGGGCTGCATTCAGTAACACACCCCTCCACAATACTCTCCACATACCTATTGTCCCTCCTACTAAACTCTTCACAATATACGTTTGTTTGGTTATATAATTGTACATATAATTGATCATACAATAAGGTATCTTTTTAAGATATTGTGAAAGACAAGTCATATGTATGTAAGATGTCAATTGATGTTAATAGTCCATAAGGACATGATTAATATATGCTCTATGGCTGTACAAAATAATAGTATAGATGAAGCTAATGTTTGTTTCAGTTGGCTATGCTGCTATATGCACCAAATGAATCCCCTCATTGGACCGGCTCTGCACAATTCCACACTCATCTACTTTAATTGGCAGAGCCAATGGTAGGAAAAGCACACTTTCATGAATTAATCAAGTAGATATAAACAAAATTATGTTTTACTTCATGTAAAAAAGTGTTTTGGTATATACTGTAGTACTTCTGTGATTTACCTTAGCTAATTATAGTACATAGTGCGTTGTTCCTTAGATTTTATTTAATTACTAGTGTTCTATCTGCATCAGAGATATGTATTTGGCAGTTGATAGTGTTAGTATTACTGTGTCCAGTTATATTAGGGGTGTATGAAGTCTGCTTTCACAGCTACAGGAATTTTTCTTGTTTGAATTTAATTTTACCCTCATACCAAGCTGAGAATGCACTATGCCTTTTCATTTTCCAACGTGGGTGCAGTAGAGCCTAAACAGTCGGGAGGAGCAGATAACAATGATGTGTGATTTCCAAAGGTCCAATGCTGCTGTGTTTAACCCTTGAATACCGGGGGTTTAGGGGGAGGCTGTAGTATCCTGGGATGCATTAAGATTGAACAGATTAGAAAAATATGAAAAATGTGTAAATGTGTTGAATTCACATTCAAGGACACAATATGCATTCAAAGACAAATATACGAAGAAAAATAACACATGATCACAGTTGAGTGACAAAAATGTGTGGGAAGTCTTGCGTGGAGTGCTGATGGTTGGATATGAGAGGCGATAGGGGATGATAGTGAGGAGATGGTTGTGATTCAAACTACAAATAAGTAATGATAATGAATGATGCTGATCCGTTCCAAGGGGCATAACGTTATGCAGAACAACGTTATACGAATTGAATGTCTTGTTGGGAAAATTTAATTAGAACCTACCTTGCCCTAAAACCCCCTTACCCTCTTGAAATGAGGTAAAAAAGATGATGTTTTAAGTATTTGATATTACTAGTTATAGTATGGTGAAAAATATTGCTTGTATTGATGGTACTATATTTATATACTAGGATTATACTTTGTTCCTTAGAATTTACTTGAATCTCATTTCCACACTGTTCATTTTCATTCTTGTTTTCATACTTTCATTGTTTTCTCATAGGTACTACATTGCATTGCAAATCTTTTTCTGTCAAAAAACCTTAAATTATTTCATGATTAAGGTGGCTTAATTCGTGTGATCTTGTAAGCTGTATGCATTTCAAAATCCAAGAGTAGGTGTAACATTCCTTTATGATAAGTAATTATTGTCAGACAAATTTGAGTCCAGACACCTAAAAGTGGTATTGGCCATCAAAAGACCTGTTACCTCTAGTCATGTAAGATATAGGAATTGTTGTGTCTTGTCGTAATGATTAAGAAAGTTAGTAGATAGTGCAGGTCTTCTGTATGAGAATGTATCCTGAATATATATATATATATATATATATATATGTTTATTTGCTTGAAATTGTTTAAATGAGGATTTTATCAGTAACTTGCAAATAAAATGTTGAAAGTTTGCAGGGAATAGCTTATTATCATTATATAATTTCCAATTGATAAGGATGTATGCATTTATTTAAGTCTGCAGTCTTATTCAGGCTTCATGAAAGATGGGTTGGTATCCAGAATTCTAGTTGTGCCAGCCTATATAGTATGGCTACAGTGATGTTGCAGGTTAGCAGGATCCCTGTTGACTAATTCATGTCTTCCAATCCAAATGCTCGATTATTATCACCTGAACCAAAGACTGCTGTATACAGTAGTCTTTGCCTCAACCTCTTCTATGCTGCCAGTTCCTCTTCAACACACTGCCTCCATGTCTTCCTTGGCCTACCCGGGGGACGATAACCTGGCACTTCCACTCCAACAGTTCTCCCCAATGCCTCACCACCTTTTCTCCTCTGTCTGTCTCTCTGTGTCCCTGCTCCACCACTTTTGTATGTCATTACCTTTTCCCTGTCTTTGGGTGTTAGACTCCCTTTTGTCTCAACATCCCCCATCCTTAGCCCCTCGCCCCCCTGACCCTGCTACCTGTACTTCATCTCCTATCCTTGATCCCTTACCTCACACCCCTGATCCTCCTAACCCCTCTACTCCAGACGCTGCCATCCCAACTATCATCACCCGCTGACCTCTTCACACTGTCTGTCCTCTACTGGTATTTTCATGGCTTCCGCTTCCACATTCAAGACCATCATCACCTTATTTTTTGCTATGAACTTCAAGTTCATAGCAAAAAACATGCCTCCAAAAAACTTTTCATACTCACCCCCCTGTCCCGATTCCCAATCATCATTTTATCTCCTATCCCCATTCTATCTCTTCCTCTATGGAATATTCCTGTCCACGAGAAAACTTTGTTCAGGAAATAAAGCTTCCTTGTTCTTTTCCACCAGAAAACAGCCGATGTTTCCCCCAACAGCAACACTACTCCCTCTCCCGAAATCTTTGTCCTGTGAATGTCCTCAACGAATTCCATGTTTTTGCCTGAATAATTTAATCTCCTTCCTCCAACAGATGCACATCCTTCATTTGATTTGACCATCCTGCTCTAACATCCCGTTCCTTTCCCCATCCCTCACCGTTTCTCTCTTCTATTTTCAAGTGTTGGCAATTTCATTTCTTGTTGTCCCTCTTGGGATAGATCCTTCAGGCACCATCTTTGTTACTATCGTTGGTATTTTTTTCAATTTCTTAATATTCTCTGTGTAGTGTTGTATTAAGGTGTGTTCAGACCGACAGACAGATTGAGGATAATGATGGGATATTCAAGCCAATGTTAACAAGTTTTGTAGTCTTACCTTCGTCTGCCAAGCATCACCTCTGCCATCCATCCCTTCACGGAGTCGATATAACAAGGTAACAGATGACCCATGTAATATTCACCCAGTTGTAGCATACCTACACAGCCTGAGCTATACTTGTGAAGTCATATTTTTCCTATGTATTTTTCTAATCTTCCTTAAACTAATGTACACTTCTTACTGCTGTTACTCCTTCTGGTAGTCCATTCCATGCATCCATACTTCCAAGAAGGAAGCTTTACTGATTTGTGTTATTCAAGTACCTTCCTTTTATTGATTTGTTCTTTCCATTTAAATATAGCCTTTTTTTCTCATTATAATAACAGGATTTCTTTGTCCAACTCTTCTAAGATATTAACCAATTCATATATGTACTGTAACAAAGTCTCCTCTGTTTTCTCTTCTTCATCAAGCTTCTTTTTCTCCTCTATAATAGGTATTTTTTAGTCACATCTAAGATATTAACCAATTCATACATGTATTGTAACAAAGTCTCCTCTTCTTCATCATCAAGCTTCCTTTTCTCCTCATAATAACAGGTATTTTTTGTCCACCTCTTCCAAGATATTAATCAATTTATATATGTACTGCATGTAACTAAGTCTCCTCTTTTACTTTTAAGTAATGACAGTTTCAGTTTTTCATTTCTGTATATAAATAGGACAATACAGGTGACAAAAATATACTAGGTATACAAAAAATACATTTTATTACATGTATTAGAACATACATAATACATTCTCTGTTTATTGTTCTCAGTCTTCCCATCACATTACAGCGAACCTCAAGTCTGCCGCTACACTTCCTAATCCAGATCCAAGTACTTCACGGGCAAGATCCTCTCCTCTCCCAGCAACTAGTCCGTCAGCGCTAACTTCAGCTATATGGGCATGTGGCACGCTACCCTGAAACCGATCCTTCCCACTGAGTTGTATCTGTAAGAGATAATCCGGTGGGGAGGAGGCCAAGGAGGCGCCCACAAGATCCGTGGCTGGGACAAGTTGATGTTTCCTGTCGAGAGTTGCTTGGTATGGGAAGAGAGCCTGCATGGGGACTCGCGCGTGGTGACCCCCGGGAGTGGCATCGTAGGGTGGGCGAGGTGACGCTTTACCCCGGCGTATGCCCCCAATGATTGATTGATTCACTGCTACATTTCACAACAGTATTTTACGTAAGTGTTCTACTCCAGATATTTTTCATACGCAGTTTTATATTTATGTAGTTTGAGGGTGACATAATGTAAAGAAAACGGGCACGGAAGAATTTTATTGACCATGTTGGTAAAGAAACTTGATTGAAAGGTAATTTTTAGGAAATGGTTTATGACTTAAGGGTCATTATTTCAGATACTTGTTAGGGCAGCTTGAACACTATCGGGTTGTAAGACACTTTTAATCAAGTAATTTGTATTTGTGTACATGTAACTGGTTCTATTGATAGTAGGATATAGAACGCTGCAAATCCCGAATGCTAATGTCGACCATTCATTGTAAATTGTTGTGATTAACTTGTTTACTCAATGTTTTCCTTGTAATCATGTTTTTCATATAACGCTCATATAACAGGAACTACCACATATAGGTCTCGCGGCCTCTTTTAGCTTCCTTATTTTCTTATGTTCTTATAACTAGCATAAAGGTGTCGGGCAATGAAGCAAATAATTAGACAGAATTTTCCAAGACAAGGATTTAGGAGGTGGGTAAAATGTGTGGGGTGGATTTATTCTCTCTCTCTCTTCAGCGTTAAATTGTTATGTCTACATCAGTGGTTCTCAGTCTTGGTCACATGCCTTGCCTTCTGATCCCATGCAGGTTTCATCAGTTCCTTCCCCATTCTAGATTGTCAAAAGGCTGTTTTTCACCATGTGGGAAGGGCTTGAACGAGTTCAGTTTTGAGTCAAAAGTGACTGTAGTAAATGCATCGTGTTTTATGGCAATTGCTTAGCACCGTTTGTGCCAAAAATCAGAAACTAATTTCACTCGATAATCTGAACCAATTTTATTTATTGAAGTGAATGTAAAGAACTTTGAAATATCAATCAAATAACTATTTTACAAGTAAGAATTAAAGACAGCCGCTATCTCATTACACATCCATAGCACATTACAGTCTATTAACTTTCTTTTCCCCCACAGGGTTGCAAGGTGGCAGCAGCTCACTGGCTGTAACATCCGGTGACCATCAGTTGGCGGCGCTGCACCCTTCACAGACACCCCCAGGCAGAGACTCCCGTGTGGCAGGACAGACTTCTGCACCGGCGGACCGGCTCCGCTGGCAGAAAAAAAAGGTCTCACTTTTCTGGTGTTCTCAACCTGTTTTGTAAGATACCATTGCCTTTTTTGAATAATTTTTAAGCTTTGCTAATTGTAGCAATCAAATAATGGACTTTATATTTGAGCTATGATGGCCTGATAAATATCATTATACAGCGTATAAATGATCTGATTTCACACTACGCACTTTATAATTTACTATTTTCCTTCAAATATGAGCTATTATGGCTTTAAAAACTGTACAAAGTCGAAAATACCTCTAAGAGTCTCCGGAACAAAACCACAAATGCAAGTGAAGTTAATTGAAAAAAGTAAACTTAATTATTTTATTAATTAAAAATAAATTCTTACAAGGAGAATGGTATCGTGAAAAGCATGTTTAACATGGGGTAGAAATGTTATTATTCATCAAATGACTTCAAAGTGAATGTGTCAATGTGAGCCACTTTGAAATATTATTTTACAAGTAAGGATTAAAGACAGCTGCCATCGCATTACAGATTAAAATCTTTTCCCCCCCAGGGTTACAAGGTGGCCGCAGCTCGCCTCCCATAACATCCGGTGACCATCAGTTGGCGGCGCTGCACCTTTCTCGAACACCCCCAGGCAGAGACTCCCGGGTGGCAGGACAGGCTTCTGCACCGGCTGCCGCTGGTGAACAAATATCTTCCCGGTGTTAGTTCAACATTCTTCGCATGATACCATTGCTTCTGTAAAAAAGATTTTGAAATTAATAAAAAAGTTAGGATGTAGTTATTTTTTTTTATATCTTTTCATTTGTGGTTTTATTCCGGAGACTCTTCGAGGTATTTTCGACTTAAGTGCGTAGTGTGAAATCAGATAATTTATACGTTGTATAATGATCAGTAAATATGTACCAAGTTAATAAGTACTGCATCTGCGTATAGTATCAGACTTTTATGGTGCACACAAAATACTCACATAATCCTGACGATTATTATCGATATGTACAGCTATTTTCATTATCTTATTTTTCGCGTGTGCCCATGAGGCTCATGCCGGCCCCCTCCGTCTGCTGCACTCGTCGTCGAAGGTAATGTTGATGGGCGAGTGTGGGTTGACTTCGGCCACTCGACGATAAATAAAAGATATCCACCCAGTGAGATTCAAACTCGGGACACCAAGCTCACTACTTCCAGGCACTAACCACTCGGCCTCCGTGTAGGTAGTACTGAAAAGAAACCTATCGTGTCACTGGAAATAGCAAACTTGAAAAAGATAATAGTATAAAGAATTTAGAAATGTATCATTCCCCAAACTTACCTACATGCCATAAATATAATAATTAGATATCAAAAGTACGTATGCTAAAATAAGAATCAGTGGCTTTATATAAATTAAATGGATTAGGAGACCACTGAATCTTATTTTTTGGGTAATAGGAAGTGGGTGTGTGCATATGAGAAAAAATCAATATGAAAAAGGATTGTTAGAGGTGTGGATACAGTTTTTGACGTAGGAGCAGAACGTGTAACACTAGAAAGGTAGAATGAGGAAGAAATGAAGACTGGATCAATAGAGATGTGTGTAAGAACGAAAAGGCAGCAGGCCAGGACAAAATACCATGAGATGTATGAGAATGAGGGTGAATGCAGGAGTGAGAGTCAGCAGTGGCAAAATATACTAGTTGTTGCATGCGGATGATGTAGTGAATCAACCGAGTCTACTGAAGAGTTCCAGAGTCTATAAGACAGATATTATAAGTGAGTATGGGAAGACTGGAGTAAGATTAATAAGTGAAAAAATTAGTTATGATTCTCAATTAATGACAGGTTGGAGAATGAGAGAAACACCATATGGAGATTGGGGAAGGCCGGATTTAAGCGGCCATGTGAATGTATCAGTTACATTTGGATGTCCATGAGTTCAAATTAATGCAAAAAAAATTAGTATGAAAAATCAATCAATTGAGTCAGTGGGTGGGTCAACTTAGGAGTGCAAGGCTAAGGACTCAAGTATTATGAGTTAAGAGAAGTACTGAAAAGTATGGCAATCACAAGCATTATGTATGGTATGGATGTGATCGCATGAAACGAGAGTGGAATACAGAAATCACAAGTGGGACGGGATCTAGTAACGCAAATAACACTTATTGCTCTGTGGTACACAGAGGTAAAAGCTATGTGAAATTGAGAAGTGACATTTGATTAAACACATCTAGGGAGACATATGAAAGAAACTCTTAGATACAAAATTAGACTGAAACGAATGGAGGACACAAAATCAGCACAAAATGTTTGCTTGGGTAATGAATGACAGTATAATAAAGATTGGTAATAAAATGTGCCATGTGTGTTACGTCAGAGGATGAAACGGAAGAACATTTAGTTCTAAAATGCAGAAGACAAGACATATTTAGACAATATAACTGCGTGGTTGCATGTGGTTTTGTTTGTTTTTTCTACTTTACTACGAAGGTTTGGACAATGAAGATAGGCTACTGATACTATCATGGTCAAAATTTATCATACAGGATTTATATTACATTCATACTCATACCTAGAAATTGCATTTATCGTTTATATTTACACTGAATTCATTCTTCTTATTTGTGCATGCTTGTATGTATTACTTAATTGCGTACTGCAATACTTAAGTTTAAACTTCTAGAGCTTTATGAGCTTTCTAGCAGGGTTCCGTGATAAAATGGCTGTCGTTGAGATTATCATTCTAGGTAGTTAAGAGCTTTTCTTTTTCTTTTCTTAATGCTATAGCTACAGCTTGAAGTGTTTAGAACAGCGGTTCTTACCCTAGGGGGCGCGCCCCCTTACCAGGTAGGAGGGCGTACTATAATTACCTAGGGGGTCGTGAGCCAAGAGCAAAAGTGGAAGAACTGTCAAGTATTTAACATGAAGCTCGCTCGCGAGGGTGAGGGAAGAATGTCGGTACAGAGAAGAAAGTACGGGCGATAAACTCTGCGGTGATGCTTTGCCATGTTTCACTAACTCAGGAGACTTGTGCAATATTATATTTTATTATTGCTATACAATAAAAGTTTTAAAAACACGCATTTTTTCAGTTTTTCTTTCTGATTCAGGATTGTTTTGGAATAGCTTCTTTGAAGAAGTGAAAGGAAGGGGCGGAGGCATGGAGACAAGGACCAACTACTAAAGGGGGCGTGGTGGTAAAAAGGTTAAGAAACACTGGTTTAAAGAATTATTTTTAATCAAAAGGTATGCATAACTAACAATATACTACCTCTGATCAGTCATTTATAAAGATAATAAGACTTGGGTTCTTTTCAAAGATGGCCCACTAGACGACGACGGGCACCTCCCACATTTGTAGGCAAACCTTGATTTCCGACAAAAACGAGTGCCAGACAAATTAAATACGCAGCAAAACTTATCAGAAATCAATAGTTTCGTCTTCAAAATAGGTGAATACCCACTACCAAAAGAAAAAAGTTTACCCCCCTTTCTTCGTCCTTCCTGAGCCACCCAGTGCGCTGCATCACGATGGTGGGGAGAGGGAGGGGCACAGCAACGGTGGTGAGGCAGCAGTGTTTACGTTATGACATGAATATTCCCCAGCTTGCATGAAGCCCCGAAAATAGATTTACTAATGTGCAAGTAAATTAATAGCAAGGCAGAATACGATCAAATACTATACCATATAAGGCACAGGTGACAAGAATCAATCAACTTTCAATCATCGTGTCTCGAGTTGTTGCATCGCATCTTAAAAAGGCTTTCCTACATAATCTGTTGTAAGCCACACCTTTTTTTTATTCAACCGTCACCATCATTAAAAGACTCAAAAGATACTTATGGACTCCCTATATGTCCTTGAGTATTTGATTTCCCTAGTTTTATTAATCTCTTGCAAGAGTGATTTCAGCTTATCATGAAGCCCAGACTTCGGCTAATACCTACAGTATATCACAATTTCAGCGCCATTAACTTTCACCTCGGCAGTTCTATTTTCTCTACCCATGCATCATCTCGCTCCTAGCTGCTGCTCCTCTCTCAAATCTCCTAACTTACGTTCATCTTACTTCTAATACTCCTAATCTTTCCCTCCTGCTATGTTGTGACTTGCCATACACAAACCAGCCAGCCATGAATACACTGACCTGTTATGGTTATGATGACATCAACAGGTGATTATGTGAACCTTCAGTCCCTGCTGGTGTGAGGCATCGCTGACGCAGGGGAACCATCGAAATCTTGGGCCTGGAAAGATTAAGGTGGATGTAAGGTGAGGTGGAGATGAGTGGAGATTGAGGTGGAGATAAGCTTGAGATGAGTGGAGATTAAGGTGGAGATAAGCTTGAGATGAGTGGAGATTAAGGTGGAGATAAGCTTGAGATGAGTGGAGATTAAGGTGGAGATAAGCTTGAGATGAGTGGAGATTAAGGTGGAGATAAGCTGGAGATGAGTGGAGATTAAGGTGGAGATAAGCTGAAGATGAGAGGAGATTAAGGTGGAGATGAGTGGAAATTAAGATGGAGATAAGCTGGAGATGAGTGGAGATTAAGGTGGAGATAAGCTGGAGATGAGAGGAGATTAAGGTGGAGATAAGCTGGAGATGAGTGGAGATAAACTGGAGATGAGAGGAGATTAAGGTGGAGATAAGCTGGAGATTAAGGTGGAGATAAGCTGGAGATGAGTGGAGATAAGCTGGAGATGAGTGGAGATTAAGCTGGAGATAAGCTGGAGATGAGTGGAGATTAAGCTGGAGATGAGTGGAGATTAAGCTGGAGATAAGCTGGAGATGAGTGGAGATTAAGCTGGAGATAAGCTGGAGATGAGTGGAGATTAAGGTAGAGATGAATAGATATTAAGGTGAGGGGGAGATGAGTGGATTTTAACGGTTGTGCCCACCCAGGTGATCCCCATTAATAGATACCTAGCTATAGCTACTGTTACCAACTCAAAGAACACCAAGAAGTAAGATCTTTAGATGGGGACAAAACTTATAAATGTCTGAAGATACATTGTAGCTCATAATCCAGCTATGAACCATTAGCGTGTGTTAACTAAAGTGCTCCCTACAAACGTAGGTATGTGGCCGAAGAGGCGAAGACTGGCTTGCGGTGGCAACTGGCGAGTCTCTACAGCCACAGGTAGACTCTAGGCATTAGGCAACTGTAGCACATTAGTAGTGTCCTGCCAGACGTGTAGGCTACGTACGCATTCGCTCTCATAGGTGAGTGTTTGACTGTGTTCACATATTTCATTTTATCATGGAACTTATCCTACATTAATCGGAAGTCCCGTGGAAATATTGATATTGATTACTCTACATAATACCGTGGTTGAGAGGTGGAGGCTACAACTCGCTTCATCTACTGATAACCGCAATAATGTACCTACCTATATAGGGCTTGAATGACAGTGCTGTGGAGAACGAGGTCTCTTGTGATGTGGAGGTTGCTGGTGAGCCTTTTGTTTCGCGGCTTCATCCTGGCCAGAGCACCGCGCATCGAACCCTACTGCTTTACGGACGACACAAACCCTTATCACCAGTTTGCAACCAAGACCCCGTACAGCTACTCCAGGGGACATTTTTCTCCTTTGGACTTGGTTCCTGAAGGTAAATTATCCTGATTTGAGCCTATGGTAATTTCTTATTGAAAACTATATAGTTGCATGTTATCATATTTACATCCTTTTGCTTACGTTCATTGGTAAAGACATGTATTTATTAACGCTGCACATTATGCGGCGGGTTGACAGGATGTGTGGCGACGCAGGCATGGCATTTGATTCGCCACGGGACTCGCTACCCGAGTGGAGATGACATCGAACGCATCGTTTCGGAGTTGCCTGGCCTGCAGGTCGCTGTTCTGAATGCGCATCGAGAAGGGCAAGGTTAATTATATCTTTACATTAACATGTATGATGATTTGAATACTGCCTTGATTTATCATTTCGTTTAATCTTCACCGCAATAAATATCTCACCTTCGTTATCTTCCCTTGCTTATGATAGCTGACCAATTTCTGACAATATATATATATATATATATATATATATATATATATATATATATATATATTATATATATATATATATATATATATATATATATATATATATATATATATATATATGCGATCCCAGGACAACTGTGTGCGGGTGACCTGTCCCTGCTGTCTACATGGAGTGTGGGGGGCCTGAACGCCTCGTGGGCCTCGTTACTGGCACCCGAGGGAGGGCTGGAATTGGAAGGTCTGGCGTTGAGGTACAAGGCGGCTTTACCTTCCCTCCTGGACCATCGCTTCTCCAATGATTCATTTAAGGTGAATATCTTCAGTGATTTAAGTGTTATGAATAGCTTGTCATGTTTTAGAAGTGCATTTTGAAGGAGATGAAAGATTTGTAGTGATGTGAAGAATATGTGACAATTTTAACTCTCTCTCTCTCTCTCTCTCTCTCTCTCTCTCTCTCTCTCTCTCTCTCTCTCTCTCTCTCTCTCTCTCTCTCTCTCTCTCTCTCTCTCTCTCTCTCTCTCTCTCTCTCTCTCTCTCTCTCTCTCTCTCTCTCTCTCTCTCTCTCTCTCTCTCTCTCTCTCTCTCTCTCTCTCTCTCTCTCTCTCTCCTCTCTCTCTCTCTCTCTCTCTCTCTCTCTCTCTCTCTCTCTCTCTCTCTCTCTCTCTCTCTCTCTCTCTCTCTCTCTCTCTCTCTCTCTCTCTCTCTCCTCTCTCTCTCTCTCTCTCTCTCCAGTTTCGGCACACTGCGTCTCAACGAACGGAAGCAAGCGCTGAAGCTTATTCCCAAGGCTTGTTCGGTGACGCCTCGGCCTACATTCCTCCACCCCGTCATCCTGATCCGCTGCTTGAGGTGACAATCGTCGAAACCCTTGCTACACACAGACACAGACACAGACACAGGCACAGGCACAGGCACACGCACACGCACACGCACACGCACAATTAACAAACTCATAGATAACATCATTATCATATTATTAACAGTTCTATGACGTGTGTGAAAAGTACCAGGCGGAAGTAGAGGACAATCCGGCAGCCAAGAAGGAAAGTGATCTATTCTGGGCGGGCAGCGAGGTGGCCCGTGTGGCGAGCAGCGTATCGCAGCGTCTGGGCCATCCATGCACAAAAGGTAGGTATAGACTGACACACTTGTTTCTAAGGACTAGTGACTAATGGCTTCTTCTGTTGGGAGGAGGCATGTAGTGAACTTTTATGTTGAAGGGAGAGCTTGTTCACTATCTTATGGTTATGATGATATTGCTTATGTGCCTTTGGTGGAAATGTTCAATGATTTCAAGTGATTTTACTATGATGCGAATGCTGGATATGTCCTTTGTCAATAATTTCTCAATTGTAAGAACTGTCACAAACTGTAAACCTCAGACGTAAGCTCTCACCTAAGTTTCTCTTATTCTAATTGTTATTCTATTATTATTGCTATGTAATGTAGCTCACGTATCTTGCCACAGGCTCTTATCTGTTCAGCATCAAGGCTTTCAACACCTTTCACTGATTTTTCATAGCATGCACGTACACAAGGATAGGATATGATTCACAAGAACAGGATGATACTCTACCCTTCCTGATGATATGAAACACATGTACTTTTCAGTGTTTTTAAAATATTACTGTCAGTGGAAACGTGGTAGGAAAACACAAGGTGAATTCCTGCTTCAGTCTACGTTTTCCTGCCACCTTTCCACCCACTTGTCTCATCTTTGTCCTATATCACACGGATCACAGTCAAATACAACATATAGAGTACTGAAGACCGACAATGAAGACTCTTAACGGATCATTTTGGCTAATACAAAGTTGTCTGGATCAGAGGAGGTGAAGCTACTGTACGACGCTTGCCGCTTCTACCAGGCGTGGCGACCCGCACAGCCCTCGCCAAGGAAGCTAGAGTACAAGGAAATCCGACTCCACAGTAAAGTTTGAAACCCGTACGGTGCTGCCATCTATGTCGAACACAGGGTGTCTCTCTAGCTTCCTTGGTGGCGATGGTGGTGGTACTTGCCTCGCCGCAACCCAAAACCCTTGTGTTGTCTCAAAAAAATATTCATATTTCTTGGCTTTACTCATCTCTTACACAAGATAGGCCTATTTTGTTTGCATCAGTGAATCAGGCAGTGATTGTTCAACAACAACATACCATTCATAACTCAATAGGGTAAAAAATAAAGTCATGACTGACTATCACAGGAGTAGGCGAATTTTTAGGTTTTCAGTGCATTGAAATGTTGTACTCCTACCCGATATAACCAAGCTACCAGATGATATTTATGAAAGCTAAGCCTACCATCGTGTTCATAATACATTGCTGCATATCATGAGCATAAAAAAATTACAGGAAGACAACACTAATATTAAGATAATTGAAGGAAAGTAAAAGAGTGTATAAATATTTTTTCTTGCTTATTTTGCTTCAACTCGCTGTAACTCCATAAGTTTTGGTCGCATTCAATTTTCAAGCACGGTTTCAAAATCCTTATACTTTTCCGCTTCCTGTGGTATGTAGCACGTACCAATAAGGAAAAGGGTAGGTGGTCAAAATGGCTGTGACGGTACCGTGACGGGTGGAGCCTCTGATAGCTCTCCCGAGAACAGTCTCTCCTGTATAGGGAGCAATGCTCACCCGTCACTGTGCCAGTTTGCAGTGGTAGTTGAACTTTCTTAGCCATTTTGACCACCTACTCTTTTCCTTATTGGTACGTGCTACATACCACAGGAAGCGGAAACGTATAAGGATTTTGAAACTGTTCTTGAAAATTGAATGCGACCAAAACTGATGGAGTTACAGCGAGTTGAAGCAAAATAAGCAAGAAAAACTGTTTATACACTCTTTTACTTTCCTTCAATTATCTTAATATTAGTGTAGTCTTAGTGTAACTTTTTTATGTTCATGATATGCAGCAATGTATTATGAACACGATGGTAGGCTCAGCTTTCATAAATATCATCTGGTAGCTTGGTTATATCGGGTAGGAGTACAACATTTCAATGCACTGAAAACCTAAAAATTCGCCTACTCCTGTGATAGTCAGTCATGACTTTATTTTTTACCCTATTGAGTTATGAATGGTATGTTGTTGTTGAACAATCACTGCCTGATTCACTGATGCAAACAAAATAGGCCTATCTTGTGTAAGAGATGAGTAAAGCCAAGAAATATGAATATTTTTTTGAGGCAACACAAGGGTTTTGGGTTGCGGCGAGGCAAGTACCACCACCATCGCCACCAAGGAAGCTAGAGAGACACCCTGTGTTCGACATAGATGGCAGCACCGTACGGGTTTCAAACTTTACTGTGGAGTCGGATTTCCTTGTACTCTAGCTTCCTTGGCCCTCGCCCTGGTGCGTCGCCTTCACGCCCCACGACCTGCAGGTGCTTCACTTGCCTCTTTATTTATTAATTATATTACTGATATACCGCGATTGTGTCCAGGAAACAAATATAAAAGTAAAAAGAGGAAACACGATTATTATTATTATTATTATTATTAACACGGTTATTATTATTACTAATACAATTTTTACTTTTATCATTATTGTTACTATTATTATTTTAATCGTAAACATAATCATTATTATGATCATCATTATTTTGATAATACTATTGATAATAATGATAATAATAATAATAATACCTATAAAATATATGAATTTCTATAAAATATAGGTGTATCATATAGGTGTATAGGTTATCATTATCACTCATTATTATCAGTTATTATTATCATTATTGACCTTTCTCATTGTGTGTAGGTGCTCGAGTACTACCATGACCTGAGGAAATACTACGCTGCGGGCTACGGGCACAACATCAACACCGCGATGGCCTGTCCCCCGCTGCAGGACGCGTACAAACATTTCAGGTACGTCGGTGCATCTGAAGATCCATGGATGCCTCTCAGTGTTTATAAGGTTTTCGCAGTCAATGTCTCTCCATCCCCATGATGAAATGAATAACTAACCTCCTTAATTAAAGACTGCCGAAAGAGTTGCCCACGGTGGATTCGAACTCGCGACCTCGAGCTCACCACTCCCAGACGCTAACCACTCAGCCTCCCTTCCCTACATGCTATAACCTCCAATAATCTATATTTTACGTCAGCCTATATGAGAGGCTTCTTCTGTTGGGAGGAGGCATGTAGTGTGAACGTTGATGTGTTGAAGGGAGAGCTTGTTCAGTATGTTATGGTTATGATGATATTGTTTATGTGACTTTGTTGGTAAATTTCAATGATTTCAAGTAAGAGATTTTATTATGATGCGAATGCTGGTTATGTCCTTTGTCAATCATTTCTCAACATTGTATATGAGAGAGAGAGAGAGAGAGAGAGAGAGAGAGAGAGAGAGAGAGAGAGAGAGAGAGAGAGAGAGAGAGAGAGAGAGAGAGAGAGAGAGAAGAGAGAGAGAGAGAGAGAGAGAGAGAGAGAGAGAGAGAGAGAGAGAGAGAGAGAAGCGCAACTAAGTATCTATCAAGGGGGGGAGGGCACAGCTGTGTATGGGGGGCACTATGGCAAGCGCAGCCCAGGGGCATTCCGATGCCACATACATAGAAGGGTATGAGTGCATATCGGATTCGTCAGTCACAGGTCCAAGCAGATTACGGCAGCCATGCTCAGTGGGAGGGAACCTAGGGGGATTCCGGATCCTCACGGGGGCGCGGGGGCGCACGTGCCCCCCCCGCCCCGTAGCTCCGTCACTGGCTATAGCTGATTTGATGATATATAAGGTAGAAAAATAGCAAGGCAACAGCCATTATTTTCCAGGGAGGACTAAACAACCTCAAATCGCACGTAAGCTCTCCCTCCCTCCCTTCCTCTCCTACTCACAGTAGTGTCGCCATAAAATTTTGACTGGGATGGCCAAGGATTCTATAATTTTACACACAAATTTAGTGTAGGGTGGCCATGGCATAGCCATTAAAAAGAAAGGTAAATTTCTAGTGTTTGCCCATACTCTCCCACTTCCCCCAAACAAGTTTGGGGACCTGTGGGAATGCGGGGTTTTCGGGTGAGGAACAAATTATGCGTCGGAAACACGTAATTTAAGAGTTGTGTAGGGGGGTAAAATTCCCTAGATCTAGGGTAATTTCCTTGTATCTAGAGAAATTTGCCTAACCAAAATTATCCTAACCTAGTCAAATTTAACCTAACCTAGCGGGGGGCTTGACCCACCGATAACCTAACCTAACCAAATCCAACCTAACCTAAGCAAATCCAACCAAACCAAACCAAACAAATCTAATCTAACTTAACCAAATCTAACCTAACCTACCCAAATACGTATAACCTACCCTACCCTAACCTAACCTAACCTAACCTAGCCTCCTAGCGGGGGGTTGGGGAGGTTCTCGACATTTCGGTCACCATTCTGTGAGGATCGTCAGGTTCACACATCTCTGGACTCAGAAGAAATACAATGAATTTTCCCTGGATCTAGGGAATATTTTCAACACCCGTAACTCAAAAACTATGTGGTTGCGACGCATATTTTGTACCCCAGCCAAATATCTCGCATTCCCCCAGGTCCCCAAGCTTGTTTTGTGGGAGAGGGGGAGTATGGGCAAACACTAGAATAATACCAAAAGAAATGTTTGAATTTTCATTAGACCTCTGACTCGGATCTGGGATGGCCTAGGAGTACCTTGAGATACCCTAGGATGGCCGTGCCGCCCCCCTAGATCCGCCACTGCCCACTCATTCTTCTCACTCTCTCCCTTTCTCTCTCTACTTACCTTACGCTGCAGAAATATGAAGAAAAACAACAAAATGAAGCGTTGTTTGGCCAAAACTCTCTTGCTCCTACCAGCTGCCTACACACGTGTCCTGCCCTATTGCCGGCTCGCTCTCGACTGCCGCTCCTACCGGATTACTCAAGGAGCTCAACACTGTTTCGAAACACTAAGCCTTTCCCTGATTTCCTTCCCACACCCTTAACCTGTTGACCTTTGACTAATGATTTTTGACCTGTAACGTTATCTAAGTCTTAAATGTTAGTAAATGTGAGTTAGTAATAGTGTTGATATAGTTTTGTAGTATTTTTTGAAAAGCTTATATTGATAAGATTCGTTAGTGCTTCGAACTCATTAACAGCGTCGCAGAGGATTGTGGGTAGGATAATATTTCTTTTTTTGCTATGTAATTTGTGGGTTGTTAAAGGACTGGATTGCTTTGTTAGCAGTGGCGTAGCTAGGTATCTATCAATGGGGGAGCACCTGGGGGGGCACTAGGCAAACGGAGCTCAGGTACCACTCTGATGCCACATAGAAGGGTAGCTATAAGGGCATATTCTAAGATCAGATCAGTGGTGGGTATTAGAGCATTATACAGAATACGGCAGCCATGGCCAGTGGGGGAGGGGCACAGGATTCTCATGGGGGGGACACGTGCCCCCCCGTAGCTACGCCATTGGAGAGAGAGAGAGAGAGAGAGAGAGAGAGAGAGAGAGAGAGAGAGAGAGAGAGAGAGAGAGAGAGAGAGGGGGGGGGGCGGTTATCGGGCAGGAATGTCGAGGTTGACTCTACTGTAATTGATACTGTACTTATCTACATGTTTATGTTTTCTTGGCACTTCATAAAAGGCTACGCAATGTATTAGATACCTTTGATAAATTTCTGGGAGAACTTTTCCTATACTTTGTTCCAGTGATACCGTGAGAGGTGGACGGGGACCTCGAGGGATCTTCTACTTCACCCACAGCACGGCTCTCATCACTGTGCGTAAGATTGTCCCTTTACAATCAATAAGGATAACATTTCTTAGTAGACTTCTTATTTATAATTCTATATTTGCTGCTATCATATTGCTCGTTCTGCTTCCAACTGCTACTACCACCACCACTACCACCACAACAACAACTCCTACTGCTACTATTACTGCTACTTGAAATTATACAGAGAGGTTGACAGTTGTATAGAAATAAATGTCATTGTTATCATTGTTACTACGTACTATCATTATAATTGCAATTATTGTTCGGCGGAAGTGGAACACGTGGCAATGTGCTATACATACATATAAAGAAACATATAATACCAATACTTCTCGTAGGTTATGTCTCGCCTGGGTCTGTACCACGATGCCGCACCGCTCACTCACAACCACAGGGATGATGGAAGACTCTGGCGAACCTCACACCATGGATCTTTTGCCACGAATCTGGCTTTTACGCTCTCCAAGTGCGATCGCAACAGGTATCCCTATCAAATGGCTAAAATACTCGCCTCAGTTTGTAAATTGATGTGCTTTTTACTCTCACTTTTTTTTTGTCGTCGTCAGGTGGTGGGTGAGCGTTGCCGTGAGCGAACAAATGGTGAAGCTCGAGGGATGTGAAGACCCAGCTGGCTGTTCGTGGGAGGAATTCACGCAGGCGTTGTCAGGGTCCCAGAGTTGTGACCTGAACGCAATATGTGCCGTAGATCACACAGGTGCGTTTTATGTATTTCTAAGAAAGAAAGAAAAAAGCTAGGTCATTAGAGCATTTCTCTTTTTTGTTCATTAACTAAGGACTTAATTTCAGGATCTGGTGATGCTGTTACGGACAAGGAATGGGCGGTTTTGTTTGCGCTGTCGGTTCTGGCTACCTTGGACAGTTTCCTCTAGAGCAGAGCTGTCCTTGAGCCCTGTCTGTTTGACCTGCATTGCCTAGTAGGTTTGGTTTTTGGTTGGTGCAGTTGTGTAGTGGTTAGCTTGTCACAATTACGAATCTTCGGGCCTCTGGGGAATCCTGGGCATGGGAGATGGCGTTGCACAATGATCAATTATAGGGAAAAAATAATGGAAACTTGGACAAGAGCAAATGGTGACGAGTCGTATATCACCCAGATCAAAAGATTTTAAAGATTATAATACTAGCTGAGAGTTCAAAGAGATAGGGTTGAGCGCAGAGGCAACGGACGTAGAGGTTGTATGCTTGTAACCTTATAGGCTATGCAGAAAAGGGTAGAGGGAGTGGTGGTGGAGGATGTGCCAAACTACCATCATAAATAGCTTAATTGATAATAATTTGCTTTCTGGTCTGGTTGTCAGAGTGCGGCACTTATCCCTTTTTCCATGATGTCTCCAATTTCCTACATGCTTCTTATACACCACCTCCAACGCAACCATTTATTTTCATCAGGTTTCTATCTACTCATTAATTAAATCTTAAAGGAGGATGAACACGAATATATTTTATGCCAGCTATTCCGTCCCGGTCTCGAACTGAGGTTCGGGATATGACAGCCAACCACTACATGAATACCGGAGAATTATTGGTGATAGATTATTATCAAGGGAAATTATATAATGAATTTACAATCCGTAAACCTTCTTGACATCGTGATCACTTTAGTAATGAATTAAGTAGTTTTATTTTAATTGATATTTTGCAAGATGACATGATATGTAATGAATTTGGTCTATAAAAAAAAGTGAAAATAATAAGAGTGTTTGCTGGATACCTTCCCGCTGAACTACCTGCAAATGATGTCTTACGGAAAAAATGAAAGTGTCTTAATATTAATTGCTTAACATCATCTGTGTGGCATCAGGCACTCAACACGATCTGCTCCCCCGCGCCGCCTCGACTCGTTGAGGAGAGAAGATGGGAAAAGTCGGACGAGAGGTTGATAACACATGCTACGCTGCAGTGGCCAGGGCAGACATTCAGAAAGAGTTAAAGGGCACAGTGTTTAGCTTAACTAACTTCCTCTATTTGTACAACCCGGAAGTCGCGGGGATTCTGGTACGAGATATGGCATGGCGCTACGGTGTCACTATGGGTGATCTTTTCCGCTTGATAATCTCTCTATTCGTAACTGGTCTTCCTGCCATTTGGGGGAAGCAACCACCCCGGGAGGCGGGTCACAAACCCCGGCTAACACCCGATACCCATCACGGCTGGATGGACAAGGGCTTGGGGTTTTATTAAGGAAAAGGGAGCCATTATACCTTCAGTCTGATGCGTGGCGGTTAGTGGCAGCTACCCGCCGGGCTGGTGAAGCGAGGTGGTCTCGGTCAGGGTCTCGGTGAGGTGCCGCCGTTCACCACTCGGCCCATCACCCCATAATAAACTCACCACGAGTGTAGGAGATAGGTTTAAGGCCTAATTTAATTTGTATACTTGCCCTGTTCAGTTCTTGAGTCAGAAAACATCATATATACTCAATTTATGAGTATTTTTATGTATATTGCGTGCTCTACAACTGCCTAGAGGCAGTTGCCTGGTTTTGACAGCTCAACGTCTGGTTATTCACACACACACCTTCCGAGAAGGTGAAACCTATCGATCACACGTCCAGGCATATATGAATTATATCCATGTATTTGTTTAGTATATATATATATATATATATATATATATATATATATATATATATATATATATATATATATATTATATTTAAGGGGAGGCGGTGGTCGAGTGGATAGCGTCTTAGAGTGGTGAACTCGAGGTCGCAAGTTCGCATCCCGCCGGGGGCAACTCTTTCGGCCATCTTAAACGCGATGGACGGTGGATTAGAACCTGGTATAAGTGGTGACTTATAGGTGGTTATATAGGTGGTTATAGTGGTGAGCACAAAGTCCCGAGTTCAAGTCCCGCCAGGAGCAACCTGATCGAAACCTCCATCGTCGAGTGGCCGAAAATACCCACATGCTGCCCATCAACCTCACCTTCGGAATTCGACTGCGACTGCAAGTGCGCCGGAGGGCACCAGGGGACAGCATGAACCTCAAATCAAATAATCACTATAAAAGACCAGCCTGCGCCACCACGGGCGAGGGCCAACCATCACAGCCCTCCAGAATATGCTGGGCCAACCACCTGAGCCCTCAAGGAAAGAAGATAAAACCTAAGGAAGGAAGATAATATATAGTCTACTACTACTTCCTAGATATAGGAAGATAATAAATAGCCTACAATCGCTATAGGTTGTTTGCACATACGTCACGAATGTTCCCAAATGCCAACAAACATACAACGAATTTCAGTATAACTGAGGGAAACTTTTCAATACTGTACGTGTACGTACTAGTACATGTACAATCATGTAATGAAGACCTTAATGGTCGTTCATGCACTTACCAGGGGTGTGCAATGTGGATGTCTGCCAGTCAGGAGGGGCGCCGCAGCTCGTCCATCTTCTCCTCAGTGGGGTTAAAAGGTCAAGATTGGATAAGTTTACCTTGCCAAGGTACTGGTATGTAGGTGTTGCATGATGACGTTTGGGTCTGTAGAGGTAAAACCAGTAAGACGCCTTAATCGGCGAAGGACGAGCGAGCCGGTAGAAACCCGATAGCAAGGAAATTTGTCTGTAGGCGAGAATAGGGATTGAATGGGGCTATCAGATGGCGAAGACCGCTTGTCAATAAGAAGCGGGATTCCAAAGATATAAGCTCCTGAAAAGCGTGATGGTCGGTCGGTCGGGTCGGGTCGGCCGCTTATATGTGAGAAAAATCCCGTATCCAGTGAGGACTCGCGAGCGCTTCGCGCTCGCTCGTAAAAATTTGTCTGTAGGCGCGAATAGGGATTGAATGGGGCTATTAGATGGCGAAGACCGCTTGTCAATCGAAAGCGAGATTCCAAAGATATAAGCTCCTGAAAAGCGTGATGGTCGGTCGGTCGGGTCGGCCGCTTATATGTGAGAAAAATCCCGTATCCGGTGAGGACTCGCAACAAACCTTAGTAACAAAACATAGACATGATTATATCAAGACTAATCAAGGCATTGACCAATGTTGACATTAACATTAATCAAACTACTGTATAAGGAATCAACTTGTATACCTCAACCATTAACTCTGCACCGGCAACTAGCGAAATTAATGATGGATGAAACAAAGGATGAAATAATTTCTTATGACTGCGAGGAAACACACGGACGTATACACCAAATAACCCTAAAAAGTGAATAATACTCTAGGACTATTCGAATGACAGAAGCCCTCCCTCCCTTAATCATATCATATTCCTCACGATTTTTTTTCATCAAACATCTCCATCCCCGCATCTAACCTCATTCTTTGGCTATAACCATAATCAATGCCATCAATCACACTTTAGACGCACCCCTACATTTAGACTACCATCGCCCCTGCACTACTGCGTTAGTCACTCCTGTTGATTATAATAATCCGGGGTCTACGAGACAGTTCCTCTGAGTTACTGTGATTGCAGGGTGTGAAGGTTTAGGTGGTAGCCTACCCGCTGGTTGTTTTCCTTTAGAGTTTTAATAACCTCTAAAAGTAATGGAACCTTAAAAAATAAAATCCTTCACGACTTACAGGGGTAATGGGGGAAATAGCGACTAGCGATTATTGCAAATCTACTACACTAACCCTCTTGTATTGACTGGTTGACCAAAGCGCGCGCGCACACACACACACGCACGCACGCACACACACACACACACACATATACACCCACCCACACCCACCCATACATACGAACACACACACACACACACACACACGGAAGGGTACTCCGTAGTGTAGGGGTTAGCACGCTCGGTTCACAACCGAGAAATCCCGGGTTCAATCCCCGGGCGGAGCGAAGACAGACGGGCGGTCTTCTTACAACCCTAGCCCCTGTCCACCCAGCAGTGAATGGGTACCGGGCGTTAGCCGGGGGGTTGTGACCCGCCTCCCGGGGTGGTGGCTTCGGCTAACACTAAGGATGAATGATAAAAAATGTAGCTATGGAGACGGGGCCATACGAACGTTGCTCAGGCCCTGTAAAATACAACTAGATGAATACACAAACACACACAACACACACGCACCACACACGATGGTCGGTATACACCGCGCGATGGTCAACTCGATAGCGCGCTGAACTGCCATTCTGTGGTAGCCGGTTCGAATCCTCGCTGCTCCCGGGGATTTTTCACTGACAAATGCGGGCGGTTACTGTCCCCAATGAGCAAGGGGATGGATGTGTGTGAGGTCCCAGCATTACCCAAAGATCGGTAATAATGAGCTCCAAGCTCGCACCGACAGGGTGAAACTGGCGATCACGAGCCAGTTCGCGTGGACAAGACCATGGGTGACTAACACGCACGCACACACACACATACACACACATACACACACAAAGTACAGCATATCACTTTTAGCCCTGTTGCTCATAAACACACAACGTAATCTGAATAATGCTGAATAATGCATCTAGCTGCTGATATCCTTTATGTTCAGCCCCTTTGCTCCTTCAAGTACTTCATCATCACTGTATGATTTCTAAAGAGGCCAGCGTGTGGAATGTTGAGCCAGAGGATAATATAATGGTATTTTTATATTCTATCCTTGGTTGATCCGTAAATGCCGAAATCTACATAGTACTATATGTATGCGGCCTCAGTTGTGAAATACTGAATAAGTGCTTGTAGTCTTTTGTAAATCGAAAAGTCATGTATATTTACGGTACGAAAACACGTTATTCATATTGAAGGCAAATTAATCGTTTGGAATGTGTTTCAAGTCTTTTATAATCGTTATTGAAAACAGTGCTAACCACCGAAAACTGAAGTCACTAAACGTTTCAAAGTTTATATGTTCGTTTTTCGCAGTGAAACAAAAAATCTGGTCAAATAAAAAGCCATTACTACACAAGACGTCTTCCACCCCTGTCCCCACGCACTGCACACTGCACTACATATTAACGCTTCCCACGCTATACTATATATACTGCTACTCCTCCCACTCCTGCTGCTCAATTATTAATCACTGCCTCATGGGTGAAATTCTCTATGATTAATGATAAGCAAATTAATGGCTTCAGCAGAGCGAGTCCATGGCAAGCTGCTGGGGTGTGTGTATGGAATGCGTTAATTGGGATCGCCAGTTAAGCGCAAAAATGAAACACGCACCCAATATTTGGCGGCGTGGTTTTGAAAATGATAGCCGTGGGCATTTCATCTTGTAATATATATTTCTTTAGTACACGCTGTGAGGACGGATACACACACACACACATACACACACACACACACACAGTACAGAATGGGTACTCCGTCATGTAGTGGTAAGCACGCTCGGTTCACACCTGAGAAATCCCGGGTTGAAAACCCGGGCGGAGCGAGAATGATGGGCGGTCTCCTTAAAACCCGAGCCCCTGTCCACCCAGCAGTAAATGGGTACCGGGTGTTAGCTTGGGTTTGTGAACCCCCTCCAGGGGTTTTTTGGCTTCGGCCAACACTAAGAACTAAGGAAACAAAATAAAAATAAAAATGTAGAAATGGAGACGGGACCATACGAGTGTAGCTCAGTCCCTGTAAAATACAACTAGGTAAAAACACACACACACACACACACACACACACACACACGCACGCACGCATGCATGCACGCACGCACGCACGCACGCACGCACGCACGCACGCACGCACGCACGCACGCACGCACGCACGCACACAGACACACACACACACACACAGATACGTGGATAGATAGATGTTTACTGACTACAACTTGATAAATACTTGTACAGTGATTACATTAAATCAACTGAAATACCTTCAATCATTAAAAATCTTCACATAAAAATGAAGAGCTGTAGTCCATCAGAAAGTTGCATTATTGTAATTCTTCTCTTTTTGATAAGTGTAATGAAACGAATAAATTTGAAGGCCATACTTATGACACACTAAGTATGGAGGACACTTGATATGATTGATATACCACAAAGGTGCGACGACTCGGCTCCCTTTTATCTGTCGAGGAAGCTTTTTTCTTAACTGGATTGGAATTTGAATGGGTTTGAATGGAATGGATTGCCTCAGCCCATCCATATTTTGTGAGGAAATCTTTCCCTGAGGCTTGTGGAAGGGTCTTCTTCATTTTTCTTTTCATGTGCTTGGGCAGGAAGCCTCCTTTTTATCCTTCCATGTGGTGGGGAGGCATCGTTCCTTTGTGGCAGGAGGAAGGACCTCTCGTGTGATGAGAGGGAGGACGTTTTTCCCCTGTGGAGGAAGGGAAGAATTTTTTGTCATGGGGATTGGAGACAATCTTTTTTCATTTTTGTCATACGGAAAGGATGTTTTGTGTCTTTGATAGAAGGGAAGACCTGCTCGATCAGAAACTGTTTATCCTCTGGTAAAAGGGAGAATTTTTCGTTGCAAGAAGAAGTCGTGTTTTCTTTAGTCTTATGCCACAGCGGATGGGAAGATATTTTTTTACCCTTGTGAAGGACCACGATCATCTCCAAAGAGAGAGAAGAATACATGGAAGAAATAATATAACGCCCCAACACTTAATTCTCCCTTCCTTGCATTACGTGGAAAGATGGCAGTTTATTTATCTATGAAGCAAAACAAAACAAAAGCTACCAATCACGCACACCAGTGAGTTGAGTAGGATGTCAGGGTGCCTTGTTCCCTTCCTCACCGTAACTGTGGCTGACGTCATACTTGGAAAGCCTTTCATCCTCTGTTAAAAGATTTCTCCTCTCAGTACTCCCAATGTTCATCCCTTCACTCATGCCCCGACACCCTGCACTGCCGCCTCCTACGCCACCGACAGTAACAGGGGGGTTTCCTTCTTCAGTATGCACTCACGCACCGTTCTCCTTCCTCGCGTCTCGCTAGCTTACCTTATCATTGCACTTTACAGCAATTGTGTCCACTGTTTTTGGGTTCGACGCACGATATCTCTCTCTCTCTCTCTCTCTCTCTCTCTCTCTCTCTCTCTCTCTCTCTCTCTCTCTCTCTCTCTCTCTCTCTCTCTCTCTCTTTTTTTTTCCTTTTTTTTTTCTCTTTTTTTTTTTTCTCTCTCTCTCTCTCTCTCTCTCTCTCTCTCTCTCTCTCTCTCTCTCTCTCTCTCTCTCTCTCTCTCTCTCTCTCTCTCTCTCTCTCTCTCTCTCTCTCTCTCTCCTCTCTCTCTCTCTCTCTCTCTCTCTCTCTCTCTCTCTCTCTCTCTCTTCTCTCTCTCTCTCTCTCTCTCTATATATATATATATATATATATATATATATATATTATATATATATATAATTTTTCTCTCTCTCCCTCTGCTGACTTTTCAGCGCGGTTTAGAATGAACATTATATAAGAATAAGTGACACTTGTGGTATTCAAAGTTTTAAAACAATAGAAATTCAATGGACAACTCAACCTTTAATGTATCTAATTGAAGGAACATTGAGGTACAGAACTTGACCAAAAAATTGTTCTTGTTTTTAGTCGGTCATGTATGTCGTTGCACCCCATAAAATGAGGCATAGGCTCATCCATAGTCTTTCTACCACAAAATAAGCTGACCCAAGTACTCTTTCCTACACAGATAACAAGTTGTTTGTTCGTGGTCTCTTCATCTCCTACAATCTCCTGATCCAATCTTGCGTCCACGACCACATCACCGAATATTCTAGCTCGTCCTGCGGCCCTCAAATCTCTTCTCTGAGCCACTGTTACTGCTCAATCTATACAGCTCATCACAAACAACATGGACAACAGTAGCAAGAAAATTCCCTAGCTGTGCATAACTTTCGAGTAATGAGATCTAATTTCCAAGATGCTTTTTTATGTGAAAATTATGTGATTTATATAACAACCTTCGGTAAATAATCGAATTTTGTTTCAACTTTGTTGATTAATCAAATAATTCACAACACAATCCATACACACAGGCACACACACAAAAAAATGGAAAGGAAACTCTACGTGGCGGCCTTGTTTCAAACAAGTAATTTGAACTCAGGTTGTAGGACACCGAGGATCAAAGTTTGCATCCTCACTAACTAGCGACGCAGCGAAGGCCAGGAGGAGGCTCACAGAAAATAAGTTGCAGGTGACATGAGAGATGAAGTTGTGGCTTTCGGCGTTTCTAGGCATTACTTTAAGAGTAGGATGTGGTGGATGGGGATGGAAAAGAAGGAGGAAGAGAAGGAAGAGGATGAATGCTCGCACACATACGCAGGGGGTCTAGGAGTGTGGTAGGATTTTTATATATTTATTTCTATATTGTGTTATGTGCTGCGATGAAACTAAAGTTCTTGAGTGGTGCAAAAATTGTATGTGTGATGAAACACTGCGGATGTGTATTGCAGAGGTAAGATGTACGTACAGTGGCATGCTGGGACACTGATGGCTGTGTGTCGCGTACGGCAGAGCAGTCCCAAGTGAAATTGCCAAGGGAAGAGTTGACAAGATTGTTAACTAACGAGATGAAGTTGAAGAGGACCTATGGAGCGATACTAAGCGTCAAAGGTCACAAAAAGAAGAAAAAGAAGTCCAGTGGCTTGGTGGGCAGGAGCTATGTGTTGTAGTGGAGAATTTTCGGTGCAGGGATGTGATAGTGGTGAGCGTCACGATATGGTGATGAGATAAGGTCTTTGCGTGATGCCGGTGTGTGGTGACCGTTGGTGTGGTGGTGGCGGGGAGGGAACCTTGCATGGCGACATTACCGTGTGTTCTGCCAGCGACGAGGGATTATCGTTATGGTGTGAGCGTTCTTGGTCATGGAAGACAGCGTCTCTCTCTCTCTCTCTCTCTCCCTCTCTCTCTCTCTCTCTCTCTCTCTCTCTCTCTCTCTCTCTCTCTCTCTCTCTCTCTCTCTCTCTCTCTCTCTCTCTCTCTCTCTCTCTCTCGCTCTCTCTCTCTCTCTCTCTCTTTCTTCCGCCTAGTTTCAGTGACAGACTGGAGCCTTGATGTAAAAACAGACCACTAAGTTTGGAATAAGAGGTCTGTGTATTCTGTTCCAAACGAAGTTTCTGTGTGTGTGTGTGTGTGTGTGTGTGTGTGTGTGTGTGTGTGTGTGTGTGTGTGTGTGTGTGTGTGTGTGTGTGTGTGTGTGTGTGTGTGTGGTGCGTGCGTGCGTGCGTGCGTGCGTGCGTGCGTGCGTGCGTGCGTGCGTGCGTGCGTGCGTGCGTGCGTGCGTGCGTGGTGTGTGTGTGTGTGTGTGTGTGTGTGTGTGTGCCCAACACACACCCAACACACGTGTACCCAACACGTGTGTGTGTGTGTGTGTGTGTGTGTGTGTGTGTGTGTGTGTGTGTGTGTGTTGGACACACACACACACACACACACACACACACACACACACACAGACACACACACACACACACACACACACACACACACACACACACACACACACACACAAGAAAAAAACCATTCGGAACAAATCAGGAAATTAAGAAACCGTAAGCTGTTTAACTTGTTACTAATGTGAAAAAAAGAGAAATCTATGCTACATGGAAGTGGAACATTAGATAGCGGGAATGAACTAAAACAGAAATTAGTAAAGGGATAAGATAAGATAAGATTTTCATCCTATCTAGACACTTTGCAAGTACCAACTACAAGGTTATTGACTATACAAAGCGCCGCCACGTCAGCACGAACTAGGCGGACTCGAACCGCTGACCGAATGCACAGGGACGCTGCACATTGCGAACTCATGTCTCTACCAACCTTGCCACCCTGACGGGCTTAGTAAAGGGAGTTTGGGAACAAGAGCAAGAAGAAAAGTCAAACGTGGAGGGCTTGAGAGAGCAACGGAAGCTGAGAGAAGGGACAGTCAATATTTAATGAGAACAGGAAAGGTCAGCCACTAAGGAGAGTATAGAAGGAGGACAGGAAAGGAAGAAAAATAGAACATAGAAAATCATGGTAAGCACAGTGTAAAATATGAATGGAGAGATGCCATGGTGAAGAAGAAGAAGAAGAAGAAGAAAAAAAAGAAGAGGAAAAAGATGAAAAATTAAATCACGCACCTTTTCCAAAACTCAATCACTTAATAACATATGCTGTACTTGCCCTTCTCTTCCTACTCCTCGACCTCTTCCTCCACCTCGTCCTCAAGACCCTCTTGTTCAACCCGATCAGAGGGGGAAATCAAGTGTGCTAGAGGTGAAGTCATTATTTTAATCGAACCCTTGTACCCCTAAAAAGTGTGCCAACGACCATGGCTGCAGTAATGAATGGCTGTGACCTCATCCCTTCCTCCGCCGCCTCCTTGTAATTCCACTCTCCTAACTTCGATTCCCTCTTCTCATTTGTTTCCTAGTTTCCCATTTCCGCTCTTAACCCCTTGAGGCACAGAACGTAATTTTCATTGAAATTTGACTACGATTTGACGATTTTTAGTGAATATAAGCAATATTTTATAGCTATGGCCTGTTTAGTATCCTTGACCACTAACTAATTTGGTATATTAAGTTACTTTTCATGATTTTATGGCTCCACTACAGACAATATTTCATACCATAGGAAAGATCTGGGCGTGAAGGGGTTAAAGGACAATTTCTCACTGTTCTGTCTCACTTCCCTTTCTTACTCACCCATACTCACCCATACTCACTTACCAAAATTCATTACTCTTCTGTATCTCTCGTATCGATACAAATCTCCTGTCTCTTTCCTCACCTCATACATAACCTTTTCGCAACTTCGCTTCCTCGCTTTTCTTTCTTTCATAAGCATCGCCAAACACCACTCATACCTTATCAACTCCAACTTTCATATCACAGTTTCCTCTTACTCTATTCACCTCGCTGGCTCCTGCTCCCTAGCTACGTATGAGCTCCCTTAATTGTCTTTATGTCCTCCTCACCTGTCTTCCTTGATGATTATCTTCATTCTTCTCTATTCTCTCGGCAGGCCTCTACCATCATCGTCCCCTCCATCCTTATTGTTCCTTGATTTACCCTCTTTATTACTAGATCCTCTCGACCTCCCTTCCTCCCTTCAGCCGAACTAAATTCCACACTTAAGTCGTAACATTTCCCTTCAAGCCTTGAAACTTTGGCGCTTTTTTTTTCTCCCCCACTCGGAATAGATGGAGAAAGTTTTCCCTTATTAAGCTATTTTACGGATACAGAGTTGCATTAATTTTCAGGTAGCGAGGCAAAGGTTACCTTATGAGGTTCCCTTTAAGGTGGCTAAGTGAAGAAAAAAAATACGCACACACCAACATACTCACTCATTCACTCACGCACACACTCACACAAACGCACACGCACACACACACTAACACACACACACACACACACACACACACACACACACACACACACACAAGTCAGACAGCGCCTGAACGGCTCGGTGGGTTAGGGCGTCTGGCACCATTCTATGGTCCGGCTTTCGATCCCTGCCCCCGCTCATTCACGGGTATTTTTTCACGAGAAATTTGGACGGATACTGTCCCCCTTGAGCAAGGGGATGTGTGTGTGTGGTGTGTGGGGTCCCTGGCGATGTGAACTGGTGATCGCGAGTCTGACTCGTGTGGACAAGACCATGGGTGAATGACACACACACACACACACACACACACACACACACACACACACACACACACACACACACACACACACACACACACACATACACACACACACACATACACACACACACACACACACTGAGGGAGCTCCGTAGTGTAAGGGTTAGCACGCTCGGCTCACAACCGAGAAGTCCCGGGTTCGATCCCCGGGCGGAGCAAAGACAGACGGGCGGTCTTCTTAAAACCCGAGCCCCTGTCCACCCAGCAGTGAATGGGTACCGGGTGTTAGCCGGGGGTTTGTGACCCGCCTCCCGGGGTGGTGGCTTTGGCCAACACTAAAGATGAATGAGAAAAATAAATGTTGATATGGAGACGGGGCCATACGAGCGTTGCTCTGGCCCTGTAAAATACAACTAGATGAACAAAAACAGATAGTGGGCAGTGACTGGGCACGTCAGCCAGTCAACTAAATATGTGGAATTTTTTTGTCGGCTCCGTGGTGTAGTGGCTAGCGTGCCTGGCTACGAAACTACGGGCCCTGGTTCGAATCCGGGCCAGGGCAAGTCGGCGATCAGCCAAAACAGTTAAGAACATAAGAACATAAGAAAATAAGGAAGCTACAAGAGGCCGCGAGGCCTACACGTGGTAGTTCCTGTCACCTAACACTACCTACATCCACCTTTCATCCCCATCCATGAACCTATCCAGCTCCCCTTTAAAGCTCCCTAATGACTCCGCACTAACTACCTGTCTACTGAGACCATTCCACTCATTCACCACCCTATTTGTGAACCAGTTTTTCCCTATTTCCTTTCTAAATCTACGCTTTTCCAGCTTGAATCCGTTACTTCTTGTTCTACCCTGGTTAAAAGCCGTAAGAACTTTTCCTACCTCTCCTTTATTAAATCCCTTTATCCACTTAAAAACTTCTATCAGATCGCCCCTTACTCTGCGTCTCTCGAGTGAGTGTAATTTTAATAACTTCAATCTCCTCTCATAACTAAAGTTACGCATCCCTTGTATCATTTTGGTCATCCTTCTCTGCACTTTTTCTAACAACACTATATCCATCCTGTAATATGGAGACCAAAACTGAACTGCATAGTCTAGGTGAGGCCTGACTAGAGCCAGATAAAGCTTTAGAATAACTTCCGCACTTCTACTTTTAACACTTCTGGTAATGAATCCTAATACTCTATTAGCTCTATTTCTGGCCTCAATACATTGTTTCCTAGGTCGGAGGTCTGGGCTCACCCTCACTCCAAGATCTTTTTCACCTTCTGATCTTTTCAGCGATACATTGCTTATGGTATATCTATTTGTTGAATAAGTTGTTCTTCCTTCCTTTCGGGGTTGATAAATGGGTACCTGGGGAAACCTGGGGAAGGTAACTGTGGTAATCCGGATGTCACACTAGCCCTGTGTCCCGGGTTAACGGGTCCCCACCACCCACCACAAGCTGAAAGGGCTAATGCCACGGAGATGAGCACATAAGGCCACGCGCAGCATAGCATATATGCCCCCATCTTTACCTTTACTTTATTTCCACCTATAGCTCGTGAGGTTGCTGGTTAGCACATGACAGGTGTTGATGCGTCAGGGCTGGTGCATGGATCGGTGCGAGGTGGTGATGAGAGCAACTATGGTGAGGGTGTTACTCCATGGTGATGTCAGGTGATGAGTACAGGAAGGGCTAAGGAATGATGTGCAGTGATGATTATAATGATGGTGTGATGAAGGAGGTAGTATGGTGACTATACAAAGTGATGGATGGTGACGGAGTGATGAATAAATGTGAAGCAATTGAATAAGAAGTGGTGACATGGTGGTGAAAGGCAACGATGAATGGTGGTGATGGGCAGTGATGGGGTGGTGGGTGGGTGGTGAAGGGGAGTAGCTATGGGTGGCAATGTCCGAGTTGACCTATTTCTGGACCTATTATACCTGACTCGACCTATAATGATTGAATAGATCAATAAATGACTAGATATCGTGATGAATATTTGTGTGTGGAAAAGAAATGTGTGGCTATGTGTGTGTGTAGATGGGTGTGTGGATAAAGGTGTGTGTGTGTGTGAGTGTAGGTGTGTATGTGGTTGTCTGTGTGAGTGTAGGTGTGTCTGTGGGTGTAGGTGGGTATTGGGTGTAGAGGTGTGTGTGGGTGTAGGTGGGTGTGTGGGTGTGGTTGTAGGTGGGTGTGTGGGTGTAGGTGGGTGTGTGGATGAAGTTGTGTGTGTGGGTGTAGGTGGGTGTGTGGGTGTAGGTGGGTGTGTGGGTGTAGGTGGGTGTGTGGATGAAGGTGTGTGTGTGGGTGTAGGTGGGTGTGTGGGTGTAGGTGGGTGTGTGGGTGTAGGTGTGTTCGTGGGTGTAGGTGTATATGTGGGTGTAGGTGTGTGTGTGTGTGTGTGTGTGTGTGTGTGGGTGTAGGTGTGTGTGTGGGTGATTGTGTACAGTATACATTTTTTCTTTTTTAAGGCGGAGCACTTTTTTCCGGTACAATACACTATTTCATTTCGGTCATAAATTTTCAAAACATAATTGAATCTATTCATTCCTGTTGTCCCCGAGTAAAACATTGTGATGACCCTTATGATAAAGCAGCGAATATCTGTTCATGACGTAAACAAACAGCCTTAACTGCTTTGTTTCTATGAGTTTTTGAGCAATCACATTTTTTTTCTCATCGCTATAAAAGTAATCTCATCACTGGGAATGACATTTAATTTCACTGAGTAGTTTTATTTTCTAATTAAAGGGCATGAGGGAACAAACACAAAATTAAATGGTTCCAAATTTGCGTTCAAAAAGTGGAAACCTTTGTTTAGTGCAAGTGGATATGGGCGCACCATGGATGCTCGACGAAAT
>JACEEZ010002722.1:177500-197500 GCA_016584305.1 Chionoecetes opilio
ATATCTTTTGCATCTTTACTTCTCTTCCAAATTTCCTCCTACATCACAATCCTCCTCCTTCTCCTTCTCCTCCTCCTCCATCGAGGGTACTCCATCTGGGCCCCAGACCAACACCAGCCTTTCACTGCATACCTGGATATTTCGAGGGGTTGAAAAACTCCACGAGTAGGAGGAGGAGGAGGAGGAGGAGGAGGAGGAGGAGGAGGAGGAGGAGGAGGAGGAGGAGGAGGAGGAGGAGGAGGAGGAGGAGGAGGAGGAGGGAAGGAGGAGGAGGAGGAGGAGGAGGAGGAGGAGGAGGAGGAGGAGGAGGAGAGGAGGAGGAGGAGGAGGAGGAGGAGGAGGAGGAGGAGGAGGGCAAAGAAAAAAAACCTTAATCACCAAATACTTTTAGGTCTTAAGATTTTTTTTCATCCATTTGCACATTCCAGAGCTTCATCTATATCCCAAAATTATTTACGAGAAACTTCAATGCCCAACATGCGTTATTTTTAGATGTCTCATTCTTTTCTTATCGGTAAAAAAGCTTTGGGGACTTTGGGGTCGATATGAGGTGGCGGTTGTGGTCGTGTAATACGAGAGGCCTGAGGCGAGGGATGCGGCTGCCTGTTAATAACGCGGGCTTCTGGGAGGACGAGGGGAAGGGTGGTAGCGCGGGCAAGAAAGAGGGAAGGAAACGAAAAGGACGGGATGGCTTTGAGCTGCAGGCAAGAAAGGGAAGAGGAAGGGAGAATCATAGGACTGATGGCGTGAAGAGATACGAGAAGAGAAGGGAAAAGGGAGGGAAGGGAGGGGAGAAAAGTGAAGGAGTAAACAGAAAAAAAGGTGGGGTACGTATTGGCGTGAAGATATAACTGGAAAAGAGAGGGAAAGGTGGGTAGAAACAAGAGGGATTTAACGGAAAAAAAGTGGGGGACGTATTGGCGTGAAGATATAACTGGAAAAGAGAGGGAAAGGTGGGTAGGAAGAAGAGGGAGTTAACGGAAAAAAAGTGGGGGACGTATTAGATTGAAAAGAAAACCAAGATATAGAAAAGACACGAAATCACTTTAATGACAGCAACAACAACAACAACTACAACAAAAAGATACATCTAGAACCGTAATCCATCATCTTAATTCGACCAAACACATAATGCAAAATAAGAGGGAAAAAAGAGATCAAATAAAAAGAAGGCCGTTCCACTCAAATCTAAAAAAAAAGGAAAAAAAAAGAAAAAAAAAGGTGTAGGGAGAATGAGATGCGGAAAAGTAATGTATGCAATTCACATTTACATCTAAAAAGAAAACTATTCAGACATTCATGTGTTTCCAGTGCGGTACTCGGTTTACCATCGTTACGGATTCACCATTATGCAAGAAAAACTATCATGGTGCCTCATGCGTTATAAGTACCACCATTATTCCATCCATCATGCCATGATGAAATAATTGAAATTGAAAGAGAGAGAGAGAGAGAGAGAGAGAGAGAGAGAGAGAGAGAGAGAGAGAGAGAGAGAGAGAGAGAGAGAGAGAGAGAGAGAGAGAGAGAGAGAGAGAGAGAGAGAGAGAGAGAGAGAGATAGAGAGAGAGACTGCTTCCCTGCTTCCTTCCGCCCTCTATTTCTCCAGCTCCTCCTCACCTGAAGTTTTGATCCCCAGCACTACGCCATCGACCCGCCTGCCATCCTATTCAGTTACTGATTTTCACTTTTGACACCGTAGTCATTCCTTCACCCTACTCCTTCTCCTCCTTCGCTCTCCTCCTCTGCCCACGCCTCCTCTTCTTCCCACGCCTCCTAAACTGGTGCTACGCATAGTGGGAAGTTCTGCACATCAGTCACTGCCAAACGCTAATGGAGAGGATGTCACAACGCAGTCGTCACCCGGCGAAATTAATGAGATATTGGGAAATTTTGTATTATAGTGTTCCAGCGTAACTACCTGATATTACAGTGAAGGTATGATTGATGGTCATAGGGTGGTGGTGGTGGTGGTGGTGGTGGGTGGTGGTGGTGGTGGTGGTGGTGGTGGTGGTGGGGGTGGTGGTGGTGGGGTGTGGTGGTGGGGGTGGTGGATGGTGGTGTGGGTGGTGGTGGGGGTGGGGTGGTGGGGGTGGTGGTGGTGGGGGGGTGGTGGTGGTGGTGGTGGTGGTGGGGGTGGTGGTGGTGGTGGTGGTGGTGGGGGTGGTGGTGGTGGAGGTGGTGGGTGGGGGTGGTGTTGGTGGTGGTTTGGTGGTGGGGTGGGGGTGGTGGGGGTGGTGGGGTGGGGTCGGTGGTGGAGGAGGTGGTGGTGGGGGTGAGCTTGGTGGGGGTGATGGGGGTGGTGGTGGTGGTGGTGGTGGGGGTGGTGGGGTTGAGGGTTGGTGGGGGTGGTGGCGTGTGGGGGTGGCGGTGGGGGTGGGGGGGTGGTAGGGGTGGGGGTGGTGGGGGTGGTGGGGTCGGGGGGGTCGAGGGGGGGGTCTTCGACCTGACCCCCGAAAGATTGTTGCTTTGATGGAGGCATGGTGTTTTTTTTTTCAATTTAGGGTCTTCTGTGCGTGTGTAGGTTGGTGTCACCTAAGATAAGAAGCCTGTAATAAACACACATGGAGGGAATTCCTTTATCTACATGTAGAGAAAAAAAAGATGATAAAGAGAGAGAGAGAGAGAGGAGAGAGAGGATGAGAAAGAGAGAGAGGAGAGGAGAGAGGGAGACGGAGAGACGGGAGGGAGAGAGAGAGAGGAGAGAGAGAGAGAGACATAGAGACGAGAGATGAGCCGAGAGAGAGAGAGAGACGAGAGAGGAGAGAGACAGGAGAGAGAGAGGAGAGGAGGAGAGGAGAGACGAGAGAGGGAGAGAGAGAGAGAGGAGAGAGAGAGAGGAGATAGATATCGAGAGAGAGAGAGAGAGAGAGATCGAGGGGAGAGAGAGACTGACGAGGAGGAGGCAGAGAGAGAGAGAGAGAGAGAGGAGAGAAGACGAGAGAGAGGAGAGAGAGAGAGAGAGAGAGAGAGAGAGCGAGGAGAGGGAGAGAAGAGAGAGGAGAGTTGAGAGAGAGAGAGAGAGCGAGCGAGCGAGCGAAGCGAGCGAGCGAGCGATGAGAGAGAGACGAAGAGAGAGAGGAGAGAGACGAGAGAGAGATGAGAGGAGGAGAGAGAGGATGGATGAGTGGAGATTGAGAGAGAGAGAGAGGAGCGAGGGAGAGAGAGAGAGGAGAGGGAACGAGAGAGGAGAGAGAGAGGAGAGAGAGAGAGAGATGTCCGCCATGGTCCTCCTGCCCCCCGTCATACCTCCGCCTCCTTGACCGGGTTCAAGCAGAGCCCAGCGGCTGGCCCGGCTGGAAAGCACTTGCGGCTGCTGCACAGATCATTCAACCTCTCCAGAGGCGGCGTGACGTGGGAAGGCAATGTGCGTATGTACAAAGGCTCACAGGGATTGCAGCTCCTACAACTAGCAGAGCTGCGCCCTCAACACACGGGCCAGGCCCTCCATTCGACCCGTGCGGCCCACAACATCGACCTAAGAAACATTAAGAGAAAATTTAAGGGGAGTACAAAGAGCCCGCGAAGGCCTAACGTGGTAGTTCCTGTCACCTACACTACAACATCCACCTTCATCCCCATCCATGGAATTTATCCAGCTCCCCTTTTAAAGCTCTAATGACCCTCCGCACTAAACTACCATGTCTACTGAGACCATTCCAATCATTCACCACCCATTTGTGAACCCGTTTTTCCCTATTTGCCTTTCTAATTCTACGCTTTCCAGATTGAATCCGTAATTCTGTTCTACCCTGGTTAAAAGCCGTAAGAACTTTTCCTACCTGCTCCTTTATTAAATCCTTTAATCAACTTAAAAACTTTCGATCAGATCGGCCCCTTACCTCTGAGTCTCTCGAGTGAGTGTAATTGTAATAACTTTCAAATCTACTTCTCATAACTAAAGTTTAGCATCCCTTGTATATTTTGGTCATCCTTCTCTGCACTTTTCTAAACCACACCTATATCCATCCTGTATTAATATGGAGACCAAAAACTGAACTGCAATTACGTCTAGGTGAGGCCTGATAGAGCCAGATAAAGCTTAGAATAACTTCCGGCCAACTTAACTTTAACCACTTCTGGTAATGAAATCCTAATTACTATATTAGCTCTATTCTGGCTAAATACATTGTTTCCTAGGTCGGAGGTCTGGCTGGGGCTAACCATCACATCCAAGATTTTTTCACCTTCTGATCCTTTCAGCGATACATGGCTTCATGGTGATCTATTACCAGGGTTTTTTCTACCAAACATCATAAACGTTCCATTTATAAATATTAAATTCATCTGCCATCTGACTGCCCACTCGTTAAGTTTATCTAAGTCTCCCCTGCAAATATTGTTTACGTCAGACTGTGAATCCAATTAATCCTACCCTAACTTAGTATAATCAGCAACCTTGCTGATTCACTGCAATCCCACAATCCAAGTCGTTGATTGTAAATCAAAAAAATAGTAATGGAGCCCAAAAAAAGACCTTGTGGATAACTTCCATTTAAGTCACCCAGTCCCCATTCAGATTTGGAACCATTAATGTAACCCTTTGTGCCTATTACTTAGCCAGCTATGATCAATGGAAGAAGGAACCTTCCTCTATACCATGAGCCTAACCTTATTCTAAGAGTCGCTCGTGTGGTTACTTTAGTTGAAAATTGCCTTTACTAAAGTCCAAATATATTATATTCAATAATCCTTATCATTATCTGCGTCTCATACAACACTTTCCTGTAATAAAAACTCAATTAAATTGGTGGAGACATGGACCTACCCTGGGTTGCAATCCATGTGTGTGAATCATTGATCAAACTATGTTTATCTAAGTGATCTCTAATGTTTTTTGCAATAATAGATTCCAAAGAATTTACCACCACGGATGTTAGACTACGGGTCGATAATTTGATCTTTAGTCCTCTGTCTCCCTCTTTAACTATGGGATCAACATTTCTTTTCCTCCACAATTAATGGCACATCGCCTATCTCAACCGGATTTTCTAAAAATGGGCACTAACGACGGCACTAACAACCTCCTTGCATTCCGTTAATACCCTGGGATAAACTTCACTGGTTCCTGGCGATTTAAATGTTTCATTTTTTCTATACCCTCTTCCACCATCTGTCCCTGTTATCACAATATCTTTGAGATTCTCCTCATCGCTTCCTTTGAACATCTGTTCACTATCAGGTATCGTCTGTGTATCCCCTCCGTTTAAAAACTACTTGAAGAAATAATCATTTAGACTCCAACCATATCCTATCCAGTATTTAAGACCTCACCTTGTACTGACCTTCTAAGGGCCCAACCTAATCCCTTGTCTTTGTTTGATAAACCTGATAGATACACCTTTTGGGTCCCTGTTCGCTTGTTCTGCTACGGTAAATCTCATAATTGTTCTTAGCAAACTCGAGTTAATTTCTTCACTGTCCTCGCCATCACGTTATACTGTTTCTTTGTTTACCAATCCTGCCTTTGAACCTGTAAATAAATGTTTCTTTTACTCAATGTGGTGTTTTTGTTTAACTTGGGTGTTGGTCAGCCATTTTGGATCACTTTCCGGACACTTATTTCCACGGATAAGGAATATTTCTTTTTCTGTCCGTCAATTATATTCCTTACAAATGGAGGTATCAATCCGCCTCAGGCTCCGCCTCACTTCCCTTCTAACCTCTCTAATTACCTCCTCAGCCCTGACCTCACTTCACTGTTAACCGCTCTAAATATCTCAGCCTCGACCTCACTACCATATCTGACCGCGCCAATGTACCTCACAGGGTGCCTTCTTAAATCCTTCATAATTGGCCTTGCCACCTGGACAACGCCTGTCCTGGGACACTTTTCTTGCTCTCCATCCCACCCCTCTTAGTACTAAACCTCCAGGTGTCTTATTAATTCCCGAATAATTGGCCTTTCTGACATTATGGGGATTCGATGCCTATTTGCACTTAATTTTCCAACTTTACCAGTTTAAGCTAAATCTGATTCATAAAAAAAAAATGCGGTTTCGCTATATCTAAACTCCCCCGACCTCAACATTTGGAAACTAAATCGTCTCTATTTGTCAGCAATAGAGCTAGAATATTATCTCCTATAAGTCGGCTCCTTGATGCTGATTAGGAAGTATCCTGGATTATATTTAACAATTCATCTGCATCGCTCGTCACCTATATTAAATACCAGTCTATATTCCTAAGATTAAAATCTCCCACCACGCAGAAGGCATTTAATTTTAAACATCTGACGGCCTTGTTTATTTTCTTCCCCATATATGGAGTCTGACTCCTCTTTACATAAGTTTGGAGGCATATACCACTACTACCACAAAAAACCATTTCTCAATTTCCCTCCGTAACCTTCTACCCATATAGGTAACTCTAGGATGCATCTGTTTTGATAAACATGTAAACACACAACACTGCAATGCATCTCTTGCATAAAGCGCAAACTCATCCTACAGTCGCCTACTTCTGTCCTTTTGAAATAACTAAACCAGCTATTCTCGACTTCCGATCGAATACCTTTCCGACATATCCAACCATGTTGTCTGTTAATTGCTATTATATCAAATCCCTCTACACTATATTCTCCCGGAAATCTATCTTTTTTAAAAAGTACGCCTCAGGTTGTATAGTAAAACCGTCAAGCAACTCCTCCTTGTTGTTGTCAATTTTCACTGATCTTAACTAAAATCCCCTCCTCTATCTCTTCTTACGAAAACTTTAGTTTCCCTGCCTTCTGAACACTCCTCCTAGGTGTCGCAAGTTTTCCTTACCCCGACCCCCGTGTCTAACCCGGTTCTCTATCTTAAAAAAGCCTGCAGTGCATCTACCTCAACTTCAAGGGACTCAGACAAGATCTGAACTCCTTTCCTCGAAAAAAGTCACCCCGTCCCGCGGTAGAGGCTTGTGTATGCCCGACAAAAGAGGTCCCAGCTGTGACAAAGGCCAAAACCATGGGCTTTGTCAATTGAAGTGCCAGCCGGCAATTCACCGCAATAATAGCCTGGAGTACCACATGTCGTCAACAAAAGCGTTCTTGGCAAGGACACCACACACCAATGGGGAAACCACCCCTGTCCCTAAACTTACCTACAGTTCCTTGAACACGCCGTAGCAATCATCAACTGTTTACACACCCAACATCATTTTCCCCCCAGCGCTCAGGCAGACGATGGCTTTCATTGGTCCGCCTTATTGCACCTCAACTATCTTGGCACTAAAACATAAACCATCCCCTTCCCTGGGTACAACTCACCGGACTTCATGCGCATCCCTTCTCTGTCACAGAACCTGCTGTCAAGATGTTCTAACTGACTCCGTCCACCAACAAACCAAGATTTTCACCTTGGTGTAATGATGTATCGTCTACCTCCCTAACTCCGATCATCCTCTTGCAGCCGAGGAAGTACATGGAAATGAGTTCGTGCACAAAAGATGGTCCTTGTTACCTTTTCTCTGAGTGGCGGATTCCATGATCAATTAACTTCACCAACACCAATCCATGGTGACTTACTAAGGAACATTAGTAGTCGCTTGAGTCACATCCTCGCTCTGCGTAACCCTACAGGCACATCACTCGCATTGTGCACATCCCACTCGCTCCACTTTGCGAACCTTCACCTACACACTTAAGAGAACGTATCTCTATTTCCCCCGCTTCTTCACCAACGGTTTTCAAACGGTTTCACTTCACCTTGCTCAAAGCTCCATTTTCAGGTCTTCTATCGCCTCCAGGGAATGTCTTTAAGCGCCCCCGCACCACACCCTTCACTACACTCTCCCTCGAACTTCTACCTCCCGTAACCTCAGCCCCCTTCACTCCTACACCACGTTACCATCTCACCCCAGCACCAACACACAACACCACTTCACTCTCCACCTCCACAACACTCCCCATCACAGACGTAGCCATTCTAATACCATCAAGTGACTGTGCCCTTCGCGAGGACGGAACATTACCTCCGCTCCTTCCTACCCCGCTATGGTCGACTATGGAACACCTTGGTGTGCCAGACCGACCTGCATCTCACCACTTCCATGCACGCCTTCAAATCGGGCGTAAATGGCTGGCTGCAAGCGGAACTAACGCAATAAAACATGCAATAAAAATCATTACTAAAAATTTGTATAATAAGATTATGTTTTATATTAGTATAACTTTTTTATATATATGTGTATCAATGTATTAGTATACTTTCTTTATATTATTTGTATTAGTGTATAGTTGTTATCAGTATTAATTTATAGCAGAGAATTGCTGTACTTTTTCCATATTATTTGTATAATTATTGATATTAATAAAATATAATACTGCTAGAGATAGTCCTTGGCGTCCCAGTCAGGACTTTAGCACATCAACTCCCCTTCTGTATTCAATGTATTAAGTTTAAAAAAAAGAAAAGAAAAAAAAAAGAGAGAGAGAGAGAGTTATAAACACTGTGTTTTGTGTACAAAGTCATTCTGATTGTCTTTTTAAGTATCATACTTATTAATTTCAGGTAGTAATAATGATAATGATATAATTATGGTGAAAATGTTCATTCTGATAATAATAATATTAGTAATAACAGTAAACAAAAATAATAATGATAATAATAATAAAAGTAATAATAATATAAACAATAATAATGATAATAATGATACTAATAAAAATACTAATACTAATAACATAATAATACTGCATAAAAGTGTACGAAGGTAGTGAAACATGGCAAAGCGTTACCGCAGAGTTACTTTCACTAGAATTCACTGAATGTCCGCATGTCTTGCTAGGGCTCCGCCATTTCTGTCCTAATTTCAGCCAAACTTTCAGGAAAGGTTAAGGTCATCCCTGGGATGGTATACCATATAACTATATTAAGCCAGGTTTATTCAATTTCATCATTAGTTGAAAAAATTGTTTTTTTTTGTTGCAGCCTGAGGCATACTTACTTGCCACAGGAGTCAATTTTCTCCTCAATCTCTCTCTCAAAAAGAGAGAGAGAGAGAGAGAGAGAGAGAGAGAGAGAGAGAGAGAGAGAGAGAGAGAGAGAGAGAGAGAGAGAGAGAGAGAGAGAGAGAGAGAGAGAGAGAGAGAGAGAGAGAGAGAGAGAGAGAGAGAGAGAGAGAGAGAGAGAGAGAGAGAGAGAGAGAATCATAAATACGGTGTTACGTGTACAAAGCTATTCGGATTGTCTTTCATAGCATCATACTTATTACGGGTAACTTCTGCTAGTATATTATAATATGCGAGTGTATATGGTGTTTATTTTCTTATGAAGCGCAATCTACCATTAAACGTGCTTGATAATGGAAGGTACAGGTAAGGGGTAACATGGTAAGGACATAATGGGTAACCTGGTCGTGCTTTTAATCACGCAGAAAAATACGACCTTGACGCTTAATGGTGCATGAGGGCGAGGCACTACGTTGTTCTCATTTCCTGATACATACTTTAGTATCTTATGCAGGGAACTTAATGAACTGAAAACTTTGGTCTATGAAGCGTCTGTGAGCGCTGGCCGCGGTTCGCTGTCTTCTGGTCTTCTTTTTCATCTTTGATTGCTTCGCATAGTCGTTGCCGAATGTTTTGTGTTTAGTCTTAATGTTGATTCTGTCATGTCTTCCATTTATTTTACCCTATTTGATATGGTGTTGCATAGCATTTATCACACTCTCAAGCACCTTAGACATGAAATTTTATACCCTGATCTCTGCTTCAATTTTTGCACCAACATTTTCAAAAATATATTGCGAATAATAATGTCTGCCACTGATGCTGATGAACGTTAAGTCAAATGGAAGATAAAGTATATAAGACATGCTTGTTGGTGGAGCCACTGACCTACTGTAAACATTCTTGATGAAGAACAACGATGTCGGTACATGAAAAGATCAAAAGCTGGTTGGAGTGGATCACATAAAGGTGCACGTCACACATCTTCGCTTTATATGAAGCAGCGGCTGAACCCACCAAACATTTCCCTCAAATCCTTAGTGAGGCTGGTGGCGCGCTTAAGAAGGAGAGTGTGACAAACCCAAGAACTTTGCGTTATTGATTAATTAAGATTTCAAGTCAAGAAAGTTCCTACATTGATAGTCACCAGGCGGCGGGGTGTAAGGGCTGAAATCTTAATGGCTTATTTTGCTTATATTTATTATTTATTTATTTATTCATTGCTTATATTTTTTATATTTCTACTTTCCCAGATTCATATAACGATTTTCATTACGGCTGTTGTTGGCAGCTGAGGCGACACATTCAAAGTAGGATATAAAAAATGTCACAAACACGTGCAGGATGCTGAGACTTATCGGTTCATGATAACACGATCTGAGCGAGATACAAAAAGTAAGGTCTAATATCAGCTGAAAAGGAACAAAAATATTTCCTTCTCAATAACACGTTATTTTCTGCTGGATAACGAGTCAGCCTTCAAGGGATGACATTAAAGGATAACTGAGCTCCGTTCCTCCATTCCCTATACTCAGGAGACGGTTGGGTTTTTCACGTAAACAGATAAATTCGTCTGAGAGGTACTCATACGAGTGAAGAAAGCTTCGCGGATCTCTGGCTCAAGAAATATACTGACTCACTAGACGTTCATCAAAGGAGCTGAGTTTGTGTGGAGTACATGATACATTATGACTTTTTCCTTCTTCCCACTGTATATTGTTCAACGAAGGGACCTGTCAATGCTGTTTGATACTCAACAATCATTCACTAACAAAGACACGGTTATTGGAAAGGTCCATTTATAAATTTATCGTGATGTCTTATTAAAGATCCGGAGGCCCGTCCGTGTGTCGTTCTTCGCTTAAGGTGAACACATCATACATAGAGTGTACGTATGCACTGTGTAGTATGCAGTGGACACCATGAAGGGTATTGGGAACCACAATGGCATCATAAAACTAAGCGGATTATTTGAGATAACTACGGTGCTAACACACCAACCACGCGCCATGAAATTCCTCAGTGGGTGACAGCGGCTGAGAACAGAGAACATCAGAACAGGGAAAAAATAAGAACACATCGGCAATGAAGAGCAAAGCACCTAAAGCAGGATATTTTTTGCTCTTCCATTAAGTTGTAGCCAATTCTGTACACGTCAACACTTCATGGGATACGAACGACGGCGGTACTTGGAAATTCGGAGATAAATATTCTCTTATCGGACTCAAGAATGGAAAAAAGAAGCTATTGCTATTCATGGAAATCCAAAGTCTTACATTTGACATTTGCATACGAAATCCACACTCAGTTCAGGAATTTAGCTCGCAGTCACCCAACCTTTGTGAGCAGCGACCATCCCCTTCAACTCCTTCGCGCCCGCAAGCCGTGTTTCCAGCCGCGGTAATTCTTGGCCATTGCTTGGAATTCCTGCCTCGTGAATTGTGCCTTGTAATGCCATCCTTGTTACTTGTAAGCAACAATTTATGGTTTTCATAGTGGAAAAATACTTAGTGGCTACCGGTTTTGTGTTTATCTTTCCTCAGATGACGGTTCTGGGAGCTGTAAACTGTAATTAGTGACGCAAGAATGGAGGTTGGTCAGCCGTGCTTCGTGACTCCCAACACATCGATTATAATTATCGCGTCCATCACTTCTTCCCATTGGTAGTTTTACTGGAACGACGATCGATAAGTCTTTTTTAGTTGATTTAATTTTTTTTTGTTAGCCTAATTATTTTCTTGAGAAATGTGCAGAATACTACGTACCTACACTTGGGTGCCATTAAGGAATTAGAAAAAGAAAACATAGCGGTATTTGTATGACATATCTCTGGTGCATCACACGGAAATGAAAACACTGCAGAAAAGGATAAAAGGAATGTTGAAATTGCCTCTGTGTTAGGCGTACTTGACAAAAAATGCGAAAAAAGTAAAATGCTATCACACAGAACGACTAACTCACACGTTTTTCACCAGCAGGGAAGGGTAAAGGGGAGGGAAAGGGAAAGGGAGCAGCGCACGTTTCCCGGAACTAAGCGACTCATCTCACACAACTGACGAATGACACAAACCTTCACTCGCTCTACATACGAATGCCAAGCAAATTGACATAGAGAAGACCAGGGTGATGGATAGGTTCATATATCCAGTGATTCTGTATATAGGCTTTACCGGGTTTGGGCCTTTTTTGGTCCCTCCACTCCTTCCTCCCTCCCTCCCTCCCTCACTCCTCCCTCCTCCTCCCTCCCTCCTTCCTCACATTTCCTCCAAAATAAAATGTTACGATTCAGTTTATTCTTACGTTCTCAACATTCCCCAGTATTCTTTGACTCGCTTCTTCGTGTCTCTCCTTTCCTTCTGCTGCGGATGTTTACTGTTGAAATATTCATAAAGTATAGAAAAACCTGTGGCATTCAAGATGCTATGTCCCCATCTTTCTTTCTCTCTCTCTCTCTCTCTCTCTCTCTCTCTCTCTCTCTCTCTCTCTCTCTCTCTCTCTCTCTCTCTCTCTCTCTCTCTCTCTCTCTCTCTCTCTCTCTCAATCTCTCCCCCTTTCTCTCTCTCTCTCTCTCTCTCTCTCTCTCTCTCTCTCTCTCTCTCTCTCTCTCTCTCTCTCTCTCTCTCTCTCTCTCTCTCTCTCTCTCTCTCTCTCTCTCTCTCGGTGACTTGTAAACAACCTCAATCACGGACTGAATTAATTATGCTTCAACAACATCAACATCTCATTTACAATCAGTCTCGATGAAACCGCAGCATTAACGAAGGTCACTTTTTTTGAGAAACCATTAGGAAAAAAAAAGTATGTGAAAAATAACAAATAATATGATAATTTAAATGACACCAAATATTAGCTAATTGTGATATTTCTTTAAAAAAAAAACAAAGTCAACAGAGAAAGATTTTACATTGCTTTAGCTTTCATACGTAAGTGGCAAACGGATGCAGCACAGGATGTTGAGAGGAACGAAAATTGGACGATCAGCTTGACATGAAAAATATCAATACACCAAGTGGAACAAAATATTTCTTGGGGGGGGGGGAGAGAGAGAGAGAGAGAGAGAGAGAGAGAGAGAGAGAGAGAGAGAGAGAGAGAGAGAGAGAGAGAGAGAGAGAGAGAGAGAGAGAGAGAGAGAGAGAGAGAGAGAGAGAGAGAGAGAGAGAGAGAGAGAGAGAGAGAGAGAGAGAGAGAGGAGAAAAAAAAAATGGAATGATGTCAAATAAGTTCCGTTAAGGAAATTTGTAGCTTAACGAATGTCATCTGCATCCTAAAGTAAAACTCTTAAACTTGTGTGCGTGTATTCACCCGCGGTCTTGGTGGTCTTGTCCACGCGAGCTGCACTAGCGATTGCCAGTTTTACCCACCCAGAAAGAGCTTGGAGCTCGTAGTCACCAATCTTTGGATAATACTGGAACCTCACACACCACATACACCCCATCCCCTTGATCAAGGGGGACAGTAACCCTCCAAATTTGTCAGTGAAAAATCCTCGGGAACGAGCGGGGCCTGAGATTGAACGCCCGACCACAGAATGGCCTGGCGCTCAGATCTACTTGACTTGATATATCTATAATAATATAAGCGAAAGTGTGTGTGTGTGTGTGTGTGTGTGTGTGTGTGTGTGTGTGTGTGTGTGTGTGTGTGTGTCCGCGATAGGTTCCGCCCCCAGTGACGCAATCCCATAGTATAGCACATTTTTGGAACCAGGTCTACCAGGGGTACATTTTAAGCCCACTTATGGGATGATTCGATCACTCTTATTTATTTATTATTTTTAGTAGCCTATTAGCGAGAATTGTGAAAAAAAAATGTGGGTTGCGAGAATTGAGGAAACTTTGATGTAGGGTGATGGGTAATGGGTGAGTGAATGGGTGGGGTGATGGGTAATGGGTGTGGGGTGATGGGTGAGTGAATGGGTGGGGGGTGATAGGTTGGGGGTGATGGGTGATGGGTGAGGGAATAGGTGGGGGGTGATGGGTAATGGGTGAGTGAATGGGTGTGTGGTGATCGGTAATGGGTGAGTAAATGGGTGGGGGGTGATGGGTAATGGGTGAGTGAATGGGTGGGGGATGATGGGTAAGGCGTTAATACATACATTTCTACATCCATGATTTCAGGAAAGTTAGAAGGGGCTATCTGAAGAGTCTGTGTTTGGTGGGCCGAAGGCCCACCAATAGCCCTCCGCAGGAGCTAGCCAAAAAGTCCGCCCGGAGGGCGGCTTTGCGGCTAGTATATATATATATATATATATATATATATATATATATATATGTGTGTGTGTGTGTGTGTGTGTGTGTGTGTGTGTGTGTGTGTGTGTGTGTGTGTGTGTGGTGTGTGTGGTGTGTGTGTGTGTGTGTGTGTGTGTGTGTGTGTGTGTGTGTGTGTGTGTGTGTGTGTGTGTGTGTGTGTGTGTGTAAATAGGAGGGTGAGTGGGTGGGTGGTTATCCGTTTTCTAAAAATATTGAAGCAAGAGAGGGATTCACATAAAAGAAAGAAAAAATATGCAACGCAAAAAGTGGAAAAATAGTATTTTATTCACTCAACACTTCACACTTCAGGTGCAAAAGATTGAACTTCATATCCTCAGCGTCTAATTCAGTCTTTAAAACTACTTTGACGAAAATCTAATAACGATAGAATGTCATTTAATCCAACTGACTTATTGACGATGCATGAAAATTAATTTGAATGAACGTTTCCTCCGTCTTAAACTTCGAGGATAAAACGATTAAGAGCAAGGACTTGTTACTCTAGCTGGGTACGCAGGTCAATGACTTACACTTAAATAATTCAAGTGCTTTATCGTATCAGCGCATCAGTGTAGTGTTCATGTAAGTGTTTTAATGCTCGAAAGCTGTGAAAATCCGAGTTTTCTGAAGACTAGTTTACCGTGATGTTCATCGACCTCACGTCCCCCAGCCTCCCTCCCTCCACCTGTGCCTTGAATACGATAACTACGTTTTGCTGACCCAATATATGACCAACATAAATATCTGCACCAGAAAGGCTAGTTTGGCCCGATCCACTTTTTCCCGCCTGTCTGAGTGTGTTCCGGCATGGCTAATGGCACTTTATCATTCGTGTGCCTCGCCCCATAAGCAATACGTCTAACATGATTAATGAATGGATAAACTTTTTTGTATCTATCTGGGCATCAAATTCACGCAATGAAATCATTTGCTCATTAGAGGATTATAAGCGCATCAGGATTAAAGAGACAAATTAGCAGTGTGGTGGTGTCGGCTTTTGGAGGAAGAGTGATGAGTGACGAGCGGCGTGTGTCGCTGGCATGCCATGGCGGGGCGCGGCTCCCGCCCGACACCCGTATATGTACGTGACAAACTTTGCTGCAAAGTACAAACAACTGAGCAAATACGTCAGCAAATAAGTAAATAAGGAATACAAATGATGCATGTAAATGAGCAGATAGCCATATGTTGACCTTTCCCATACATATGACACTTGAAGATGAAGAAAGATTTTAGAATCAGGATATTTGTGAGCTTTGTAAAACTCCTTTCAAGACAGAAATGATAAAAACAGACATCACGATCATCACTTGCAATTTATCAATTATGTTGGAGCATACTGTAGTAGGTGCAACTTGCAAATCAAGGACAAATCTAGGAGGCTTGTTCTTGTATCTCATAACATGAGTTATGATGTAGGTTTAATATTAAAAAGAATGGAGCAGAATCTACCCTTTGAAGTTATGTGCAAGCATGGACTCAAGTTTTTTAAAGTTGATATAGGAAAACTCAGATTTATTGATAGTCTAGGATTCATGAGTGGTAGTCTGGCTGACCTAGCAAGGGTTCATATTCAGTCAGGAAATTCCCTAAAGCTCACAAATGCTATAGTTGGTATTTTGGATGATTATACAAAAAAGCAACTACTTTGTGAAAACGTTTTTTCCCATGAATACGTAGACACCATGAATAAACTCGAGGAGAAATGCTTACCCCCTCGAGAGGCATTTTACAATGCATTGAAAGGGTTGCACATTACCACTGAATATTATTCTTATGCTCTAAAAGTGTAGAATTAAAAAAATGTAACAACATTAAAGATTATCTTTCCTTGTATCTTAAAGTTGATAGTGGGTTACTTGCTGACACATTCAAACTTCAAACGCTAAAACCGATGGAATATCAGTATGCCGATGGAGTTCTATCATATTTACGAAAAAATCCTTTAATCCGTTTGGATGATAATGGAAATCTGTTATCACCCATTCGTGAGGCAAACAAAGTTGACATTATTCGTTACTGGGTGACCAGGAACAGCACTTACGATTCTAGTAAAATTCCCTTTTTACGGGTGATGGTAAAGCTCGTCGGTTTGCAGGAATCTTACAAAATTTTTTTTCCAAAGCTCAAAGGTCAATTATTTAAGGGAGGAAGTTTTCCGTCAAAAGTTCGGCGTAAAATCAGATGGGAACCTTATTAAAATCCTTATTCACCATTTACTCATTCGTATGTGATACTTGTCCCAGGATGGAAGTTTGCTGCGCAAAGAGAACAATTATAATTATTGACGCTAGCGGGTTAACGGGAATGCAGCGTCACATTGATTTAAGAGATGCGCGTCTAGCTCATGCACTCGCTCGTCACAAAACTACAATTGCAGAATTTTTTTTTTAAACTTAAAACAAACTAGTGGCAAACTTATCTGTGGAGTATTATAAACAAGATGTTGACATGAATTTGTCTATATTGGGTCTAAGTGAGTCTGATATAGAGTCTCAAATACAATACTATCGTCTGAATTACCATAGGTATAAGGAAATTACCCTGGGGTTATTGTCAGTAAAAACTTTGCTGGATAGGCTGAAACACATCAAAGAAGATTTGTAAACTGGTAAACTTGCAACTCTTTTTGAGTTGCAAATTTCCCTCAAAACAACCCAAAAATGAAGTTAAAAAACCCAAAATGAAACCTCGTCAGCTGCTCCTTCATGCAGGAGGTCCTCCATCCCAACCCCCGCCACTTCCGATAGCTGCTCCACACTCAGTACGCTCAGACTCTGGAAATGATTATTTATACGTATACACTGACTTAGTGTCACCTACTCGTTTTGGCAATCAAATTGTTAATATTTTAGATGCAATTCCACTTCTCCACGACTCGACAAGTAAGGGTGTTAATCCTATAATGTCTAAAACCTTAAATGCTTCTAGTTTCGAAAGTGTGGCAATAAAGATTAGGAATCAAATGGTGATCCTATTTACTTTGAAAACGGTCACAGTCTTACGTGTGTTTTACATATAAGACCCCGGTAAATTCTGGTTTCCTTCATTCGTAAATTTGTCGTCATGATGCGAACAGCTTTGGTAACACCATCTAAGGATGAGTTCTTGACCTTATTTTAGGTCTTTGAGGTATTCCTCGTATACTAAGACGGGAAGGAGCATTAGCGATACATCTACTTCTCAAAGTCCTGTCATCTATCAACAAGGTGGAGGGCTTTACAGCTTCTTAAAATGAATAGGAAGGGAGGGAGGTCGGGCACACCATCTGCTTCCCTCCCTCCCTACCTCCCGCTCACCCGTCATGGAGATGCAAAATATTCAAACATATCCTTCCTTTTCTCTTCTATACCGCTTTTTATGTGAACACTGAAAGTATCATCGTATTCAAGAGAAGTTTATGTACGAGAACACATGTTTTATTCTACATTTGATTTCATAATTGCTGTAAATATCGATAATGAGTAAAAAGTATTATAAACCATAAAATTTTATTCTCTGACTTATACTCTTCGTAATTAGCCTACTTAGTTTTATACCCTATCGAGTTTAAAAAAATGTGTTATAGATGTACAATAACTTCTTAATCCAATTATGCAAACCACATGTTCCTATCTTGTGTAATAGGTGAGCTAAGTGGAGATATATAAATATTTTCTGAATGCGGCGGAGTGATGAGAATGTCTAGCAGGCTTACCAACCGTTCCGTGCTGTACGGGAGGATGAGAACCGATTTTCTCAACTGAATGGACTATAGGTAGATAGACACATCTGGAAAAATACACATTCACACCCACTTACCCTACAACCAAGGGGTCCAGGGTTTAAGGCAGGGCCAACGATTTAGATGTATCTCCTCTCATGCTGAAAATAAATAAAAAAAACCATATATTAAAAGAGCAAAATATTGAGATGGATAGATGGACACACACACACCCACCCACCCACCCAAACACACACAACTGGCGATCGCGAGTCCGACTCGTGTGGACAAGACCATGGGTGAATAAAACACCCACACCCGCACCCACACACTCGTTGTGAATAAAGTTAATCTTAATATAAACTACTTCTAGGAGGAATACAATATCTACGTACCACATAAATCTATGAAGCACGCGCGCACACACACACAGACACAGACACAGACACAGACACACAGACACACACACACACACACACACACACACACACACACACACTCACACTCACACACACACACACCCCACACACACACACAAAAAAGACAATAATCAAGAACTAAACAAATTCCTGCAATTTTTCCCGTAATCGTCATCTTTTTTCATTGCATCGCAGATGACTAGTACATTCTGTTCCACTGATAAACGCTTCAGGGTGTGTCCTTATTTACGTCTGTAGATTATCGCATATTTTCAGATAGTTAATTGGCAACACTTTCTTAAAATCCACCAGTTATTGGATCCTGAAACAGATGAAATATCGTTGAGCGTAAATAGCTTCAGTAATTTTCTCAGACAATGTAATTCTTAGTAAAGCATCGTACACTTTCTTAATCCATAGGAGATCATTCTCATACTCGTAGAATATATTTTCAACGTACACCGTATTAAGTACTAAACATTAAGTAGTTAGTACGTAGCAACAATGCTACTGATACGCTCGGTTCTACTGATGTAGAAACCGCAATGCGATATTTGCGGCAGATCAAAGTCCACTGAAACCACGGTACTTTACTGCCCGTGGCGAGGAACTCTGCTCAAAAAATTGGTCTCTGAATTTCTGCAGGGAAAGAACCATTCCGTCATTGTGAGGGAAGGGCTTGAGGGTTTGAGTGAAATGACAAGCCAATTATAAAATTTCATTTTGTTGACTAGAATATACCTGAAGACCCTCGAAACACGACAGCTGCAATAACACCACACTGACGCTTTCGTGTACAAAATCTCCAATTTCTCTTTTGAAAACGGAAAGGAGGCGGGACAATTTTTAATAAGCAGCCTTCCATGTCGGAGCACTCATGATTTGTGTGCAGAGGGTTCTTGACTTTTGCTTGGATCTTCGACATGGTTGAATGAGACCTTTGTTTGGAGAAAGCAGCTTAAGATGTGCTTTTTTTTTGGGTAAAAAGATACCTCACAACTCATCAAATAAATGATGCTATAGCAACCGTCATATCTACAATGTTGTTTCTTGTGAGAACATTAGCGGGACGAGTGGCGGACCGAGTAGACACCGGCAGGAACACAACACGGTATAATCGTACTGCTGGTATATCGTACGATAGGCTGGTATCGTACTGATGGTTATAGTTGAATTAGTCTTTTAAACTTGCAGGACTTGCACGGACGGTCAACAATAGATATGCGACGAGTATAACAATGCATCCGCTCTTCTCCTGTAGGCGTAATGAATACAGCCCTGGGGATGCGCGCGTGACGAGACGCACGCACGCACGCACGCACGCAGCCCATCTTGTTTTAGCGAACTGAGCGGACTATTGCCGCCTCGCACATAATTATGACATAGCCTGTCTTAATAAGAGCAATCACACATGCAAATTTGGAATCTGAAAATATAACTACATGAGCACTGAAATTTCAACCTCTTCTCACGTGATCCTTAGTCAAGGTATGTACACACAAATAAACAGACACGCATTGCTCGATATTGTTAAAAATGGATTTTAATGTAATTTATCCGGTTACATCCTGTTTGCCTATCAGTTATTCAGTCACTCAGTCAGCCTGTCTGTTTCTGTGTGTGTGTGTGTATATATATGTGTATTTTTTTAAAATATTTTTTTATTTTTATTTTTTATATATTTTTTTACAGTTGTGCCTATAGCG
>JACEEZ010002722.1:202500-210000 GCA_016584305.1 Chionoecetes opilio
TGTATGGATTTATACACTTAGTATACTGTGGGTTGAAAATCTAGCAGAAGTGTAAGTATTGAGGCTCGAGATAAACAGACAGACAAATAAATAAACACACACACACACACACACACACACACACACACATACACACACACACACACACACACACACACACACACACTTCACACACACACAATATCAACCAATGGAATGAACCCTGTGTTCGTTTCGTGGGTCGTGTGCTTCGTTCTCTCCAAACCATTGACCACAATCTTGTCCTCTTTCCCCGCCTTGCCTGCCTGCCCTTCTTTCCTTCCCACACTATCTTTGCCAACCCTTCCTTACCCTGCACGAGTTGCTCTTCTATTCCTTCTCTCTCCACAAACCCGAATAGTTCCCCGTCGATCGGACACAAATATTGATGCTGTCCCTCGGTGGCCATTATCGGTCTCCTCATCTTCAACACCCAGCCTCTATCTCCCAAGGTCCTCCGTTATCAAGCCTCTATCGGAAATGTGTGTTCCGGTCTTACCTTCTAAGATTATTTACTTATCATTAATTGAAGTATTTGTTTATAGTGGTTCTGCGTCTTATCTTGTGTCTATTTACGGTATTGATATTCCATCTCTTGGTATTTTTATTCCGTCAAATTTTGTTTTGGACTGAAATACAACGCACTTGGATATGAAAACAAGGCAAATGGTGTGCTTGCTAGCATCGTTTGTCTCTGTCTGTCTGTCTGGTTTGTCCGCCTTTTTCATCCTTACGCCTACTCAACACACACACACACACACACACACACACACACACACACACACACACACACACACACACACACACACACACACACGCACACACCAGGAAACCTTATACGTAACTTTTTTTCCATATTCTCTTTTGTGTGTGTGTGGTGTGTGTGTGTGTGTGTGTGTGTGTGTGTGTGTGTGTGTGTGTATGTGTGTGTGTGTGTGTGGGTGTGTGTGTGTGTTTCCGCGCCCACGGTATGAAGGGTTAGGGAGTTTGTTCTTTTAAAGGAAAAATCGAGGACTGTGGGAACAAACGAAGCGGTGTGTTGTGTGTGTGTGGGGGGGGGGGGGAGGGGCAGGACTAAACTCGAAGAAAACAGGAACACACTTAATTTCCCTTAATAATATATTGCTCTATCGTCCCACAATACAAGATAAAAAAAATAGAAAAGTGATCCTTGCCTATACCTATGGAGTCGACCTGAGATAAAATGTACAGTTGGAGATGAAGCATAACCTGCCTTTACTGAGCCTTGAGACCCTCGTTTGCCTCATGCCAGTTGCTCTTCAAATCCCCAGCCACTGATGGTCCCTATAACCTTTGCTTAACCTGCATACTTTTATATACCTGTTCCCCATCCCCACAGAGTTAGCTACATACCTTTAACTCTTAACTTACTTTAACTAATGACTTTAACTAATGTCTTTAACTCTGTGCCCATCCCCCTTCCATGCTTCTTCAAACCTGTTATTTTGCTTTGTTTCTTTCACCTACCTGATGGATTCGGTACTTGGCTAGCATCTTTTTGGCTCCACCTGCGTGCCTCCACCTATCCATTCTTTATGTCCGCTTCCCTTTATCCTTATCTCTTTCGCCCATGTTCTAGCGTTATCATCACCTCAAGGTATTGATATCTTTCCATTTATTTGAAACCAAACGACCATTAAGTGTCAAAGAATTATGAGGAACACTTTTCATCGTATTAGTATAGATCTTGAACCGGAGTTGGTATATTCAAGCTTCCTACAAAGGTCGTTGTCAGTACGGCTTAAGAGAGTGCCGACCCGCATCGTAACCTTCATTTACTCGAACATGTTAAGGATTCTGAAAATTCAAGTTGCTAAAATAGAAACACTGTTATTGATGAAAGCTGGTTGTTATTACACAGTGCAGGTACTTCATACATTGTTATGATCACCGGAGGGAGTATAAAGGAGGGCTTGTTATAAGAAAAATAAGAAAATATGGATGCTACAAGAGGCCGTGAGACCTACACGAGGTGGTTCCTGTTACTTAACACTACCTACATCCACCTTTCATCCCCATACATGAATTTATCCAGACTCTTTTTAAAGATAAATATTGACTCCGCACTGACCACCTGACGACTTGAGTCCATTCCAATCATTCACCACCCTATTTGTGAACCAGTTTCTCCTTATTTCTTTTTTAAATCTACGCTTTTCCAGCTTGAATCCGTTGCTTCTTGTTTTACCCTGCTTACTAGCCGTAAGAACTTTCCCTACATCGCCTTTATTGTATCCCTTTAACCACTTAAAAACTCCAGATTAAAAATCATATTGCTTCTTACTCTACGCCTCTCGAGTGAGTATAAACTTATGATGCTTCACTAACTTGCCCACCACGGTCTTACCACCAGCCGGGCAATCTTCTCATTCTAAATAATTCTTCGAAGTATTGATCAGTTTGCTCTGGCCAGTAGTCTTGTGGTCATCCTTGTGGTCTCCTCCACTCAGGATGATGTCTTTCAATAATCGTTCAGCACAATGAAAAGGATAGACTTCGACAAGTGTGCCACGTGTCGCCATGGCCGGAGTTGGTGATCACGGATAATGCAAATATCAGGCCTATATTTGGAGATACACAAAAATAACGAATATAAAACGAGATCACTTCATTATGATTGTTCAAGATCACTCATCATTGAAGGCATTGAGGAGATGTCTACCGTCAATAACACTATAGTCGCCACACTGCACTAATGTCGCCAGACATCATATATTACGAATTTTAGCATCACTACAGATTTGTATGTGCCACTGAAGACAGGTACATAATATAAACTACTGTGCAGGCCTCTTCCGCGGCACATACAAGTCTGTAGTGATGCTTTAGTGGTGAAATTCGTAATATATAGCGCCTGGCGACATAAGTGCAGTGTGGCGACTATAGTGTTACTGACGGTAGTGATCATGCCTCGCAGCAAAGAAGGGATCACAAATGCATTGAAAAATCTAATCATATTTTCTTGTCAAAAGTACTATCACACACTCACAGATCGTGTTCATAACATCACACCATTCTTAAGCGGCACTTCATCACCAGACCTCCCAGTGTCCCACTGTCCATGCCGTGTTATCAAGGAAGGTAGGGTTCTAACTCATCAAAGGCGAAGTTAGGACAATTTTGCCATTTAGACTCTCTCTCTCTCTCTCTCTCTCTCTCTCTCTCTCTCTCTCTCTCTCTCTCTCTCTCTCTCTCTCTCTCTCTCTCTCTCTCTCTCTGTGTCTATCTATCTGTGTCTATCTGCCTTTCGTCTGTCTGTCTCTCCGCCACATAATCACGGCAACAACCAACGCCAATACAGCAATACACATCGAAGAATTTCAACACACACACACACGCACACGCACACGCACACGCACACGCACACGCACACACACACACACACACACACACACACAACACACACACCGTCCTGTCCCGATGGTCCAGTTGATAGCGTGTTGGCCTGCCATTCTGTGGTAGCTGGTTCGAATCCTCACTTCTCACGGGGATTTTTCACTGACAAATTCGGGCAGTTACGGTCCCCCTTGAGCAAGGGGATGGGTGTGTGTGGTGTGTGAGGTCCAAGCATTACTCAAAGATCGGTAATAATGAGCTTCAAGCTCACACCGGGAGGGTGAAACTGGCGATCGTGAGCAAGCTCGTGTGGACAAGACCATAGGTGAATAACGCACACACACACACACACACACACACACACACACACACACACACACACACACACACACACACACACACACACACACACACACACACACACATATATAAAAGCTGTAGTACCGCGCGACATATAGTTATAAATCCGTAAACATGTCTAGACCCAGACTGATTTACTTGAATCATTCAACACATTCAAGGGCAACCGCTGGTAGGCTGACCCATTGCATCAATAAGGCACACTGCCAGAGCATTGAACATTTGATGTTACTAAATGTTCTGAACACTACAGTGTAATTAACTTTGCTTCCGTGATAAAAAAAAACGAATCAAACTGCAATTACATAGAGGTATGAGGTGTTCATTATAAAACCCTTACTCATAAAATATTGTCAGGAAATTTTCCATTGCATATACGTATGTTTGTTTTTCGGATATTATTGTAAATTATTAGGTTTACAAATGAAATAAGTTATATAGTGCACACTGCACAGAAAACGACTGTTGATAATTCTTTGATAAGACTGTAATCGTAGGCGGGAAGCTTCATACGTGACAAGACACTAGAGCCACACCATCCACGGGCTGCGTCCAATGGGAGTCTCCAAATCAATGTTATCAGACACCAGGCAAATGCGATCCCTTACCACTCAGTAATCACAAGTACGACCACACATGTCACGAAAAACTTAATTAATTGAAAACTTTCAAGAAAATGTACCCAAAGAGAATAATTTGTTCATTTTGCACCTTTACTCTCAAGATTAAACTGAATTCAGAATATATGTCAATTAACTCCTAATCGTAATATAATCTCTCTCTCTCTCTCTCTCTCTCTCTCTCTCTCTCTCTCTCTCTCTCTCTCTCTCTCTCTCTCTCTCTCTCTCTCTCTCTCTCTCTCCTCTCTCTCTCTCTCTCTCTCTCTCCTCTCTCTCTCTCTCTCTCTCTCTCTCTCTATATATATATATATATATATATATATATATATATATATATATGAGAGAAATAAAACCCCCATTCCCTGCTTCTGGCTGCATGGTTTGTCTCGTCTGTAAGGCTGGCGACATGCTGTTCTGCCTACACGGAGCCGGGCTAACTTTACTGCCTCACCCCGTCGCCCTGAAATCACGTGTTCCTGTTGTTCAGCGGGGCTCAGGCAAGATTTCTACAGTGTTGCCTGCAGCCCACGGTACCTCCAACGAGTGTTTTTCCGGCAATGCGCTGTTTCACTGCCAATTAATTCTCTCGACAGTTGGGATTAGTGTTGCTAATTACCACACCTGGCAACGATTAAGTACCTACTCTTGTTATTGCTTTATTTATGCTTTTAGCAATACCCAAGATCGTGCCCGAAGATCGTGCTGCTACGGGATTAGGGTAATATTTACGTAGTACACCAGTATAGAAACTATTCTTTTGTGTGGGTGTTTCGACGCCGACACATGTCCGCCATCCCTTAATGGGCTGGCAGCTCACTCCCGCCCTCTGCCTTCCTCCTCTTTATCCCATCTGCCAGCTGTTGATGTAATTAAGGTCGCCATTTAGCGAAATAAGATGATAGAAAAGAAAAAAATTATACGCGGCCAGTGTCATACCTATCACATTGTCACACACTCTCTGGTTACATGTACTATGGGTAAAACAAGTATCGGTGCACTATAAGCGTGAAACATTCTGACACTACGGAACGAAGAAAAAGAAAACATAGTGTGATACCCGCTATAGGTTGGTAGTCCTGATGGCAGGAATATGCCATGTATCACCATATAGCGTGATAGTGTCAACAATGAGTAATATTTTGTTTATATTATCTGATATATTGATACACAGCTAGTGTGACGTTGTAAATTCCACATGGGAGACTATAATATAGCAGGTAACGAATGTAACGACAGTTCCGATGTATGCTTGTATTTGCTTATCTGAGTGGGACGTTAATGCGGCCATGATAACGGCAGCGTTACGTGGTAATTGCCGCCACACACTTTAACGATTGTCATATCATTTGACAAAATACCACATATGAGAGAAAAATTCACATCACCTGTGAAATGCAACGTGGGCAAAATGTGCATGATCATAACGCATAATTGGTAAAGATATAGTCAATAATACCTATTGTATTATAAAGGGAATCTAAAGAGACATAATATCATGCTTCACATATTAAATTAACAATAAATACTTTGTATATCCCCCGCCTGCAGCCAAGACCTCATGCAGCCGTGAAGGCATGGATGCCACCAACGTCCACGTGACATAAAAATTACGTTTATGATTGTTACGCAAGAGGTGTAACAGTGATAATTTACCATTACACTTGGGCGAGATTACACAAACCTTTACAAACTGCAAATAAAGTCTAGCACGTATCATTGCATGTATTAATATATTTCCCTTAATATATTGCCATTACTGTTGGTTAGGGTGCGTTAGTAACGCATTATGCAGCTTAGACAACACGAAATATGTGCATGGGTGTGGATACAGGCAGGAAAGAAAAATATGTGACGGTAACAGAGAGAGAGAGAGAGAGAGAGAGAGAGGAGAGAGAGAGAGAGAAGAGAGAGAGAGGAGAGAAAGAGAGAGAGAGAGGAGAGAGAGAGAGAGAGAGAGAGAGAGAGAGAGAGAGAGAGAGAGAGAGAGAGAGAGAGAGAGAGAGAGAGAGAGAGAGAGAGAGAGAGAGAGAGAGAGAGAGAGAGAGAGAGAGAGAGAGGAGAGAGAGAGAGAGAGAGGAGAGAGGAGCGAGAGGAGGAGGAGAGAGAGAGAGAGGAGAGAGAGAGAGAGAGAGAGAGAGAGAGAGGAGAGAGAGAGAGAGAGAGAGAGAGAGAGGAGAGAGAGAGAGAGAGAGAGGAGAGAGAGAGAGAGAGAGAGAGAGAGAGAGAGAGAGAGAGAGAGAGAGAGAGAGAGAGAGAGAGAGAGAGAGAGTAAAACCTGGTGTTATTCACTCGCCAAACATTATGTGTTGCTGACGGACCATCTGTTCGGAACGTTACTCGAGAATACGACACGCTCCGAAAAGTCTGAAACAAGCGTTGTGAAGTAAACAGTCGTTGGCCAGTTCGAACTCTAGAACACCTAATTCAATATGTATCATTCCATTTTATCATCACCCAATTCATGACATACCAACCCTCCCATATCATCAGCACTTGACCGAATGTTTACAGTATTCATCGGACCCCTATGCACCGATACTAGTTTTACCTATAGTACAACAGACATTTGCGTGAGTACAGCTACCGCAGGTTACCAGTGTGCCACGGTCAGCCCTGCTCTCCGTAAACCCTGTATTCTTAAATAAATATTTTTTTGCATTATTTTTGTATTATGCCCTGTGCTGTTTTGAATTCTATTTTGCAACATACTTTCTGTGATAATTTTTTCTGCCCTCTTTCCAGGCTGTCTCGCCACCTGTGACTTATGCATTACAAGGTTATCTTTTGCATTCCCTTGTGCTGCCCCGCCGAGAACTCCCACCCACCGCTAGCGTCATGTGTACCCTCCCCTGAGTGATTCTCATTATTTATTGCCTCCATAATCCGGATACGAGGAGCGCTATCTTGAGCAGATTGATCCATCTGTTTACATACACATTGCCTTTCTGATATATTTGTGCGTTATACATGTTTTTACAGTGTTGCTAAATATTTTGCCCATTACTTTGAAAACTATGATTGAGCATTGTGTGCATGGTTCAGAGTATGAACGTTTGCAAGACCTGGGTGAAGCCGTCGTTTTGAATGTGTGACGACCGGGTGGAAGCGTGGCCACCGAGGTGTCATCTCGGTGGAAGGCCACGTC
>JACEEZ010002722.1:215000-255000 GCA_016584305.1 Chionoecetes opilio
AGAGAGAGAGAGAGAGAGAGAGAGAGAGAGAGAGAGAGAGAGAGAGAGAGAGAGAGAGAGAGAGAGAGAGAGAGAGAGAGAGAGAGAGAGAGAGAGACCAATTGATTGTTTAGGTCCACAAATAGTCAAGAGTGTCAAGGTTGAGAAATGTGATGAAATTGATCGAGTTTAGATTTTAAGAGACGAAATATGGAACGGATTTTTTTTGAGAATGGGAAGCTCTGTGTTGTTTAATTGGACCGTTCATACTCACTGACAGTAAAGTATCCCCAGACTATCAAACATTATAAAGTGTCACCATAGTTATAATGATTCTAGGATTTATTTGACCTGAGTAACTATTTATAAGAGAATTGATCGAAAGTGATTCAAGAGTGTGTTGAACGCAATATATACTGAATATATCTATACGCACTTTTTTGTGTGCGTACATATGGGGACGTCGTTGTATGTATGTATATGTATTATAGTCTATTGTATTTGATATGGTCAAAATGAGGTCACTAACGAGGTCACGCCCCCTTGTACCTGATTGGCTGAACGCAACGTGCTCGGTAGGCCAACAGGAGTGTGTGTAGTGGACAGGTTCCAGAGAGACAAATAGAAAAACACATACACAAAAATAATAGCCGTATACACACACACACACACAGTAATTATCTTCTATCTTCCTTGGACAGGCCATCTTCACTATAATAAAAATGTGCTACACATAAGAACATAAGAACATAAGAAAGTAAGGAAGCTACAAGAGGCCGTGAGACCTACACGAGGTAGTTCCTGTTACCTGGTTCCTGTTACACTATGGTATTGGTGGTAAGTAGTGAAGATGGTATGTAGTGAGGATGGTGTGTTTGGTTGTGATGATGATACGAGTAATATAATATGTACACATTGAACATTATTAATGCATCAATCAGTTGCCCCGTAGAAAAGGGGGGTATGGCAGGGGGCGTGGCCTCCTTGGTGCATTTTGATCATCATAAATATAATAGATTATAGTAAAAGCATAGGCTGTGAAGATGGTGGTGTTGGCCTATCACGTGACTAGCTGCACGACGAGAGGAATGACTTACGGGAGGCTATACTGTGCTACCTCGTGACTGCCTTAGTATACGTTCTAACTTGTAACACATCAAAACATCCATTGATTTGTCTCTATTACTTTCTGACACGATAGAACTTTCTAAACTGATAACACATCAAAACATCCAACTATTTGTCTCTTTTACCTTCTGACACGAGAAAGCTTCAGTTTCGCTATCTGAGTAAAGGAAATAATGCGACGGGCATACCATGAGCTCGGATATTTCATGTTACCAGCACGCTTCCCTCAGGTAAACGTGAGGTCCAGGCGCGTCTCGCGTGCTCTGAATACCGATACAAGACTGTTGTTTTACGAGGACATAAAAAATTCATCCGAGGAGTAGGCAGAGCTCAATGGGGGAAGGAAAGAAAGGGGATTGTACGTACGAGTGTATATAAAGCCATATCTAATATATAATATACTATAGGAGTAGCCGTGTATCTGTGTGTGTGTCTGTCTGTCTGTTTTGGGTAGCCGAAACTGTAAATTCAAATTTTGATGAGAGTAGGCTCAAAAATTCGCAAATAAGTCTTAGATGGTAAGCGGCTTGGTCCCATGTCGATTGAATCATTTTGAAGGGGGGGTTTGGGCTAAAAACACTTGAGAAGTATTAGATTATCGGAAAAACTCTGCGGTAACGTCTTGCCGCATTCCACATACTCAGTAGACTCATGGACGTTTGTGTGCGTGTGTGAGTGTGTGTTGGAATCACACGGAACACAAAGGGTTGGAATCACACGGAACGTGGTCTACCCCGAAGCACTTTGACCAGTGACCAATGACAGCAACAACACGATTGGAGTTTGCAATCACATGTTGTCTAATATAATATTTATACTACTACTACAAACATCAATACATGGGTCCGAAGGTCCCACAAGCACTTGTCTAATATACTATAGGAGTAGCCGTGTGTGTGTGTGTGTGTGTGTCTGTTTTGGGTAGCCGAAACTGTGAATTCAATTTTGATGAGAGTAGGCTAAAAAAAATTGCAAATAAATCGTAGGGGGTAAGCGGCTGGGTCCCATATCGATTGAATACTTTTGAATAGGGGTTTTGGGCTAAAAACACTTGAGGAGTATTAGATTACAGGAAATAACTCTGCGGTAACGTCTTGCTGCATTCCACAAACTCAGTAGACTCATGGACGTTTGTGTGCGTGTGTGTGTGTGTGCTGGAATCACACGGAACACAAAGGGTTGGAATCACACGGAACGTGGTCTACCCCGAGGCACTTTGACGAGTGACCAACGACAGCAGCAACACGATTGTAGTTTGCAATCACATGTTGTCTAATATATTGTCTTTCAACCACCATTCAATATTAAGTTAACTCTATAACACGCTGCGTTAAGGTTGATTCACACTATACGTAACGTTACACGGCCACCAGAAAACATGTAGGCGCTCAAAGAAGAGGCGGCGAGCAAATATTACGCCGCGTAAATTGAGTTTGACAAGACAAGGCGTGGCCGATATGAAACACGTGACGTCAGCAGCGCGGAGGCTGCACGTGGGAGTCTCTTCAAGGGAATCTGGTCGCGGGAGAATGATGGTTGTGGAAGTACATGTCTTGGAGCATTAATAAGAGGCTGAGGAGACAAAGAGGGTGCAGCGGACACAGCCTTTGATGGTGGAGGTAAACAGACTCTATTTTAGGATGGCTAAAAGTAGCAATAATAATAATAAAAATAATGCTAATACAAATAATAATGACTCGTTTTTACAAATTTAACTCGTTTTATCATCCGTTTTTACATGTGCACCTACCAGTATGTCTGCACAATAATAATGATAATAATAGTGATGATTATATTTCGCCCGAAGGCATAGACAACAAGAATAAAAGAAAATAATACACATGATATACTAGTCAGAAGGCTGAAGTCAGAAAAGTGCAACACAATTTTAATGCTGATTGCATGTTAGAATAGTCTACCAAGTCTGAATGGAGTGTCCAGACATACAGAAATGTGAATAAATTTGTTACTATTACTATTACTATTATTATATATACTATCTAATATACTATAGGAGTAGCCGTGTGTCTGTCTGTGTGTCTGTCTGTTTTGGGTAGCCGAAACTGTAAATTCAATTTTGATGAGAGTACGCTAAAAAAATCGCAAATAAATCGTAGGTGGTAAGCGGTTTAGTCCCATGTTGATTGAATCATTTTAAAGGGGGGTTTTGGACTAAAAACACTTTTAGGAGTATTAGATGACAGGAAGAAACTCTCCGGTAACGTCTTGCCGCATGTCACTTACTCCGTAGACTCATGTGCTTACCGTTTGTTTGCGTGTGTGTGTGTATGTGTCACGCAGTGGCGTACCCAGAAAATTGAAAAGGGGGGGGTCAATATATATATATATATATATATATATATAGTATATATGTATATATATTATATATATATATATATATATATATATATATATATATATATATATGTATATTATATATATATGTATATATATATATGTATATACATATATATATATATATATATATATATATATATATATATATATATATATATTATATATATATATATATATATATATATAATAAATATATTTATTTATCATTATTTATTCTTTGCAAAAAGGGAGGGCCATGGCCGCATGGCCCCTCCCCCCTCTGTACGCCACTGTGTGTGTGTGTGTGTGTGTGTGTGTGTGCAAGCATGCAACCATGCATGCGTGTGTGTGTGTTTGTGTGCGTGTGTGCATGTGTGTGCGTGCGTGCGTGCGTGTCCGTTTGTGTGTTTGTGTGAGTGTGTGTGTACTACAAAGATCAATACAGGGGTCCGAAGGGCCCACAAGTACTTGTCTAATATACTATAGGAGTAGCACTGTGCCTGTCTGTCTGTCTGTCTGTCTGTCTGTTTTGGGTAGCCGAAACTGTAAATTCAAATTTTGATGAGAGTAGGCTCAAAAATTCGCAAATAAGTCTTAGATGGTAAGCGGCTGGGTCCCATATCGATTGAATACTTTTGAATGGGGATTTTGGGCTAAAAACACTTGAGGAGTATTAGATTATAGGAAATAACTCTGCGGTAACGTCTTGCTGCATTCCACAAACTCAGTAGACTCATGGACGTTTGTGTGCGTGTGTGTTGGAATCACACGGAACACAAAGGGTTGGAATCACACGGAACGTGGTCTACCCCGAGGCACTTTGACCAGTGACCAATGACAGCAACAACACGATTGGAGTTTGCAATCACATGTTGTCTAATATATTGTCTTTCAACCACCATTCAATATTAAGTTAACTCTATAACACGCTGCATTAAGGTTGATTCACACTATACGTAACGTTACACGGCCACCAGAAAACATGTAGGCGCTCAAAGAAGAGGCGGCGAGCAAATATTACGCCGCGTAAATTGAGTTTGACAAGACAAGGCGTGGCCGATATGAAACACGTGACGTCAGCAGCGCGGAGGCTGCACGTGGGAGTCTCTTCAAGGGAACCTGGTCGCGGGAGAATGATGGTTGTGGAAGTACATGTCTTGGAGCATTAATAAGAGGCTGAGGAGACAAAGAGGGTGCAGCGGACACAGCCTTTGATGGTGGAGGTAAACAGACTCTATTTTAGGATGGCTAAAAGTAGCAATAATAATAATAAAAATAATGCTAATACAAATAATAATGACTCGTTTTTACAAATTTAACTCGTTTTATCATCCGTTTTTACATGTGCACCTACCAGTATGTCTGCACAATAATAATGATAATAATAGTGATGATTATATTTCGCCCGAAGGCATAGACAACAAGAATAAAAGAAAATAATACACATGATATACTAGTCAGAAGGCTGAAGTCAGAAAAGTGCAACACAATTTTAATGCTGATTGCATGTTAGAATAGTCTACCAAGTCTGAATGGAGTGTCCAGACATACAGAAATGTGAATAAATTTGTTACTATTACTATTACTATTATTATATATACTATCTAATATACTATAAGAGTAGCCGCGTGTCTGTCTGTGTGTCTGTCTGTTTTGGGTAGCCGAAACTGTAAATTCAATTTTGATGAGAGTACGCTAAGAAAATCGCAAATAAATTGTAGGTGGTAAGCGGTTTAGTCCCATGTTGATTGAATCATTTTAAAGGGGGGTTTTGGGCTAAAAACACTTTTAAGAGTATTAGATGACAGGAAGAAACTCTCCGGTAACGTCTTGCCGCATGTCACTTACTCCGTAGACTCATGTGCTTACCGTTTGTTTGCGTGTGTGTGTGTATGTGTCACGCAGTACCGTACAGAAAATTGAAAAGGGGGGGGTCAATATATATATATATATATATATATATATATATATATATATATATATATATATATATATATATATATAATAAATATATTTATTTATCATTATTTATTCTTTGCAAAAGGGGAGGGCTATGGCCGCATGGCCCCTCACCCCTCGGTACGCCACTGTGTGTGTGTGTGTGTGTGTGTGCAAGCATGCAAGCATGCATGCGTGTGTGTGTGTTTGTGTGCGTGTGTGCATGTGTGTGCGTGCGTGCGTGCGTGTCCGTTTGTGTGTTTGTGTGAGTGTGTGTGTACTACAAAGATCAATACAGGGGTCCGAAGGGCCCACAAGTACTTTTCTAATATACTATAGGAGTAGCACTGTGCCTGTCTGTCTGTCTGTCTGTCTGTCTGTTTTGGGTAGCCGAAACTGTAAATTCAATTTTGATGCGAATAGACAAAAAAAAATGCAAATAAATCGTAGGTGGTAAGCGGCTTGGTCTCATGTCGATTGAATAATTTTAAAGGGGGGTTTTGAGCTAAAAAACTTTTCAGAGATGATATTACAAGAATAAACTCTGCGGTAACGTTTTGCCGCATTTAACTAAATCCGTAGACTCCTGGACTTACCGTTTGTGTGCGTGTGTGTGTGTGTGTGTGTGTGTGTGTGTGTGTGTGTGTGTGTGTGTGTGTGTGTGTGTGTGTGTGTGTGTGTGTATGTGTGTATGTGTGTGTGTGTGTGCATGCATGCATGTGTGTGTGTGTATGTGCATGTGTGTGTGCGTGCTTGCGTGCGTGTCTGTGTGCGTGTGTGTGTGTGTATGTGCGTGTGTGTGTGTGCACTGTGGATGTGTGTGTGCTTGCAGGACAGGCGTGGGGCTGGGGTGAGGCAGGCGTAGGGCTGGGGTGAGGCAGGCGTGGGGCTGGGGTGAAGCAGGTGTGGGGCTGGGGTGAGGCAGGCGTGGGGCTGGGATGAGGCAGGCATAGGGCTGGGGTGAGGCAGGCATGGGGCTGGGGTGAGGCAGGCATGGGGCTGGGGTGAGGCAGGCTTGGGGCTGGTGTGAGACAGGCGTGGGGCTGGAGTGAGACAGGCTACGGTGGTGGTAGGTGGTCTACCCCGAAGCACTTTGACCAGTGACCAACGACAGCAACAACACGATTGGAGTTAATTTGCACTCACATTGTTGTCTAATATATACTACTATTACAAACATCAATACATGGGTCCAAAGGGCCCACAAGCACTTGTATATATCTATAAAACTACATGTATCTATCAATCTACATCTATCTATCTATCTATCTATCTATTCTACGGATATTTAGTTTGATATCATTAAAGGCATAATAAAAATTTCTTATGGCAAGTCTCTTAATTTGGTGATATTTTCATTTACCTGATTGTCCTGAATTGTACCAAATGTGTATATGATGATATGTTTGTAGTCTGACGTTTTGCAGGATCATCAGGCAATTAGGTTTGCTTCGGCGATATGGATGAATACAACGCTTGCAAGACACATGAATAAGGTAATGAAAAATGTGACCAAAGCTTACGAGACATCAAGTACCCATCTACTTTTTCTTTAAACAATTTTAACATTAAACATTTACCTCTTAAATTTTTTACGCATGTAGGAAGACGTAACAAGGAAGTCTAGAAATTCTTAATCGGCAGTTTGCTCATCAGAAGAAAAATATGTACCCTGTATACCGTGTATAGTGTATAAACTCTTCTTGTTGTGCTTCCATTCATCCATACTTGTAAGTTGGTTATTTACAATTTCTAGAATGCATAAAGCTGGTCTGAAGTTGATGTTGTTATCCTACTCGTTTCGACAACTGTTGATATATCTTTGCAAATTTTTGTATTTTGTTCAGCGTTTTTGTTTTCTTCAATTTACCGCCGCTAGCATGTTTTGTTGGAGCAAACAGTAATTAATTTTAAAGATGGCGATGATTAAGAAAAATGACGAAGTAAATATTCAGTCAAATATCCAACCATTACTGATGACTCGCAGCCAGTTAACTATAAAACAATCATAAATGCGCATTAATCATTCAAGACTAATTAGCTATGCAAAAAAATGCCATAATGTAGTGTAGAAGCAGCATTAGACAAAGACTTTTATGTATTGATAAAAAATATGCTTATTAATGATTTCCTGTGCAACACACACACACACACACACACACACACACACACACACACACACACACACACACACACACACACACACACACACACACATGCACACGCACACACGCACACACACATACAAATACACATACACATGCAAACCCACACCCACGCACATACACACACACACACACACACACACACACACACACACACAACACACACACACACACACACACACACACACACACACGTACACATACACATACACATGCACACCCACCCACACGCACATACACATACACATACACTCACATACACACACACATATACATACACATACACATACACACTAACACACACAAAAAAAAATACCGAAGACAACATTTATAACGTTTGCTGAACAAGTAATACAATTTTTGTTTGCCCGTAGTTGACATAAGTGTAGTGTTGAAACAGTCCGAAGCATGTCATTGCACAATATTTATATTTCTCTCTCTCTCTCTCTCTCTCTCTCTCTCTCTCTCTCTCTCTCTCTCTCTCTCTCTCTCTCTCTCTCTCTCCTCTCTCTCTCTCTCTCTCTCTCTCTCTCTCTCTCTCTCTGCATAACCTCCCCAACACACTCACCAATTCGATCATGGAAGTGGTTTTTTTGACCAATAGGATAAAACAAAGTAGTTATAAATAATGACAATATAATATAAAGATTCAGGACTAGTCTCCATACCATTATAAGCCAAGTGATGAATTACAATAAACATTACATTTCAGAAAACACATGATGGACATATATCTTGTACTAGACTAGACTGAACTTTGACATTTAGAAAACAAGCTTGGGCGAAGATATCTCATTCTAGTACAAAAAGAAATAAAATAAAAAAGAAAAGATAAAACTACCCATATGAGTAATAGCACAAAAAAGACAAGAAAAAACAGGAAAGATAAAACTGCCCATCTGAGTAACAACATCATAGAAGAATTACATCGCCTGCTGTTCCTGCTGTTTTCTATGTCTTATTTTTATCACTTAGGACGGCGAGGGGAGAAAGAGAAAGGGAGAGAGAAAGAGGGATATAAGAAAGAAAAATATGGTCCCCAGCCTCCGAGGGGAACAATATATCACCGAACATCGTTAATCTTTCTGGAAATTCGTTCGTCAGGTTGAAAAAAGAACGTCTTAAAGCTTCGTTCTTTCAGGCGGGGAATATTTGTTGCCGTGTTTATATCTTACGCAAGAAAAATGAAAATGAGTTTAAAGAGCAGACGGTGAATCAGCGTAGCAGACACGATGTAGTGGCTTTAACTTGAGGCTGGAAAGACGGAGAAAAGAGGAACAGCTGATACATGGCAGGGATGAGGAACGCCATGCAATGACAGAATGACACCAGTGGATGAGAGAGAGAGAGAGAGAGAGAGAGAGAGAGGAGAGAGAGAGAGAGAGAGAGAGAGAGAGAGAGAGAGAGGAGAGAGAAGAGAGAGAGAGAGAGAGAGAGAGAGAGAGAGAGAGAGAGAGAGGAGAGAGGAAGAGAGAGAGAGAGAGAGAAGAGAGAGAGAGAGAGAGAGAGAGAGAGAGAGAGAAGAAGAGATTGTCGAGTTAAGACATGCAATAAACGTACAAGGTTATTGGACTGATAGCAAAGGGCAGTCAGGGATGACTGAGGCGTGATGCGAAACGTGACCGAAGGCAGGGAGCTGCAAGCATGGAAGCAGTTAAGGCAGTGATGAAGGGCAGTGATAGGGCAGGTGATGAAGGGAGTGAGAGAGGAGATGAAGGGCAGTAGATAGGGAGTTATAAGAGAAGTAAGGCAGGTATAAGGGACAGTGATAGGGCTAGGTGATGAGGGCAGTGATAGGCAGTGATGAAGAGGAGTGATAGGGGCAGGTGATGAAGGGCAGTGATAGGGCAGGTGATGAAGGGCAGTGATAGGGCAGGTGATGAGGGCAGTGATAGGGCAGGTGATGAAGGGCAGTGATAGGGCAGGTGATGAAGGGCAGTGATAGGGCAGGGATGAAGGGCAGTGATAGGGCAGGTGATGAAGGGCAGTGATAGGGCAGGTGATGAAGGGCAGTGATAGGGCAGGTGATGAAGGGCAGTGATAGGGCAGGTGATGAAGGGCAGTGATAGGGCAGGTGATGAAGGGCAGTGATAGGGCAGGAATGTGTTTTGATGCAGACCGTTTTGAATGTATAACATGTTTTTTTTTATTTGTGCAGATCATTTTGATTGCATATCAGTAGGACTTAGTTAGTAATATTACACATGATTGAGAAGTGACCGAAATTATGAAAATAAAGAAATATTATCTATCTATTCACTTATTCACCATCGATGCATTATGAAGAAGACTTTGTACAGTTGTCCAAATTAAGTACATGAACGAAAAGATGTACATTTTCACTTTCATTAAGAACACTCATATGGTTACTTCACAAATAATTCGGCTCGGGACCTGTGGAGATATTCGAAGTCTGTCAAATTCCCTCAGGAATTGAATAATTAAATAAGCCATAAGTAAAGAGGGTGAGTGATAGTAATAATTTTTTATATTTCTCGCCAAACAGAAGAATATCATACTTTCTTACTCTTTGTAATAACTGAAAAAATACACGTGGGACACCTGGAAGAATATGTGCCAATGCCTATTTTTCTTTTCTTTTTACATCACAAAGGACTGGCCAATGGCAAAAAAAAAAGTAACAAAAAACCCTATGTAAATTTCCTATGTTAATCATAAAATACGTCCTCTCGCTCCCGTTTCACTTTATGATGTTGAACGCTTAACACAGGAAACAAATATTCCTACAGGAAGCATGTGTTTTACTGCAGCCTTAACGCGTCCTTCAGTCTGTCTGCTGCCTCATCTGTGCTCATTCCCAGCCTTCAATAAGCCCCGAGACAAGGGTCGAGATCCAGCGACGACATTCACGCAAGGAGGGGCAGAGGAGGGGGCTACAGGGCGACACGAACAGCAGTAAAGGAAAGATGGAAGGATGGAAGGAAGACTGGAAGAAAGAAAGGAAGGAAGGAAGGAAGGAAGGAAGGAAGGAAGGAAGGAAGGAAGGAAGGAAGGAAAGAGGAAGGAAGGAAGGAAGGAAGGAAGGAAGGAAGAAAGGAAGGAAGGAAGGAAGGAAGGAAGGAAGACTAGAATAAAGGAAGAAAGGAAGGAAGGAAGACTAGAATATAAGAAGAAAGGAAGGAAAGAAGGAAGTAAGGAAGGAAGGAAGGATGATTGGATGTTAGGAAACGGGTAGAGGAAGTAGATGATAGATGGGTCTATGATTACATGTCGAAGGCAAGGCGATCTTGTTACAAATATTTATTTTTCTGCTCTTAATACACGACATATTATCTATCAATGTTATGAAAATCTCGCTTTATCACAATCAATATATCCGAATAAGAGGTCAGAGCTGCACGATGGGTCACGGAGGCAGCCGGGACTCAGCAAGGTCCTTCTATTTTTGCCGTACTGTCATCTGCCAGACCTCTTTGACCGTATCTCGGCCAGTCACACAGCACCAGAGACCAAACGACCCCGTCACAACCCTAGGCAGTCATGCAGTCAGCCGTGCTCTCAAAAAGCCATTCAACAGAGGGAGTCATAGAGAGAAGAAATCAATATGCAGGTTTTCTCCCCTGGCCGGACCATTCTTAAAGTGGGGCCACCGCGGTCGGGCCTTCACCGCGACACACGCGTCAGCCCGGCATGATGGATGGCTTTGATTATCGATTTCACTCATGATAAAGTCAAATTCTCAACTGATTTGGGGCGCATTTCCGAAAAAAGGTTCATATATTTGCACGAAGAAGACAGAATTTACACTTAAATATTTTTTGCAAACTCACGAGAATCATGTTATATTAAACATTATGGAAATATATACGAGAGAGAGAGAGAGAGAGAGAGAGAGAGAGAGAGAGAGAGAGAGAGAGAGAGAGAGAGAGAGAGAGAGAGAGAGAGAGAGAGAGAGAGAGAGAGAGAGAGAGAGAGAGAGAGAGAGAGAGAGAGAGAGAGAGAGAGAGAGAGAGAGAGAGAGAGAGAGAGAGAGAGATGACTTATATGACCGGTATTCCGAGCTGGTGGTACTGAATTGTTAATGCGTGTTTATCCTGTACATTACTAGCTAATTGTGCCTAATGAGGGCAATGAGTCAAAAGTCACGGGCCTCCATTACCCCCACACACGCAAACACACACTGACACCCACCCACCCACACTTAAACCCTGCCTGACGTGACTCCTCGAATGCTTCTCCACAAATACCACAGCAACAGGTAGGTACATTCCCTCACGCTGTGGTAGTTATGTATTCATAGCAGCTATTAGGGTAATACGTACTCTTTTAAGTGGCTGGTAATTGTATAAGATCAGAGCAACGGATATAATATATGCTCTATTTCTTTCAATCTGGAGGCTTTACCTTAAAACGTCACTAAGGAATAGTCCAGAGCAGGGGGCGCAGACACATAACTTGCTTGTTAGCTTGTAGCAGGAAAGCACTAACAGCGATAAACAAAGGATTTTGACACTTACAAGGTTTTTTGGGCAATATAATCTCAATTTCAATGTTATAATGATTGAAAACAATACCAATATTTTTTCAACATCATAAAAGGATACCATAATCAACTGTATACATGTATCGTCTTTGTTTATACGTATATGCGATGCTGACGAGGATAAATGGTGTCCTTGGGCTGCCATCTTTGACCAGCCTAATATCTGTTTGTAATGAGTTAAAGGTGCTCCCCGGGATCTTTACTTTTTAGGGCCTTAAAAGTGTACTGTTAAAACTGAACATGCTTTGTGCACACATTTTTTGTAATTAACGGCGAAATAGTTTCAAGAAATTTCTTGGCATTAACAGCTGTTAAGCTTTAGTAACAAGTTTTGTGTATACATACGGCCTAGTGATTCTCCTTTCCTGTATTGTTATTGTATTAATAGGACTAAGTTCACCGCGATACCAAACACATTGTAGTTATGAAGTGCAAGTCGATGGTCCTAATTACCGCGTGTCCAGGCTTTGATGCGCGATGACCCCGCTGCCTCGCACCCCACACATCTCAAACGCTTTTAATTATCATATCTTGTCTGAACGCGCAGAATTCAGAGATAATGAGAAGGGTAGAGAGGAAGGGGCGTGGGAGTAATATTAATATTGATAGAATAGTTGTCGGAGGGTTATTGACGTGTCTGGAAATGCACAATAATTTGATATGGGAAGCGCTGTTTCTTGCTGACAAACTCACTCCGAAACTCTTCAATTGACCTATCTGAAAGTAGGCGAGGGATGCATGTCAAGCGATGACTACGAGTCCGTGTCTGTGCCAATTAGATGATTGAGAGGTGGGCAGAGGTTTATGAGTTACAGACTAGAGGGATGGCGTTCCTGCGTCACACACAACTCAATGTAATGTGTTGGATGACTATTTGGGTCCTGTCGACATGCTTTCATTTCGCTTGAGGAGGAGACTGCATGATGGGCGTCCTAAATAATGCGTTGGATGTATTGAAGGCGGCGGCATCATCTATTAGGAAAGATTGCGAATGAGGAAAGATGAGAGTTGAGGTGCACATGACACCATAATGAACCGGCCATGAGGGTCGATCAAGGTCAAGGTTGGCTGAACAGGTCCACTAATACACAGAGAGCATGAAACGAGTGAAAAATTATTGATTGTTTGAGCAAATCGTGTTAGATGGTTATGACAAAATAATGCTTGATAGTGGTGGGAAGCTTAACGTTTGAAGCATAAAGCAATCTTGGATAATCTAGTAAATAGTAAGATTGGAAGGGTGACAATCATTGCGGCGAAAGATTCCTTCAGACAAAACAGTGATGTCCGTGTACTCGCTCGCTGCTTCACGTTCGGGATAGTTCTCGCCTTACTGATGAAGGAGGGTGCCTGGCCGGTATTTTGATTAGTTCTTGAAGTATGTATGAAGTGGCAGAAAATAGTGGGCGGGCCATACCGAGTTCTGTCATTGGGTGATAGCTTATGGATATGAAAAATATGAAAAATAGTAGAACATAAAGTGTAAAAGGTATAAAAAGTCACTATATAATCATGCCACAGTGCAGAGTTAAGGGCACTGAGGGACAGGGAATGACTTGGATCGGAATAAGATGGCGTCACCAACAAAGTTTAGGTAAAGTGGGGGAGGGTTGTGTCATCTTCGCCTCTGCTGACAAAGGATTAACTTGAACTGACTCGGCAATTTCACACTCACTGACTTCCTCTAATTTGCCTCCTTCATGAACTGACTCGTGCTGCCTGTGCTCATTTCTTATTTTGAAACTAATCTTATTACCTCGCTCCATCATTATTGAGGTGTAATGAGCTTAGTGTCTGTACTTGTGATATAGATGAATTAACAAAAAAAGAAATTGAAGAACCTACACTAGATATTTATTCATGAAAAAAAAGAAACCTGAACATTGATAATGAAAACGAAAACAGAGATGAAATACTAACAAAGGGAAAAAGACCACCACCAAAACGACCAACAAGTTCCACGTATATAGGTGAGCGCTTGTCTCCGTCAACAGTGCAAAGTCCTGTCCAATTTGCTTAATTTGAGATTCACCCATTCGATGCGACACGTAACGACTCGTGAATGGTTCATTTATTGCTTCATATATAATGAAGAACACTTAAGTGCAAAACCCTCAGCGTTGTGTGTTTTGGATCAAAAGCCTTATGAAGACTAGTCTAGTCAGTGTATTAACAATCTAAATGGTATTATTCATAATCCGATTAATAATACGATTGCATTTCGAATAAAAAATTGGAATACTAAAATGGAATAATTGATTTGTAAAATTAATCACTATGCAAAGCTAATTATATTAATAGTACCACTGCTACTACTACTACTACCACTACTGCTACAACAACTGCTGCTACTGCTATTACTGCTACAGTGCTGCTACTACTACTACTACTACTCCTACTATTACCCCTACTACAGTACTACTTCCACTACTGCCTACTACTGCTACTTCTACTACTACTCTACAGTACTCACTATAACACACTTATACTACTCCTGACACAATACAATACAAGATAAACATCACGGCATGAATATACATACATCTAGCAACCTACAACTGTCATATTTGACCTTGATCGCGAGTGTGTTGCTGAAAAGGTGTTGCCATCTTAGTGTCATCTATTTTAGAAAGAAATACGTTGGTACCTCTGTTACGAAGCATTTTTAGACAAAGTCCTACATTATTTTCACCTTCATTTATTGTTGCATATCAATTTGCATATCAATATCATTTGCAGCAAAAATAATGAAGTGGTTACCTTGAATAAGCAAAACATATACAGGCGTAGCATTACGTAACCCAATTGGTTTATTAACAAAGAGGTTTAACAAAGTTATTGATACCGGTGGCCACGTCCTTCAAGTGTTAATTTGTGGAGGTAAGGACTTCGAGACGGCAGGTTAAGCGAGAACGACTTTACATTTCCGAAAAACAAGCCAAGCTTCAAGCCAAGCGATGGTGACACTCTTTTTCTGAAACTGACCCTCCTCGCCCTCGGGAACAGAAAACTTGCAAACTCCATTACGAAGTTTTGATAGACAGAGCTCTTAAACATCAGTTAAACATTTCTACCTCTGGCTTAGAGCTAATGAAATATGTATCGAGTAAAACCTTGATTTTGAAAAAAAGGTAATACTGGAACCACTTCACAATGCATGAATTGAACTAGCAAAAGAACAACAACAATAACTGAATGGGCATCTCCAATGAACACTTTGTAGTCTGTTAACTCAGTCAGGACAAAAGTCAAGCTGAAATACAATGTACCAACGCATGGAAAAAATACAGCAGATAGAAAGGTCACATCGACAGTAACACACACACACACACACACACACACACACACACATACACACACACACATACACATACACACACACACACACAAAACACACACACAAAACACACACACACGCACACGCACACACGGCTACACAGAGACAGAAGCAGGAAGTAGAGAGACTCCAAAAAAGAACGGAAAAAAACATCAAATTGTTACAAGGTTGAAAGGCTATGTAGTTTTTCGTCCACAGCTCAACAGATTCCTTTCCCTCTCTGTCCGTCCATCGTGTGTCTGTCTGTCTGTCTGCCAGTCTCTTTGAAGTACCCAAAAGTTCCAATTCGTTAAGTCAGAGAAGACCTCTAGACGTTTCATAGCCTGTTTCCAGATCCCATCCCAATCTCCAGGTTCATCCAAGTCTTACTCGTCGACATCTCGCACCTTTGCTCGCAGACACTGTGTAAATTTGCTCCTACTTCCTATATGTTAATTTTCCATTTTCTTCCTCCTTGGGGTTCATCCAGCAACACCACTCATCCCTTCCTTCTTCTCCTCCTCTTCCATCTTACTCATCTTGATCATTCCCCATCTCTTTTTCCATCATCGTTTCCGTTCTTTCTCATTCTTCCGTCTCATAACAATCCCTCCGTTTTTCGTCTCCCCTATCATTGTTTAATTACAATGTTTATTTCTCTTGTATTCACCTCCCTTTGAGTATGAAAAAACTTTGTTACTGCTTGATTATGTTTCCTTTGTCATCCTATTCTGGCGTTCTTTCCTCCACTCTCACGCATATTTGTCGAAATTTGATCACGGTTCCGTAACGCCTTTATTCTCTCTCTCTCTCTCTCTCTCTCTCTCTCTCTCTCTCTCTCTCTCTCTCTCTCTCCTCTCTCTCTCTCTCTCTCTCTCTCTCTCTCTCTCTCTCTCTCTCTCTCTCTCTCTCTCTCTCTCTCTCTCTCTCTCTCTCTCTCTCTCTTTCTTATACACACGAGGAAGATAATTTATCATCAACAAACATGTAACGTTGTTTTCAAGAAAAAAAATCGAAGGTTTCAAAACATTTCGTCAAAGTTGCTATTCCTTTTTTATAGAACAAGGAATACTTAACCCATACATATGTACACATAAACATTATCTCTCTCTCTCTCTCTCTCTCTCTCTCTCCTCTCTCTCTCTCTCTCTCTCTCTCTCTCTCTCTCTCTCTCTCTCTCTCTCTCTCTCTCTCTCTCTCTCTCTCTCTCACTCTCTCTCTCTCTCTCTCTCCTCTCTATATATATATTATATATATATATATATGTATATAAAGCGCAGGGGATTTTTTTTATATCCACCTCAGAAAATGGAGCAAAGCTGACAACACAACACCAAAGGTGTCGGTTGAGAAAGGGAAATATATAGTCAAATAACTAAGAATAATCCTCCTTCACTAATACGGGGGAAAAATACATGAGGTAAAGTCGGTCTTTCAGTCCACACACCCACACACACAGTTTCACCCTCCCGGTGCGAGATTAGAGCTCATTATTACCGATCTTTGGGTAATGCTGGGAACTCACCCCCCCCCCCCCCCATCCCCTTGCTCAGTAACCGCCCGAATTTCTCAGTGAAGAAATCCCCGGGTATGAGCGGGGCCGGGGATCGAACGCCGGACCACAGAATGGTGCCGGACGCCCTAACCAACTGAGCCGTCCAGACGGTTCAGTGTGTGTAGGGGGGGGGGGGGGTGGACCTGCAGTGCATAAGGTTTCCGCGTCTCCATGAAAACTGGTGCCTGTTACCCAAAATCTGCCTCTTAAATGAGATCATCAGGAGGGCAATCTTACTTCATTATACACTATGTTTCCGTTAAATGAGGTCATTCACTACTACCTGGACCACAGCCACCACTACCACCGCCATATATACTATCCTCTGGTCTGCTCTCAACGCCCCTTCACTTTACTCCAATCAGACTTCATAAATACCGATGCTCACAGCCCAAAGGGGAAGGAGTGGAGGCCTCCAATCCCCGCCACTTCCGACTCACTATTGTTGTAAAAGCCATCAGTAACACGTAACCCTAAAGTAAAACTGAGTCAATTATTGCTAGTAATTGCATTCCATGTGTATTAATTTAATTTATAGTCCATTTCGAACTAAATGTTTCCATCCTGTTCCTGATTGTCTCGTCAATAAGACACTTAATGCTTGGTAAATAATATTATATTGCATTGTTGCTGTAATGATCCTTATTATCGCTTATTACTATCATTATTAGTATTAAATTTACTACTATAATAATAGCTGTATTAATAACAATAATCAAAATAACAATGATAATGATGATAACATTAATGATATAGTTATAGCGGTCCGGTAGTGCAGTGGTTAGCACGCTTGGCTCACAACCAGGAGGTCCTTCAGGTACGAGAGGACGTGAATTTGATGCCCCGGCTGGTCGGAGGCAATTTGGGGTTGTCTCCTTCCACATTAAATCCCCTGTTCACCCCGTAGAGAACAGGCAGGACATTTCGCAGACAATATATAATTTATCTTTATGAAACAAGAAAACAAAACTAGGCCATATTTTTTTGACATGATTTATAAAGAAAGTAAAGGAGAATAATGCTAGACAGAAAATACATTATAATATGTAATTAAGACCAGTGTATCGTGGCATGGTGAGCGGAACAGACATGGAGTTAATTAGTTCCATAACGGCATTACCCCAAGAAGCTGACCAAAAAAGGAGAAAAAAGTGATACACCAATGCACTGGAATGTGAGGTCGCAGAAAATATAATTAATTAATGAAGCTGAGCTATTGATAAGAATAAGATTTGAATTTTTTTTTGTCTCGTTGTCTTTGGATCCCCATGATATATATTTGGAGTGTGTTGCAATAAGGACTCAAAAGTTTGTATTGAAAAAAAAATGCATCTGGGCAGTGGAAGACATTGGGAAAAAAAATACAAAAACCAATTATTTTACGAGAATTGTACTGAAACGATGAGTTCCGTCGAAAGGGGATCACAAGGGCATGATGAATAGAAAAACAAATAAGAAGGGATGACAATTTTGATGTCATGTTTTTTTTTTTTTTATCATTAGTGAGTAAAATATTTCTATACGTTGAATACCACTTGCCCTTTTCGCATATGGCAAAAATCACATACTTTGGGATTAACTTGAAAGTGATTTTCTTTTTAGTATGGCTGTGAAAGATTGGGGTTCCTGGTGGAAAGGTCCTTTACCAGGTAATGTGAACAAATATATGACAATTATCAGGATAACAAGTGTTCGATATTTCAAACAAGATCAACGAAGAGGAGACGGAGGAATACAAATGTATACAAAGGAAAAAACAAACTGTAAACTGCAAGCGGACTGGGAACTGCAAAAATTATGATATCTTATATGACGTATTACATTACTTGCTTAATTATTATTATATAATTATATTACACTTACTAAATATTATTAATTATTGCATTATTTGCAAGTAAGGAAGTAGATGGGATAATATGGACTGTAATGAAAAAGGTATCAAAATATATATTCTACGGCCTGATAACACTAAAAACTTTGTGTTTGAAGTATCTACTCGAGTGAGAATATATTTGAAATATGTGTTGTTAGTATTCAAATATTTAATCAAATACTCTTATTACTGGCAAGAAGAGGATTTTGACAATTGCAGATCATACGTATCGCAATTAAAGAAAATTATTTATTTTAACTATATTTTTACTTTATTTTGACCTACAATCTTAAATCAGTCCTTCCTGTTGACATTTGTTCCGGAGGCTGTGAAGAATTCGTTTCCATTAACAGTTTCAAACCATTTAAAATCTTTTAAACCTCTATAAAATCTTCTCCGTGAATAAATTAAGCATATTACGTTTTTCTAGTGGTTCTTAGTATTTCACTGTCTAGGAATTTATTATGTTGCTTTACTTTCAATTCTCTCTAGCTTATGTTTTCTATTTGTTATAACATGGACACAGAAAATATACTGAGTATTCAAGATGTTGGCGTATCAATTTGTATTCTGATAACTTTTTCCGACTTATATTGGAAGGAAGAGGAGGAAGGGGAGGTCGAAGAGGAGGAGGAGTAGTGGGGAAGAGGGAGGGGAGGGAGAGGGAGAGGAGCAAGAGGGTGAGGGGCAAGAGGGTGAGGGCAAGAGGGTGAGGGGCAAGAGGGTGAGGGGCAAGAGAAGGAGGATCAGCTAGTGTTATTTCGTGATTTTTTAAAGAGGGCCACTTCGGTATAGCACATTCATTGAGATAATGGGACCTACGCAGGCGGAAATAACTCGATTAAATTGAAAAATACTGGGATACTAGGGAGAGAGAGAGAGAGAGAGAGAGAGAGAGAGAGAGAGAGAGAGAGAGAGAGAGAGAGAGAGAGAGAGAGAGAGAGAGAGAGAGAGAGAGAGAGAGAGAGAGAGAGAGAGAGAGAGAGAGAGAGAGAGAGAGAGAGAGAGAGAGAGAGAGAGAGAGAGATAAGATAAGATAAGATACTTTGATCCTATCTAGACACTTTGCAAGTACCAACTACAAGGTTATTGACTGTACAAAGCGCCACCACACCAGGACGAATTTGGTGGACTCGAACCGCTGACCGAATGGCGCAGGGACTCTGCAACACCAGTCGTGATTCTACAACGCGCCACCCGTCGGTAGAGAGAGAGAGAGAGAGAGAGAGAGAGAGAGAGAGAGAGAGAGAGAGAGAGAGAGAGAGAGAGAGAGAAGAGAGAGAGAGAGATAAGAACTTTGAGAGTAGTAGAGAGAGAGGAGAGAGGAGAGAGAGAGAGAGAGAGAGAGAGGAGAGAGAGAGAGAGAGAGAGAGAGAGAGAGAGAGAGAGAGAAGAGAAGAGAGAGAGAGAAGAGAGGAGAGAGAGAGAGAGAGAGAGAGAGAGAGAGAGAGAGAGAGAGAGAGAGAGAGAGAGAGAGAGAGAGACCCAATCAAACACCACTCCGACGCAGATACCCACTCTAGACCTCCAAACGGGTATTTTTTGACTATATGCAAACTTCTAAAAACTGTGAATCAAATCTTACTTAATATCTGGGCAAGTTACAAATAGCAAATATTACAATCATCATAATTTTCATTTACCTTTTAGTATTATCAATATTTTCTGAAACCCACAAATTGAGTGACCGAGAGGCTCCTGCGATTCACGAGCCTTGCAATGAACACGACTGAGCTGGATACTAAGTGTTTTTTTTTTTACCTCATCCGTGATTTGTTTTTCATGAACTTTCCCATTATGGTTTATTGGGTCTTGGTGTATCATATTTCAGCATTACTTTGTTTTGCTTTACCCATTTCTTAGAGAAGACGAACAAGAGAAAGGGGGATGATGGGGATAAAACTGTGGAACTAAACACTGTTAACATAGACAGAGGAACAGTAACCATTGGGTAATGCGGCAAGTGTGACGCTAATAAGGAAAGCAAAGGCACGCACAAGAAACAGCAACGAGAGAGAGATTAATGGCAGAGTTTTTATGAAGAGTTTGTAATGGAAACCAAAGAAGAGGCATAAATATATTATACTATCTGCAATTCATTTATCATCACATATTTAAAAAACTATTAATCGGAATAAAATGAGGTTAGCCATTGTAATACAGCCTTCAGTCTGTCTCTCTCTCTCTCTCTCTCTCTCTCTCTCTCTCTCTCTCTCTCTCTCTCTCTCTCTCTCTCTCTCTCTCTCTCTCTCTCTCTCTCTCTCAAGCATACTCTGGCGGCAAATCAAGACGTAGGAGGAGCGATGATGCCTTAGCTATATACACACAAGCGAAAGTAAGGAATGCGAATCTGCAATACAAGGTGATTTAAGTTTCAATATTTGTAAAGACAAAGGAATTTCTCAAGGAACACATGCATTTGTTAAAGTCTCACATCATAGAAAACGGAATTATTTACGCAAACACACACACACGCACGCACGCACGCACGCACGCACGCCCGCACGCACGCACGCACGCGCACACGCACACGCACACGCACACGCACACACACACACACACACACACACACACAGGGTGCACGGCAGCAACAACTCTGTTTAAATTAGTAACCTTCAGGATTATCCATGAATTAGAAGAACTAGGGAAGGGGTTTAAGGACGAATTGTTTAGCATATCAGCACTTTTCTTTGCAGACGACGGGATGTTACTGGCAAGTAGTATAGAGGAGGCAGAACAGGCAGTAAATAGGTTAGAAGAAATAGGTAAGGAGTATGGATTGGAAATGAATAAAAATAAAAGTAACATCCTTATTTTCAATGTAAAAGATAAGCCTGAAAAGTTGGGAAATATATATGTTAGAGATAGAATGAAATATTTAGGGATAACCATAAATGACAAGAAGAATTGTTTCAAAATACAAAAAGAAGAAATGTTTAATAAGGCAACAAAAATGGCAAATATGACGTATAGTGTCATTGCAAAAAGTTGCTCAAAAATCTTAATAGGGAAAACTTACTGGAAAAGTGTAGCGTTACCATCTATACATATACTCTATGGAATTAATGTAATAAATTTAACAAAACAGGAAATTGATAATCTATAGAAAATGGAGTGTACCGTCAAATCTTTGGGGCACAGTCATACACACAGGGGGCAGCACTCCTAGGGGAAGTGGGAGCATCCAGTGTTAGGAATAGGATAAGGGAGGGACAATGGAAGTACTTGAGGTATGTATTGGTAGACGGGAATGACCTCGTGAAAAGGATAGGAGAGGAGATGATTGAGAAAAGACAAAATAAATGGATGCATGCTTTACTGAAAGATCTGAGAAAGACTGGAGTCATGAACCAGGGTGTGAGGTGTGAGACAAAGGAGAGTATAAGGCAGAAAATGAGAGAGTTGGACACAAGAGAATGGGTGAATGAAATGAATGAAAAAACAATTTTGAAATTATATAGAAAATGGAGAAAAGAGAAGGGAGGACAAGAAGAAGTATACAGCAATGCCCAAGCTTCAGAACTACTGTTTAAGTGCAGGACGAACAACCTACAATTAAATGACAGAAGGAGGTTCTGGGGAGAAGAAATAATTTGTGACCTGTGTGGGGCGGAAAAAGAGGACTTAAAACATTTTCTGTTATGGTGCCCAGTCTACAATAATGAAAGAAAGAAAAGTGCGAGGCTACAACAATCTTACATAGAGGAGGAAGAGGATATAGTGGGAGAGTATTTGTTTGGAGATGGGAATGTGGAAGAAGCAAAAAGAACAATCAACAGTTTTTGGATGACCAGAGAAAATAAGAAGAAAGAAAAAGAAAGAAACAAAAAATATAGAATAAGAGAAGACAACTAAATAAGGACCCAGACAGCAAGAAGAAACACGTCAGGGAGTGCCGTTGAAAAAGGCCTGACTCCCGACCAACAACTGAACTGAGCTGAACATACTACACACACACACACACACACACACACACACACACAATGAACTATTTCATGGCATCTTTGGAGAATGTTTGCGCAGCATGAATCACCGTGACAGGCTGAATATTCATAAGGCTGTCTTCTTGGGCGTCACTGCGTGCTGAAGGTGTCCAGACAGTCTGTTATTTGTTGTCCATTCACCAAAAGAAGGATTGTCCCTTTAGCGAAAAGTTTTGGCCGCTCAGGAGGGAACGAATGCTGTCGTATATTTTCTCTTCACGGCGAAGACTACGGTCTGTGCTTTATCAATGTGTGTGTGTGTGTGTGTGTGTGTGTGTGTGTGTGTGTGTGTGTGTGTGTGTGTGTGTGTGTGTGTGTGTGTGTGTGTGTGTGTGTGTGTGACAGTGTGTGTGTGTGTGTGTGTGTGTGTGTGTGTGTGTGTGTGTGTGTGTGTGTGTGTGTGTGTGTGTGTGTGTGTGTGTGTGTGTTGTGTGACAGTGTGTGTGTGGTGTGTGTGTGTGTGTGTGTGTGTGTGTGTGTGTGTGTGTGTGTGTGTGTGGTGTGTGTGACAGTGTGTGTGTGTGGTGTGTGTGTGTGTGTGTGTGTGTGTGTGTGTGTGTGTGTGTGTGTGTGACAGTGTGTGTGTGTGTGTGTGTGTGTGTGTGTGTGTGTGTGTGTGTGTGTGTGTGTGTGGTGTGTGTGTGTGTGAGTGTGTGTGTGTGTGGTGTGTGTGTGTGTGTGTGTGTGTGTGTGTGTGTGTGTGTGTGTGTGTGTGTGTGTGTGGCGTGTGTGTGTGTGTTCATCTAGTTGTATTTTACAGAGCTTGAGCAACGTTCGTATGGCCCCGTCTCCATATCAACATTTTTATCATTCATCCTTAGTGCTCAGTTTTGGCCGAAGCCAGCACCCCGGGAAGCGGGTCACAAACCCCGGCTAACACCCGGTATCCATTCACTGCTGGGTGGACAGGGGCTCGGGTTTTAAGGAAACAGCCCATCTGTTTCCGCTCCGCCCGGGGATCGAACCCGGGACTTCTCGATTGTGAATCGAGCGTGCTACCCCTACACTACGGAGTACCGTGTGTGAGTGAGTGAGTGAGTGAGTGAGTGAGTGAGTGAGTGAGTGAGTGAGTGAGTGAGTGAGTGCGAGCGAGAGAGAGAGAGAGAGAGAGAGAGAGAGAGAGAGAGAGAGAGAGAGAGAGAGAGAGAGAGAGAGAGGAGAGAGAGAGAGAGAGAGAGAGAGAGAGAGGAGAGAGAGAGAGAGGAGAGAGAGAGAGAGAGAGAAGAGAGAGAGAGAGAGAGAGAGAGAGAGAGAGAGAGAGGAGAGGAGAGAGAGAGAGAGAGAAAGAGAGAGAGAGAGCTACAGGTCATGGAGGACTTGACGACCCCTGCTTCCCTCACTATCTTCACAGACGGGTCAGTAGATCCTGCCACAGGAGCAGCGGGAGCGGCTTTTGTGAGCGGACAAACCACGAAACAATGGTGTCTAACAGATGGCGCCAGCTGCCTCCAGGCTGAACTAATCGCCATTCGTGGCGCTCTTCACCACGCCCTGGAGAGTCACTCCCCTCATGTCATCATACACACACTCAAAATCCTCTATCCAGGCCTTCAGAGACACACAGCCACATAACAACATTCACCTCCTCACCTCCACTCTTCTTCTGGCCCAGCGACTGGCTGCACGTGGCTGCAAAATCACCCTCAATTGGGTTCCCAGCCATGTAGGCCTTAGTGGCAGCGAAGCAGCTGACAGAGCTGCAAAATCAGCCGCTGCCCTTCCCAGCCCCACCACGGCTGTTCTGCCAGCCTCTCCCAAACTCTACTTAAAATAAAGTCTGCCTCGCACGCCTTGTCCCGCCAGCAACACGAGGCCACAGTCGCCCTATCATCACCCTCTGCCTCCTGGTACGCTGCTGCAACAGCTTACCACCCACTTCCCCAAGACCCATTCATCGCCCCACACGTACGGGACCGACTACACCGTCTCCGCCTCGGCTTTCCCTGCTTTGAGGAAATCCGTCAGGGCGCTGTGGACATCACCTGTGATCACTGCCAGGTCACCTCCCCCTTTGCACTCCAACACTACCTCCTGAAGTGCGAGGCAACCTCCCACCTCAGGGAACGCCTCCCACCACATCCGCAGCCCGGACATCCAGGTGCCGCCGTCGCTGCTGCTGCGGTAATTAGACCTGTCCCTCTGGCCACTCTCACCTCCACCGTTCGGGAGTACCCCCCCCCCCCAAGGTAGCTCCAATACACTGCCTTTTTTTTTATTTTTTATTGTAATGCCATAATTCCACAGGCGGGCTGCTATAGGCAAAAGCTCGCGTCAACCACAGTGTTTACAAAATATTAACAACAACAGAGAGAGAGAGAGAGAGAGAGAGAGAGAGAGAGAGAGAGAGAGAGAGAGAGAGAGAGAGAGAGAGAGAGAGAGAGAGAGAGAGAGAGAGAGCGAGAGCGAGAGCGAGAGCGAGAGCGAGAGAGAGAGAGAGAGAGAGAGAGAGAGAGAGAGAGAGAGAGAGAGAGAGAGAGATCCGTAAAATCCGTTATATGAATACAACAATTAATTTTGTCATCTGGAAACTAGTTCAGTACTTTCCTCACAAGCTGAAAACCTTATCCCCTCCATTCAATCCTTTTTACCAGTGCTTTAATGGCTTTCATCTCCCCCGTAGACTTAATGCTTACTCGAACTGTTCTTCTTTTCAAACTTTATGGTTTTTCAATGACGTTTATGCATGAGTTGCCTTGCGTTTTCTTGGAATCTGTTGCCCTTCATATCTTCTTTCTTTTCTAATTAAAACCAACGTCATATTCTATTATTTACTAACACTTCTAGACATACATGTTTTTCCGGATTTTTTTCTCATAATATCAATCCCAGTGAGGTCATTTCTTTTACCAACACTTTTCTACCTTTATTCTGGTTTACGCATTTACATTGTCTCTCGTATTCTCCACCTTGCTAATTAAAACCAGCGCCAGTTATAGCCTTTCTTTTACTAACATTTTTAGACTTTCATGATATTTCCGGATTTTTGTTCCAAATATATCAATCCTAGTGAGGTAATTTCAAACACTTTTCTACAGTCAGGTTACCACATTTAAATTGTATCTCGTATTCACCTCCCTTCCTTTGCTACTCATTCCCGCAGTTATGCCACAAACGGTACATTTTGAAGCATTTTCACCCAAGCATTGCGGGAAAGCCATTACCAGCGGCCCTGAAAGTTTCCGCTCCAGTTTTATTAAGACTGTTGTGGCTCTGGTTTATGTAACGCCTGTAATGACTATGTGTGGCCACTCCTCGGAGGCTGTGTGTGTGTGTGTGTGTGTGTGTGTGTGTGTGTGTGTGTGTGTGTGTGTGTGTGTGTGTGTGTGTGTGTGTGTGTGTGTGTGTGTGTGTGTGTGTGTGTGTGTGTGTGTGTGTGTGTGTGTGTGTGTGTGTGTGTGTGTGTGTGTGTGTGTGTGTGTGTGTGTGAGAGAGAGAGAGAGAGAGAGAGAGAGAGAGAGAGAGAGAGAGAGAGAGAGAGAGAGAGAGAGAGAGAGAGAGAGAGAGAGAGAGAGAGAGAGAGAGAGAGAGAGAGAGAGAGAGAGAGAGAGAGAGAGAGAGAGAGAGAGAGAGAGAGAGAGAGAGAGAGAGAGAATATTGATGATAACAACATAGTAATATCCTACAAAGTCCTTAATAGAAGTGAGAATACACCACCACTTATGAACATTAATTATATTTCATTTCAATATGTACTCACACTGCCTACACATGTTACATTAATTTCTTGATTAAATTACAATGCTTCGGCGGAATAATCATAACCACCAGGAGAGGCAGCAACAACAACTACTACTAATACTACAACTACCTACTACTACTACTACTTCTACTACTATTACTACTACTACAACTACTTCTACTACTCCTACTCCTACTACTACTACTACTAATAGTACTACTACTACTACTACTACTACTTCTACTACTACTACTGCTAGTCAAAGACATTGTAAATAAATATACTGAAGGGAAGGGGAAGATGTTTGCAGCTTTTATCGATCTTTCCAAGGCATTTGATAGAGTGAATCACTGTAAGCTTGGAAAAATATTATTAGATAGAGATATTTCACCTGACCTTGTGTTACTTTTAATGCATTATTTAACTAACGGTTAACTAGTTTTTACGCAAAATTCAATTATATATATAGAAATTTCAAGAATGTTTCCAGTCAGACTCTCATGTTCCTATTCAATTCATTTTGCTTGCCAGAGTATGGTCTGGCCTTATGGCAGACTCTTAGAATGAAAAATAAATCTTGCTATAAGACATTCCAGACAGCTTACCACAATGCCCTAAAAAAAGTGTTTGCTCTGCCACGATACCACAGTAACCATGAGATGGCTAAACAGACATGTAATTTGTTGTTCCAACATTATAATGCATATGTACAGGCAAGATATTTTAAGAGACTTTTGGTCATCAATAACTCCCTCATTAAATGGTGTTTGCCCTTTTTATAGAACGGATATACACTGCCTTCAATATTATTATTATTTAGAGATTTTTATAACATAAATTTGATAGAATATGACCGGCAAACCATTAAAGCTAGAATTACGTGGGTACAAAATAATGGACCTGGCCGTCTGAACCACTATGCACCAAAAATTTAAGCTTATATAACTGCAGGTAGCTGCTTGTATGTTGAATTTTAGATAATGTGTGAATTATTTAGATTTTGAATGATTGTTTCAATCTTTTTAGATGGAATTGAAGTCCTTTGAGCTTCATATTTGATTTGTACAGTAAAATTTGAGTTATTGATAAGTTTTCCTTGCATAATATTATATTATGCATCGATTGAATCTGTATACTAGTATATACGAAATAAAGGAATGATGATGATGATGATGACTACTACTACTACTACTACTACTACTACTACTACTACTACTACTACAACTACTACTACTACTACGCCATTTCCGTGTAAAGGGAAGTTGGTTTCAGATGATGTACAACTGGTGCGCATCCATAGGTAAGCCTCACCTTCTAGGAATTAGGTGATTTTTCCACAGCCACGAGGATTTAGGTTCTTTGTAGTCAGGCTGCGCAACCGGTTATCTTCAATATCGTCCTGCTGTCTTCAATATTATCCAATTATCTTCAATATTGTCCAACTATCTTCAATATTATTCAATTATCTTCAATATTATCCAGTTATCTTCAATATTATCCAATTATCTTCAATATTGTCCAATTATCTTCAATATTATCCAGTTATCTTCAATATTATCCAATTATCTTCAATATTATCCAGTTATCTTCAATATTATCCAACTATCTTCAATATTGTCCAATTATCTTCAATATTGTCCAATTATCTTCAATATTATCCAGTTATCTTCAATATTATCCAATTATCTTCAATATTATCCAGTTATCTTCAATATTGTCCAATTATCTTCAATATTATCCAATTATCTTCAATATTATCCAGTTATCTTCAATATTATCCAATTATCTTCAATATTATCCAGTTATCTTCAATATTGTCCAATTATCTTCAATATTGTCCAATTACCTTCAATATTGTCCAATTATCTTCAATATTATCCAGTTATCTTCAATATTATCCAATTATCTTCAATATTATCCAATTATCTTCAATATTATCCAGTTATCTTCAATATTGTCCAATTATCTTCAATATCGTCCTGTTATCTTCAATATTGTCCAATTATCTTCAATATTGTTTAGTTATCTTCAATATCGTCCTGTTATCTTCAATATTATCCAATTATCTTCAATATTGTCCAGTTATCTTCAATATTGTCCAATTATCTTCAATATTGTCCAGTTATCTTAAATATTGTCCAATTATCTTCAATATTGTCCAGTTATCTTAAATATTGTCATGTTATCTTCAATATTGTCCAGTTATCTTCAATATTATCCAATTATCTTCAATATTGTCCAGTTGTCGTCACTATTATCGAGTTATCTTCACTATTGTCCTGTTATCTTCAATATTGTCCAGTTAGCTTCAATATTATCCAATTATCTTCAATATTGTCCAGTTATCGTCACTATTATCCAGTTATCTTCAATATTGTCCAGTTATCTTCAATATTATCCAGTTATCTTCAATATTGTCCTGTTATCTTCAATATTATCCAGTTATCTTCAATATTGTCCAGTTATCTTCAATATTATCCAGTTATCTTCAATATTATCCAATTATCTTCAATATTATCCAGTTATCTTTAATATTATCTAATTATCTTCAATATTATCCAATTATCTTCAATATTATCCAGTTATCTTCAATATTATCCAATTATCTTCAATATTATCCAGTTATCTTCAATATTGTCCAAATAGCTTCAATATTATCCAATTATCTTCAATAATGTCCAGTTATCGTCACTATTATCCAGTTATCTTCAATATTGTCCAGTTATCGTCACTATTATCCAGTTAACTTCAATATTGTCCTGTTATCTTCAATATTATCCAATTATCTTCAATATTATCCAGTTATCTTCAATATTATCCAGTTATCTTCAATATTATCCAATTATCTTCAATATTATCCAGAGATCTTCAATATTATCCAGTTATCTTCAATATTATCCAGTTATCTTCAATATTATCCAAATATCTTCAATATTATCCAGTTATCTTCAATATTATCCAATTATCTTCAATATTGTCTAGTTATCTTCAATATTATCCAATTATCTTCAATATTATCCAGATATCTTTAATATTATCCAGTTATCTTCAATATTATCCAGTTATCTTCAATATTATCCAGATATCTTCAATATTATCCAATTATCTTCAATATTGTCTAGTTATCTTCAATATTGTCCAGTTATCTGCACTATTATCCTGTTATCTTTAATATTATCCAGTTATTTTTAATATTGTCCAGGTTTCTTCAATATTGTCCTGTTATCTTCAATATTGTCCAGTTTTCTTCAATATTGTCCTGTTATCTTCAATATTATCCAACTATCTTCAATATTATCCAGTTATCTTCAATATTATCCAGTTATCTTCAATATTATCCAATTATCTTCAATATTATCCAACTATCTTCAATATTATCCAGTTATCTTCAATATTGTCCAATTATCTTCAATATTATCCAGTTATCTTCAATATTATCCAGTTATCTTCAATATTATCCAGTTATCTTCAATATTATCCAATTATCTTCAATATTATTCAGTTATCTTCAATATTATCCAGTTATCTTCAATATTATCCAGTTATCTTCAATATTATCCAGTTATCTTCAATATTATCCAGTTATCTTCAATATTATCCAGTTATCTTCAATATTATCCAGTTATCTTCAATATTATCCAGTTATCTTCAATATTATCCAGTTATCTTCAATATTATCCAATTATCTTCAATATTATCCAATTATCTTCAATATTATCCAACTATCTTCAATATTATCCAGTTATCTTCAATATTATCCAGTTATCTTCAATATTATCCAGTTATCTTCAGTATTATCCAATTATCTTCAATATTATCCAACTATCTTCAATATTATCCAGTTATCTTCAATATTATCCAATTATCTTCAATATTATCCAACTATCTTCAATATTATCCAGTTATCTTCAATATTATCCAATTATCTTCAATATTATCCAACTATCTTCAATATTATCCAGTTATCTTCAATATTGTCCAATTATCTTCAATATTATCCAATTATCTTCAATTCAATATTATCCAGTTATCTTCAATATTATCCAACTATCTTCAATATTATCCAGTTATCTTCAATATTATCTAGTTATCTTCAATATTATCCAGTTATCTTCAATATTATCCGGTTATCTTCAATATTATCCTATGAAAAAACTGTACGGTCGCGTCCATGGTTTTAGTGGAAAGTAATGACCGTTATGGTGATCACAAGAAGGCGCATATCTGTATCTCCATTACGGTGTAGACTGATACGCTTATTGATACCTTAGGTCAGTGTTTCTTAACCTTTTTACCACCACGCCCCATTTAGTAGTTGGTCCTTGCCTCTATGTCTCCCGCCCTTCACTTCTTCAACCAAGATATTTCAAAATAATCCTGAATCAGAAAAATACTGAAAAAGGCGTGTTTTTAACACTTATTGTCCATATAATTATTCAAAAACACATTGCATATACTCAGCATATTTAGTTAAGATCGCGTTCAGATAATAATAACAATGATAACTAGGGGGGGGGGGAGGGGGGGGCACTCAGTACAGCGCATACCTCCGCCCGAATATTTAATCAATTGGTTGCCATGGCAACAGTTGTGATTAGATTTAAAAAAAAAAAATATATTATATATATATATAAAAAAAAAAAAAAAAAAAAATTATATATATATATATATATATATATATATATATAATATATATATATATATATATATATATATATATATATATATATATATATATATATATATATATATATGCACTCAGTATGAGCGCATACCTCCGGCCGAATATTTCATCAATTGGTTGCCATGGCAGCAGTTGTGAATAGATTTCATCCAAAATTAAATAAGTTCTTCCTTATACCAAATAGACTTGGTATACCAAGTTTAGTCCAAATCTATTCGTAAATTTTTGAGAAAGCCTGTACACTAACAAACAAACAAACAAACAAACAAACAAACAGATCGGGGTGAAAACATAGCCCATCCAACTTCGTTGGCGGAGGTAATAATAACTAATAATAGTAATAATATACAAAGAAAAAATATTGCATAAGAGTCTACAGAGATAGTGAAATCTGGCAATGCGCCACCGCAGAGTTTCTCACCCATACTTTCTTCTCTTTACCGAGCGAGGGCTCACCCACGCGAGCGAGCTTCATGTTAAAGCGAAGGCCGAGCTTAAAGTTAAATACTTAGCAGTTCTTCCTTTTTCTCGCTTGACTCACGGCCCCCTAGGTAATTACCCATGCACCCCCAGGTTAAGAATCGCTGTCCTAGGTGGTCATAGCGTTCGGGCAAATTATAGTGTTATTTATCTATCACCTTTATGGAGAGTAAAAAGATATAAACATAGACAGATTGATGGTAAATAAATATAATAGGTCCTAATATATAATGTAGACTGCAGGGGAAATGACTGGTTACGTCGTTATCAAATTTATAATACTACGCAGCGCACCTAGTACTCTGTTTCCTGTTACCATTCTGCAGCGGTAGTTAACAACACCTCGTCAACATTAGCTACATAGGAATTTCAGTCCTCGTCGAATTTACGTGACATAAAAAGCAGGACGTAGTAATGTTAGGAGGAAGTCAAAAGAAAGTAATTGCACAGATGAAAAAGAAAATGAAAGCTATAGTGTCAAAGAAAGACGAAATTCGAAAGTTTAATGTATTTGTTATAGGCGAAGAATTTCCAATTTAGTTTGGTTGGTAACAAAGACGTATTATATGCTTCGCTTAATTAATTAATAGTAGTGGACGCATGCTCCCGTCCCTTCCCTCAGGATAATTGGGTTACTAATCCTGTTACTGCAGCCCTACTGACCCTATTACCGCTGTTACTACATTTTTTCTACATCACAAATGATTGACCAAGGGAAAAAAAAAAAAAAAAAGTTTCATGCACCATTCCCATGGTATGAAAATGAAAAAATGAACATGAAAAGTATGTCAAAAGGTATGTCAAAAGTCAAAGTATGTCATGAAAAGCATTTGTCTCTGAGCATTTCTTACCTCACTTTGTTGTCTATGTCGAACACGTTTGGGAATAAGGGATAAAGTTCCGTATAAGGATTCAGTCAATATTGGAGACGATGGATCGACCGAGGACGTCTGAGCCATCATAGACGACATAAAACGACGTCTTTCAAGTCCAGAAGAATATTTTTATGGCTTTTTTTTTAATAAAATATAATATATAATAAAAAATAAATAAAAATAAACAGCAAGGCACAGGTATCAGCAGTATCAGTGGCATCGTCAGCCACCAAAAAAAAAAGCCTTAGCAACGGGAAGAACGTTTAACAGGAATTTCATTTTAAATTTCCTTGAGTTCCAATTAGTTCCGGCTCAGGTACTAGCAATACTTTCTTTTTTCTTTCTTTTTCTCCCGCTGCCAAAAACTGCAAGGCTGTATTCTATTCCGGCAATCAGGGTCACCATAACGCCCACAGGCACCCTATATAGTGTTTATTCTGCCATTCTAGCACAAACATAGGTACTCTTATTTTATTGAAGGCACGTGTCGTGGTTGGTACCTTTGTCTATCCGTCTACTCGTACTTGTCTATCTATTTCATTTGTCTTTTATATTTGTCTGTCCATCTTTTTGTCCCTGTCTGTTCATCTAGTTATTTGTTTGTCAGTCTATTTCATAAACGAGTATACATTACATACCCATCAACAAAACAATCTTAACTTTTCTTGTGAACAGCTAATTATGAATAACGTGCTCGTATGAAAAAGGAAGTGATATCAACGAGGCAAATGTGCTATGAAGTCAGATTATTATCATACAGAAGCTGCCACGTTATTTAATTTCATAATTTTTAAAGAAAGAAGCATAGGAATATAATTATATACACTACTAACAACTACAGTACGTAAGACAAAAAGTAGGGAGTTCTAACTGCTACTCAGGTCAGCGGCAGCGGGAACAGAGGCTAAACAAATGGTCTTCATGTGTGTGGGAGAGGATAGACTGGCAATTCAGAACAGTTATTCACTACTTCAACCAGGACATGCAAAATATAAATTACATAAATGTTTAAGAACCTGAAAGCTATAACAAAGCATTTGCACACTATGATATCATGCTGGATTATAAGCTTTGTTGTATTCCTAATAACATGTCCCTCATTTGCTGGCAATGCTTATTTTCATATGTCCAAATACAATCCTACAATGGTGAGTCCTAAGCAATACATAATTTTGCGGTCATGTGTGTATATTTAGGAGTTTTTAGGACCTCTTTGACTATAAACACATTACTGCAACATCACACTACAACTCATAGTCATAGAAGTTCTACAACCTCCACAAACATATCTTTTCATGGACTTACTGAAAAAAGCAATAATCGTCAGGGTTGAATAAACGTCTATTATATTCTATGTCGTTCAGAAAACACCCCAGATTCCTTATGTATACATCGATGGGTTGGAGGCGAGTCAGACTTGGTAAGGTAAGGAGGTAAGGTAAGGTAAGGTAAGGTAAGGTAAGGTAAGGTAAGGTAAGGTAAGGCAAGGTAAGGTAAGTAGGTAAGGTAAGGTAAGTAGGTAAGGTAAGGTAAGGTAAGGTAAGGAGGTAAGGTAAGGTAAGTAGGTAAGGTAAGGTAAGGTAAGGAGGTAAGGTAAGGTAAGGTAAGGTAAGGTAAGGTAAGGTAAGGTAAGGTAAGGTAAGGTAAGGTAAGGAGGTAAGGTAAGGTAAGGTAAGGTAAGGTAAGGTAAGGTAAGATAAGGTAAGGTAAGGAGGATGTACAGTGAGTGTCTGTCTGAGGGGCAGCACGATTTTCCCATCAGTAGGACGCCTTCAGATCCTGAGTATTCTGGAACAAAGCCTTCAGAGACGCTTCACGGCCGTCAGGGGGTTCTGAAGAGCCTTTTATTCCTTAATATTTTCCAGCTTTCTATTTTTTTCATAGTTTTTTTTTAAGTTTATCACCTAGTTACTGTGTTTTCAGACGCTAAGCTGCATTTGAAACTTGGTAAAAATGAAAATATGTACGAAAGTTTGAGAAAAAAATATGCAACTTCCAGTAAGGCCTGAAGGTGGCTTAGGGAAGGCGGGCGGAGGCAGACACGTGGGGACGCCCGGGCAGGTTTATGACACCTTGCTTCACCTGAGCCGCGCCGACGTTGCTTTAAAAGTGGCTGCAGGCATTATTTTTGTTTGCTTTGGCGTTGCTGGGATTCTTTACTACTGGCTTAAGATATGCAACGAAATCAATATATTTTCCAATTTTACGTAATGTTTAACCCCTTGAGACCCAGAACGTAATTTCCATTGTAATTTAGCTACCATTAGACGTTTTTTTGTGAATATAAGCAATATTTTATAGATATGACCTGTTTAGTATCCCTGTCGACTAACAAATTTGGTATATTCAGTTACTTTTCATAATTTTATGATCTAACAACATGTTTTTTTCATAGCAAAGGAAAGATCTGAGTGTGAAGTAGCTGAATAGGTTGTGACAGGCCAATGTTTACCACCTTGGCGTATTAGGCGACTAATCAGATAAATTCTCACTGCTAAAAAGAAAGGCGTGACCGTTTTGGTTGTCATGCCCTCTCTTTACCGCTTTGTGTCATGCCCTCTCTTTACCGTTTTGTGTGTCATGCCCTCTCTTTACCGCTTTGTGTCATGCCCTCTCTTTACCGCTTTGTGTGTCATGCCCTCTCTTTACCGCTTTGTGTGTCATGCCCTCTCTTTACCACTTTGTGTGTCATGCCCTCTCTTTACCGTTTTGTGTGTCATGCCCTCTCTTTACTGCTTTGTGTGTCATGCCCTCTCTTTACTGCTTTGTGTGTCATGCCCTCTCTTTACCGTTTTGTGTGTCATGCCCTCTCTTTACTGCTTTGTGTGTCATGCCCTCTCTTTACTGCTTTGTGTGTCATGCCCTCTCTTTACTGCTTTGTGTGTCATGCCCTCTCTTTACCGCTTTGTGTGTCATGCCCTCTCTTTACTGCTTTGTGTGTCATGCCCTCTCTTTACTGCTTTGTGTGTCATGCCCTCTCTTTACCGCTTTGTGTGTCATGCCCTCTCTTTACTGCTTTGTGTGTCATGCCCTCTCTTTACTGCTTTGTGTGTCATGCCCTCTCTTTACTGCTTTGTGTGTCATGCCCTCTCTTTACCGTTTTGTGTGTCATGCCCTCTCTTTACCGCTTTGTGTGTCATGCCCTCTCTTTACCGTTTTGTGTGTCATGCCCTCTCTTTACTGCTTTGTGTGTCATGCCCTCTCTTTACTGCTTTGTGTGTCATGCCCTCTCTTTACTGCTTTGTGTGTCATGCCCTCTCTTTACTGCTTTGTGTGTCATGCCCTCTCTTTACCGCTTTGTGTGTCATGCCCTCTCTTTACTGCTTTGTGTGTCATGCCCTCTCTTTACTGCTTTGTGTGTCATGCCCTCTCTTTACCGCTTTGTGTGTCATGCCCTCTCTTTACCGCTTTGTGTGTCATGCCCTCTCTTTACCGCTTTGTGTGTCATGCCCTCTCTTTACTGCTTTGTGTGTCATGCCCTCTCTTTACTGCTTTGTGTGTCATGCCCTCTCTTTACTGCTTTGTGTGTCATGCCCTCTCTTTACGCTTTGTGTGTCATGCCCTCTCTTTACTGCTTTGTGTGTCATGCCCTCTCTTTACGCTTTGTGTGTCATGCCCTCTCTTTACCGCTTTGTGTGTCATGCCCTCTCTTTACCGCTTTGTGTGTCATGCCCTCTCTTTACTGCTTTGTGTGTCATGCCCTCTCTTTACCGCTTTGTGTGTCATGCCCTCTCTTTACTGCTTTGTGTGTCATGCCCTCTCTTTACCGCTTTGTGTGTCATGCCTTCTCTTTCCCAAATTTGTGTTTTTATACAGCGTACATGAATTATTTTTCATTATTTTTAGAATCACTGGTCCCCACGGAATATGCCATTATAAGAGACGCATACTAATGAACGTCGTGTTTGGCGAAAAAAACTGATAAAAACAGTGAAAAAAGTTTGTTTGCTGCCTCATAACACGTTCACTGTCACAATTGTAATTCAGTAACTTTGTCATCACTTATTTTCCATTCTCTAACTTATATGCAAAGACGTAGGATGTTTTTCCTCTTTATCTTTTCAATTCTCTTCTTCATTCTTGCCTCGTCTTCGTGGATCTCATCACTTTTATCTTCTTCACCTTTTCCTTCCTAGTCGTCGTTTTATCTGGTCTCATATCCCTCCTTCCCTCCACCACCACCACCACCTCCACCACCACATCCACCACCACCACTACCAACACCACCTCCACCACCACCACCACCTCCACCACCACCACTACCACCACCACCTCCACCACCACCACCACCACCAACACCACTACCATCACCACCACCAACACCACTACCATCACCACCACCCCTACCTTCAACACAACCTCCGCCTCCTTGTCCTCCTCAGTCTCCTTCTTTTCCTCTTACCATCATCGTGAGCCTAACCACCTCCTACATCATATCCCTCACAGCCTCAGTATCGCCGCAAAAAAAGATCGACAAGAATCTTCGCTTAGTTTTCCCAGGAGGTGCCTTGCTCGCTGTCTTATGGGGTCGAGAAGGCACCATAGGATAAGAAAACCTCCTTTGGCTGGTTGAAAAGAGGGCGAGGATACAAGGAAGAAGAGGATGAGGAGGTAAATATGGGGAGGCCAAGGAGGAGGAGAAGGATTAGGGAGAATGTATGGGAGAAACGGAAAGAAGAGGGAGAGGGCAAAAAGAAAAAAGATGGGAAAGAAAAGGATATGATAGAAGAAAACGTAAAAGAATAAAGGTAAAAATAGAGAAAAAGAAAAAGAAGAAATGAAAAAAAGAAAAAGAAAAAGCAAGACATAGGAGAAATAAAGTTCAAGATGAAAAAAGAGAAACGAATGGAAGAGGGGGAAGAAAAAGACAAAGATGCAAAAGAAGATATAAAAGAGAAAAAAAGAAGATATAAAGACAGGAGGGAGAAAATGGACAAAAAGAAGAAAATAAAAGAGTAATGAACAGAAATAAAATAAAATACTGAATAAGAACAAAGAAATAGAAAATGAAGATAAAGGAGAGGAGAAACGGAAGGAAAAGGAGGAAGACAGGAACTAAAATGTAAAATACAAATAAAAAGACAAGAAAAGAGGAAGACAAAAAGAAGGAGAAAGAAGAGGAAAAAATATAAATAAATATAACAAATTAAAAGAAGAAATATAAATAAAAAAAGAACAAAAGAGGAAGACAACAAGAAAATGAGCAGAAAAAAACAAGGAAAGAAATAAGCAAGAAAATGCAATCTAATGAATGAAGAAGAAAATATGAAAATAAGGCGCAGGAAGAAGAATATAATAGATGAAAAAAACTGAGGCAAGCAAAAATGAAAAGAAAAAAACAGAAAAAAAGGAGAAAAAAAAACTTCCTCAGTGACATATTGAGTTTCGGTCCGGAAATGTCACATAAGCAAATTTATTCATGCATTCGACTTTTTTCATGAGTCAAATATCTAAATCCTGTCCTCCACTAATATGAAATTAGTAAAGCCGTACAGCAACAATATACTTGCGAAAGATGACTTGACATATTTCTACATGAATTATAATACAATCGAAGATAGGTTAAGACTACACTTTGACCAGTATTTTTTTTTTTACAATACTGGTTAGCGAGGTAATTCAGCAAATAGTACTCGAGGATTTTTTATCGCTTTTTTGTGAGAAATTGTACCTTCATTTTTTGGTCAAAAGTTGATTAACATGGTTTTGCTCTTGTTGCTTGGAATATTCTGCCCTGCTGAGTGAAAAAACGAAATCCATGGAAATGCAGGAAATATAAATTCAATTATGCACATTCGTGAATAAACGTTTTCCTCGTTGTATAACCTAATCAACCGCAATTTACCAAGAAAATAAAGTATTTTTAGACCTAATTACTAAATGGAACTTTGCCACAGGATGCTATGATAACCGGAAATACTTTTTTTTTTTTTATAGTTTTTGAAGACAAGACTGTTTGAAAATGTTGATGGGATAGTTAATTTGCAACACGATTATGTTTGGTATCAAAGTGCCAGAAATCTATGGTCACTTTTTTATATAATAATGTCCCATGTGTTGGAAAAATATCTCACAGACGTTTTGACATTTAATGGTGGAGCCGATGTACCCGATAGGTTTGACTGACTAAATCCTGCGGCCGTGACTGCCCTGCGTGCTGAAGACTCCTGTGAACCCGAGAGTGGAGCTCACAAGAAATTATATGATTGCTGCATGTCGCGAAACGCTTATTGACCACAGCTTACTCTCTGCTGCACCATCGTGGAAAGCTTTCCTCAATGGTATCAAGCTTCAGCAGTTCACCAGGACCCCATGGCTGAGCCACCGTCCCCATCACGCCTGAACAAGTCTCAACAGCCGTGGCGAGTTGGGTTTATCTATTGCCCCGCAGACTCCCTTCGCCGCAAGGGAGTGAAGACATACCGCCACTCCCACTGACGCACACTGGCTATGTGCGGCGGTTCTGGACCCACTATGCCTTTGTCTCCCTGGCCGGGAAAAAAGTGCATTGTGAGATTGGAGTGCTGCTGTGGCTGTGTTGTTGTAATGAAGATGTAATGTTGTGATGTTGTCTCCTTGAAGATGGTCAGACTTTTTAAAGTCGCTAAAAGGTTCTTGCAAAGGGAGGCGGATCTATGTACTGTATACTGCCCTGATTTGCTGCTGTATACGCAAGAACATGTACTATATAGGAAAAAATCGTACAACACTTTTCATCCTGGTTAGAGCTTAACTCGAGGCTTTTTTGCTTGTTAAACTTAATGGCTCACCACCGTTCTTCCTTCGGCTGCCCAGTGGCAAACGGAGCATGGCGGAACGGCATACATAAATCTTCGGACGTGGGGCGCGGAACTTGCTTGCGGCAAGTAATGTCGACAGCTAGGAAATTTTGGGCGAGAGGAGTTGGGGTTAGCTGAGCTGTCCTGAAATAGCCAATTTAAAGCGTATACACTGTGAGAGAGTAAGCTGAGTTTATAAAATTTACTCAGTAATCTAAGAGGGTGAAAAAATAAGTTTATTCGTTAATCCTGTGTCCATTGAGTACGATAAGGACATCGATAATATCATTCACTACAGATATTGACTCACTGAGAGCTAGTCCTCATTATTGGTGTGAAATTTGCTTGAGCAGAATCATCTGGACTAAACATAAGTGATTATTGCATCTGTCAACATTGTATTTTTATAAGATAATAAAAATGCAATGAGGACAATTTATGTAACGACTAGCCGCAAAGCCGCCCTCCGGGCGGACTTTTTGGCTAGTTCCTGCGGAGGGCTATTGGTGGGCTTTCGGCCCACCACCTATGTTTGGTGGGCCTTCGGCCCACCAAACACAGACTCTCCAGATAGCCCCTTCTAGCTTTCCTGAAATCATGGATGTAGAAATGTATGTATTAACGCCAACCTATTCCCATCACCCCCAACCCATTCACTCACCCATTACCCATCACTCCCCACCCATTCACTCACCCATTACCCACCACCCCCCACCCATTCACTC
>JACEEZ010002723.1:0-7500 GCA_016584305.1 Chionoecetes opilio
TATATAATATAATGATATATATATAAAAGTTTTAAAATAGTTATATAGCATATAATTATATTCAATCTATGCCTGGTTTTTAGACGACAGATTTTTTTTCATCTCTTTTTTTTCATTCAAGTATGCTTTGCATGTTGCATGCTTTCCAAGTATGACCAAGGACAAAAACAAGAGTAATAAATAAAAAAAAAAAAGTTATAAAGCAGACAGTAAGTGAGTCTCTGTAATAAAAAAAAAAAAAGTTAAAAAAGTTATACAGCACAGTTATACAGACAGAAAGAGATCATTCATGATTTTAGTCTCGTATTCACAAACGTGCGACTGTTTTTGAAATGGATCATAACCTTTCACAGCCTAATCTATGATATATTCAGTTCATATTTTCCACGACTCATTCATGTCACAAATTTTAGTTTGATTTTTTTCTTTTCTTGTCTTTTTTTTTTTACACAATAATTTGAGTTCGGCGAAAAGCAGGGCTTGAAAACGAAATTATTTTTCAAACGGTTCGTTCCGATCAGAAACAGTATTATTAACGTTTCGTTTTTCGTTCCTCCTCCAAACATATCGTTCCTGAACCGGTTTGAAAGAAATTAAAACCGGTTAGAACGTTATTCTCAAACCATGTATTGAATATGCTATTAGCCCTAATAAAAATAATGCCTATACATGACTACATTTTTATAGATGGTAATAAAGCCATACATTTCATGGTCCACAGTATCCAACAAAATCAAACCCTTAAATGTCGTAAGAACTAGTTTATATTATTATACTGCTTAAATAAGGCAACACATTTACATATACAATACAGCGTAGTGTAGAAATATGCAATCTCAGTTGCCGTAAAGACATGAATCACTAATTATTTATTGATATTATATGTGGCAAAACATTTATTCATTCGTAATATCACCAATCCACTAATTAAATAAACCTAATCAATGAAATCAATGACCACATGAGGTACTGCAAGGACTCGAACCTGGGAGATTCACACCGAAATTTGGCGCACCAAGCATTACGCTATGTTTAATAGCCTATGTTTAATAGCTAGTTATAAGATTAAGCACATACTCACGATATATTATCCATTTTTGATTACTGGATATTAATCTAAGCATGTTCTTAAACCCAGTTGCAGAAACATAGCTCAACAAGTAGAAAATGCTTCAGGGTAGCCCTGAAGACATGAAAAAGAGAAGATGACTCTTGCGGGTGTTGTTTTGTAGATCAAGAAGTGTCAAGAAGAAGGGAAACAAGGCTAGTGTGGGACAGGGAAAGATTGCGAAGAATAGAAAACAGGTAGCAAAGATGCCTGTGACATGAGAAGATTTGGAAAGGAAGAAAATAGGTGTCACTCAACATTTGTCCTTTGTGTCGACTGAATACCACTCGTGGTAGACCAAATGTTGAGGGGAACACCTAGGTTCTTTCCTTTACAAATCTTTCTCATGTCAAAGGCATCTCTTGAAACAGTTTTATTCTGTTTACCCAGGGAGCCTAATGAAAAATCGATCCCGGCGTTGCTGTAAAAGGGTTGGCCTACAAAAACCCCAATCTACATATACCTAGGATCATGACTAGAGGGCGAACATTGGAAAAAAGTGGTTGGAAATTTTTACCAGCCAAAAATAAAAACAAATCGAGAATTCCAGCAACACCGGCAGTAAAGCGGACCTTAGTAGTGTGTTCTCTGCAAACGATGATTCAGAGCAGTATTTCTAGTATTTTTTCAGTGTTTCTAGGTGTGCATGTTGAGCTTCGTGTCAATACCATTGAGCAGAAAAAAATTTCCAATCAGTGTAATTATGATTATTTTATGCTAAGCATTGGAACAGAAGATGGAAAATGATAGTTGTGATTTGGCATTCGTTATTTTCTGTTTCCTATGACTCTGTTTTGTTGCTATAGGGTGGTGGGTAGTTAAGCATTGCGCTTTTTTTATTTCTTACAGGTTTCTATGCCGAGCAAAGGAGGAAACAACTGAAGCAATAGTGGGTCTCGTATGGTTTCGATGGTGCAGGACTGCATGTGAGGTTAAGTCCTTCAGAGCAGAAATGGCCAGCGTCGTCAACATATCACAGGTCAACATGCAGAACCTGATACTCAAGTGATTTGACAAATGTGGGAAAAAATAGTTGAAGCTCTTTTTCGCTTGATTCTATTAGATTCAGCAAAAGCAAACCAAAAGTGGTAAAGCTGAAGGACATTCCACACCCAAAATATCACTACCAAAAAGCCAAAAAATCCTTCTACTACCAATGAAAGGGTGATTGAGGTGACTGCTATGCTACGACCTGACTCAACTAGCAGCAGTGGAGGTGAAGTTGACATCATCAAAACTTTATAGGCAAGCATGAATGCAGCAAGTTTCCTTCATCAATGTTCAATGAAAATGGGTCGATGAGAGCAGTGGAACCAAGTCAACATTGATTAAAGCATTGAAGGAGAAACCCAGATGACACAGTTTCTCATCTCCCACAGGATAAGCTCAAAAAGCGTAGTTGTAGAGCTATGTTTGCGGTACGTCAGTGGGCATTCCATATAGGTTAAAGATTTGGCAGCAATTGCAAAAGAGATACCTTCCACAACATAGGTCGTAAAGGTTAAAGTATGGGAGCATACGCTAAGCTGCGCGTGGCATGCGGTGCTCATGTCTCCGTGGCATTAGCCCTTAGAGCCTGTGGTGGGTGAGGACACGTTACCCGGACACAGGGCTAGTGTGGACTCCCGGGTTAACACCAGTTACCTTCCCCATGGTTGCCGCAGGTACCCATTTTATCAACCCGAAAGTGAGGAAGAAAAGCTGGGTAGGCTGGTCCACCGGCTTAGCCCTGGCCCGGGATCGAACCAGGGCCCGCAGATTCGTAGGCCAGGCACGCTAGCCACTGCACCACTGGAGGCGACCACGAATGCGAATGATATTCCTGACGGACCGCCAGTACCCCATTTCTGCTGTGGACCGATATGCACAGGACAATCTCAAAGCTTCACAACACCAACAAAGGTATGCCAAATCAGAAAAAAGCAAAAGTCTTTGGAAAGTCAGTGAACAATACATTGTCCTGCTCCACAAGATTTTTTCCCAATTCTGCCTACAAAGGAAGCACTTTGACTTTTGTGATGAAATGGAAGCAGGAGTAAAGAGCTGAAATCATCAGTTAGGTTCAACTGCTATACCTAGGTGAACCTAACATACCTATACCTTCCAATAACGTAACAGAAAGTGTTGGTGGTCTCAAAAGGTACAGTGAATGAAGTTGCAGAGCTGCAGTCCACTCGAATGAAGCAGACGCCAGAATATTACTACATTCCATTACAGCTTTCAGAAAGAGGGACCTGAACGTGTGTCATTGATGCAAATGACACAGATGTTCATCGTTTCATGTGTGTACTATACTTCTACACTCCTTAAAGAAACTGCCTGAACGTGGGTGCGCAACCACACAATCCAGCTACCCTCGATCCATCAGATGGCAAGTAGTTTGGCCCAGCCAGCGCAGATCCCCTTTTCCCTCATCCACAACCGAGTGGGACGTGACATCACCAGCTTCCTTTCTTCACAGTATAAAAAGACATGGCTGAGGTGCAGAAAGAGGTAGAAATTCCAGTCTGAGGACTTTTTTAGAGAAGCAGATGTGAATCTCAAGGCACCGTAACGACAGACGTCATCCAGCAAGCCAGAGAAACAGCTGGTGGGGCTAGCTGTGTTATACAAAGAAGGATGATGATTTAGGCTCTGCCACTGGGAGACTAAGAGTACATAAATTCTTAAACAATAAGTCCACACTTGAAACTCTCCCCCCAACTGAAGACGCATTGCTGTTGCAATGTGAAAAACGGCAGCACTGGCTACAATACATGAACAAAAAAGCGCATTATCCCACCACCAAATTTGGAAAATACCATTTACTAATTTTGGCTGCGTCACTAGTAGAAAACAAGCTTTTGCCAGTTCCTCCACATTACTAGCATGGCCAGATCACATGTCAAGAAATCTCGTGTGGCGGTCTGAAGGTTGCAACAGAAACTGTTCTGCAGCGAAACAAGGGCATTCCTTGCTACATTGGTTGCGTTGCCAGGGATCAGAAAGAAAATGGAGTGTATAAAGTGCATTGTCACACTGGATGCAGACAGCAGGACTCTGATATTGACAGTTAATGTTACATGGATCTATCATGTGACAGTATTATAATTATTCTGCCATATTTTAATGAGATTTATAAGTGTTGTACAAGCCATTAATTTGTGCTTTTCTCATAAGCATAACTGCACAGATAAACATTATATCGAAAATGTAAGTTACTTAAAATATTTATTTGCACTACGGTAAAACTAGAATAAAAATGTTTGATTTCTAATTATATGGTATTTGTCAAGACCTAAGTAACTAAATACCAAATATGCCAATAATTACATGAGTCTTGTAGTAAAAACAGAATTAAGAGCAAATATTTTGCATTGAAAACGTGAGTAGATAAAGTGTATAGGGGACAAAAGCTACGATTTTCTGAACATCTGGGGTTATATTAGTTTTTGACCTCCAAAAATTTCCCAGCAGCTTTTTCCCGGGGTTGGCCCTCTAAAACATGTTCCTAGACACCTGTAGATGTGATTTGCATAAGCCAACCTTTTACAGCACACCGGGACGAATTTTGGAAAAAATCGGGTTTGCCTCCCTTACTTCCTTCCCTTTCTTTTTTTTTTATCTTAGTTTCTTTCAATTTTTTGGTACTGTATAGAGATGTAGACTTATTTGTTTCTACCTTGTGTCCTGCTACTACTACTACTACCACTACTACCACTACTACTACTACTACTACTACTACTACTACTACTACTACTACTACTATTACTATTACTATTACTGCTACTACTATTACGCCTATTACTACGACTACAACTACTACTTATATTACTACAACCACTGCTACTTACCTACTATTACTTTACTATTATTACTACTACTACTACTACTACAACAACATTTTCTCCTCTCATACTAATTCTCTCATACTAATTCTCTCACACACACACACACACACACACACACACACACACACACACACACACACACACACACACACACACACACACACACACACACACACACACATAAAGAGAGCGAGAGAGAGATGGAAGGTGTAATTGATGGGACCTTAACCACAAGGGAAGATCTCGCTAAGAATTACTCCTGAACCTGAATTAATTCGTAATATCGCCAACCCTTAATTAAATAAACCTAATCAATGAAATCAACACTACATGTGGTACTCCAAGGATTCGAACCTAGGACACTCACACCGAAATTCGGCGCACCAAGCATTAGGCTATGAACACAGTTAAAAGTTTAAAGACATATTCACGATATATTATCTATTTTTTAATATTGGATATTAATCTAAGCATGTTCTTAAACCCAACTGCAGTATCATAGCTCAACTATTGCACGAATGGAAGGTGTAATAAAATAAGGGAACGTGATGGCATTACACAAGAAAAAATTCATAATTATAAAAGGTAAAAAAAGTTACTTTTCCCACAAATTAAATGAAAAAGTGGTGCATATGATATTACTGTATTTGAAAAAAAAAACCACATCGTCAATGCCAATGTAACAAATACGGTAGACTTAATTTATGTATGTATCTAATACAGATATGTATTTAATGAAATAAATATGGTACGGAAGTGAAAATGCTTTATTGACCAATATGGCCCAGGGAACGAAAAAAAATAACGTTTTTAAACCCGGTTACAGGGATTTTAAAATAGCGTTTTTGCTCAGGAACAGTAAATATGATAACGTTTTCGTTTCCGTTTTTGTTCCCAGCATAATTTCGTTCGTTTCGGTTTTCGTTTTCGTCCCCTTAAACCGTTTCAAAGCCCTGGCGAAAAGTGACATCATTGATTAGGGTCAACCAGGCAATAAGTAATATGATAATTATTCTTTTGATTACATAATATATTTTTCAATAGTTATTTTTCTATAGGTTTTTTTTCACTCTAATTTTATGTTGGGTGAAAAGTGACCTACTACAACCTAATCTAACATAACCTAATCTAACAAAACCTAACCTAACCTAACCTAACCTAACCTAAGCTAACCTAGTATTAAAGTCAACCAGCCAGTAAGTAATCTGGGACTTATTATTTTGCTTACATAATATATATTTGTGTCTAGTTGTTGTAATGCAAAAAAATTAGTTATGTATTCATCTAGTTGTATTTTACAGGGCCTGAGCATCGCTCGTATGGCCCGGTCTCCATAGCTACATTTTATCATTCATCCTTAGTGCTTAGTGTTGGCCGAAACCAGCACCCCGGGAGGTGGGTCACAAACCTCCGGCTAACACCCGGTGCCCATTCACTGCTGGGTGGACAGGGGCTTGGGTTGTAAGAAGACCGCCCGTCTGTCTTCGCTTTGCCCGGGGATTGAACCCGGGACTTAAAGTTGCGAGCAGTTTGTGTGTGTGTGTGTGTGTGTGTGTGAGTGAGTGAGTGAGTGAGTGAGTGAGTGAGTGAGTGAGTAAACGATTAAGTGGCGTTTGAATAGTTTATATCATCGTTGTTGATGTTTGTGTGATATGTATGTGGGAAATATAGTCATGTTTTTATTTGCATTTTTCCCATCTGTTGTTATGAATATCTGTGTCTCTAACCATTTCTCTCTCTCTCTCTCTCTCTCTCTCTCTCTCTCTCTCTCTCTACTCTCTCTCTCTCTCTCTCTCTCTCTCTCTCTCTCCTCTTCTCTCTCTCTCTCTCTCCTCTCTCTCTCTCCTCTCTCTCTCTCTCCCCTCTCTCCTCTCTCTCCCCCTCTCACTCTCCCCTCTCTCTTTTCTCTCTCTCTCTCCCCTCTCTCTCTCTTTCTCTCTCTCCTCTCCTCTCTCTCTCTCTCTAACTATCCTTTTTCTCATCTTTTCTTCTATCTCCTGCTGTTCCTCTTCCTTCTCTTATTCAATGTCTGTCTGTCACTCTGTTTTTTGTTTATATACTTATTTATCTATCAGTCTGACTATCATTTTATCTATCTATCTATTTATCCATCTCTCTATCTATCTCTATCAATCTATATATCTGTATCTCTATCTATCTTTCTATCTATCTATCTATCTATTAATATATCTCTTCAACTTAGGGTCTCATGGGGAAATGGAAATATAAGTCAATTATTTCTCCCAAATATTACAAATAGAAGGAAGAGGGAGAGGAAGAGGAAGAGACGGATTATAGAAGAGGAAGAGGAAGGGAAAGATAAATAAATAAATATACGGAAGGGAAAAAGAGAATTACTAACAAATACGTACTCAGAAAACCCAAATGAAGGAGAAGAGAAATACTTTTTGAACATTTAATTTTTTTGGAAACATTTGAAGCGGAGAGAGAGAGAAGTGAGTGAATGAATAACATTTATTTTAGTATCATCAATTTAATGGAAATAATATTTCTCATGTTAATATATATATTTTTTTTAATCATATTTTTTTCGGGTTTTTG
>JACEEZ010002723.1:15000-52500 GCA_016584305.1 Chionoecetes opilio
ACCTCAGCACCTCCTGTTGTCAGGTCTAGACATTCCAGCACCCCCTAACTCTGGCTAACATCTGGTTACAGAGACTACAGTTTACTACAGCACTCGAGTGAAAGTACACTCTCACTGAAAGTTAGTATAATGAGGTTAAATTTTATCAAATAAGCATAATACTCTTGTCAAAAAGCATCCCTTCGATACTTTTGTATCCATTGCGAGGAACTCTAACATTGTACCGCCATATATGCAGCATTTCCCAGCACCCCCTAAATTTTTATTTCAGCAGCCCCAGGGTGTGCTAGCACCCCAGGTTAAGAAACACTCACCTTGTGTATGTCTATATGTCAGTTTTTTTCTTTAGTCACAGATAGACTGGCTTAAGGCATATAAAATGGAATATCTCAAAAGATCGTGTTATTATCAGTAAAATATATAGTAAAAATAATAGTCTAATAATAATAGTAACATTAATAGTATTAGTAATAGTAAAAATTATTTTAAAGGAACTTGATCAATTTAGTTCGGGAGGTGACTTGATGAAGAAAATTTAAGTCATGGGAAGTTGGGAAAAATAATGAATCAGGAAGAGTTTTTCAGCTTTTGTCAGTGTAAGGGATGAACAAGTAATGATATTTATACTCTCTCTCTCTCTCTCTCTCTCTCTCTCTCTCTCTCTCTCTCTCTCTCTCTCTCTCTCTCTCTCTCTCTCTCTCTCTCTCTCTCTCTCTCTCTCTCTCTCTCTCTCTCTCTCTCTCTCTCTCTCTCTCTCTCTCTCTCTCTCTCTCTCTCTCTCTCTCTCTCTCTCTCTCTCTCTCTCTCTCTCTCTGTCCAGGTGTAACTCAGATTTTCTAAAGTTTTGCAATTCACCTTTTCCTCCTTCTCTCCCTCCTCCTCCTTTTTTTTTTTTTTTTTTTTTTTATTTACATCTATTACATAATATGTAATATACATATACATATATATATATACATATACATATGCATACACATACCCATACATACACATACATATATAGATAAAAAGCATTAATAAATGAGCGGGCATCAGCCCGCCGCTGTAACTGCAGCCACAGTCAGGTCACAGGTGGGCGGGGCGTGAGGTCACTCCCGCTCCTTAGTGTTCATCTGGGGGGTGGGGCGGCACGCGCCACCTCCAGCAGGAGGGCAGGTTTTTCTGAAACTGCCGCACGAGGGCGGCCGCGTTCTCCTCCTCCTTCTTTTCGTCTTCTTCCTTATTCTCTAAGTTCTCATCCTTCTTTTCACACATATTTTCTTATTTTCTCCTCCTCCTCCTCCTCCTCCTCCTCCTCCTCCTCCTCCTCCTCCTCCTCCTCCTCCTCCTCCTCCTCCTCCTCCTCTTCCTCTTCCTCATCCCCGCTCTTACTTAGAGGTAATATTTTTTTATTAAGTGTAATCAGTAATGATGAGAGGCTCTTACTTGACCTCATTCCTCCCAGCTTAGAGAGAGAGAGAGAGAGAGAGAGAGAGAGAGAGAGAGAGAGAGAGAGAGAGAGAGAGAGAGAGAGAGAGAGAGAGAGAGAGAGAGAGAGAGAGAGAGAGAGAGAGAGAGAGAGAGAGAGAGAGAGAGAGAGAGAGAGAGAGAGCTATTGCTATTGCTATTTGTAGCCTCATGTCAACCATGATGTCAGTTGTTTAAATAAAAAAAAATAAAAAAAAAAGAGAAAGAGAGAGAGAGAGAGAGAGGGAGAGGGAGACAGACATAGAGAGAGAGATGTAAAATATATGTTAGGATGAAGAGAATGATGATTGGAGGGATAAGGAGGAAAGAAAAGGACAGAGAGAGAGAGAGAGAGAGAGAGAGAGAGAGAGAGAGAGAGAGAGAGAGAGAGAGAGAGAGAGAGAGAGAGAGAGAGAGAGAGAGAGAGAGAGAGAGAGAGAGAGAGAGAGAGAGAGAGAGAGAGAGAGTTTTACACGTCTTTAATATAATTTTACTTTTTTCTTACACGCATACACGGACTTAAGATCTTTTTATATACTTTTTTTGCACCTGTGAACACGTGAAGATATTCCATGACACGATATTAAATTTTCTGCTCCTCTTGATATCTTCTTTTTTTTTGTGCAGGGTTCTATATTTTCTTTATTTTCTCGTATTCTGATGCAGTAATAGAAGGAAAAGGTCAGATGTTAGGGAAGAGGGAAATACATAGGAATACTTAGGAATAACAGACACCAGGACAGCTATTGGTTCATAACGAGGGTATCTGCTGAACTACATACTACTAACTATCAACTACATGTAAGCGGGCTTTGTGTTACCCATTTTTGTTGTGCCCCTGGCCAGTTCCTTGTGATGTAAAAAAAAGAAAAAAAAAGAAAAAAACAAACAGTCAGAAAATGATGCCATGTACTTACTGTACCTAAAGAAGATAGAAACATGGAAGTTTCGTAGTGAAAAATGATAGGATATGAAATATACTAACTACAACTACCACTACCACTAATCGATCCGGGGGACTATAATATGAATTCGCAGGGCACTATCAATATCCATTTACTTTACAGTGTGCGGCAAGTCTGTTTTTAAATGTAGTTATTGTGCTGTTTTCGACAACATTTGCCGGTATCTTGTTCCTTCGATCAACAACTCTAACATTGATATAATTTTTACGGAGATCTGTGATGCAACGTTGACCGTTTATTTTTAAACCGTTATTTATTGTTGTCACTTGAGGAGAAAGCCCCAAAGGTCTCTTGTTTAAATGAATCAAACCTTTTTGGTTTTTAAAGGTTTCAATAAAGCCCCACGGATTCTACGACCCTTTAAGGAAAACATTTTAAAGTATCGCAGTTTCCATAAGATAAATTTTTCGCAGAGATGGAATTTTTTTGGGTTTGTCTTTTTGCACGTTTCCCAATTTTGGCTTGATCTTTTACGAAACAGGGCGACCAGAATTTGAACGGCATATTCTAAGTGCGGCCAACCAAAGGGGGACGGTATAATTGTGTATACTTTGGGATTTTTATGTTAAAAGTTGCGTTTAATGAAGCCCAACATCATTTTTCCCCTTTGTTACTGGCAGCAGGCAATGGGGGATGGTTTAAGATCATTAGAGAGACACCTACACCCTTTTCCTTCTGTATTCATTTAACGTTTTATTTACATTTGTTTTATTTTTGAGGCGTTTTGGCAATGTTTTATTTTAATTTTCGGAATTGAATTTAAATAGCCATTTATCACTTTTTGGGGACAGTTTGTCGAGACCGTTGAGAGTTCGCAGTTTCATAGATATGTTTTACCCCCCTAATTGGTGTATTGCAATTTTGGATATTTTGATAAAAGTCCGCAGTCCAAATCATTGATATATATCAAAAAAAAGAGTAGGACCCAAAAGACGAGCTGAGGCACCCATAGTAACTTTAAACCCAATCAGATGCCTCGAATTATTCCCCCCGTTTTTTACGATCTGAAAGCCAATCGCCAACCCCAAAAACATAATTGCTCTCCTAACCCATGCCCTTAGTTTGGTAACAGCGTTTAGGGGAACGTATCGAAGGCTTTCGAATACAAAAGGTAATTTTATATCCGAGGAATTTTAGCGCCCCAGTTTGAATAAATGACTTTTAAAAAAATCCAGTAGGTTTTTTAAGCAGGATCTTTTTTTTCGAAAAATCCATGGGGATTTTAGTATTGAGTTTTTTTTCATCTAAAAAAAGACACTATTTTTCCCGCATATTTTATCAAAAAAGTTTAAAACCGACGTTAGACTAATTTGGGCGTAATTACTGCGAGGCTTTTACCCCCTTTTTTAAAATCGGTGTCCCTTTAGTAATTTCCACATACGGGAACATTTTGCCCTTTAGCGATTTTGAGAATAATCTTTAGGGAGCAAAAAGTTGATGTGAATTCCCAAAGTAATCGGGCGAATTTCTCCCCCCCCACGGATTTTGGGGTCAAGTTCGCAAATACTTGATATTTCGTCTACTGTTACTCTCTTTTACCAATCTATCATTTTTCGGTTGCATAATTTTTACGGTTTGGTAATGGAGCTTCGTCTTTTAATAAATAACCGCATTAAATAATCATGAGTACGAACGCTATCCCTTTTTTATCTTTTCCCAAGATGTTATCTTTCAGGGGGCCTAATACTAGTTTTGACGTTTTTTTTATTCGAACGTATTGAAAAAATTTCGGGTTTTGATTTGGTTTCCTTTGAAATTTTTTCCATACTGCGCTTTTTAGATTAATTTAACCTTTTGCAACGACGCTTTATCATTGTATTTCTAAAAATCGCAGTCAGCATTTACGCTTGTAAACTTTAAATGCTCGGCGCTTAGTAATGATTTGTTAAATTCATTAGTCATCCAACTGGGTTTTTTGTGTTTTTTCAGACGTTTTCTTATCAGGGAATTTTTTTTCGCAAAAAGATTGGAGTTTAATGTGAATCCCTTTAAATGTTTTCGGCGGTATACCGTTTATTAGGTCAACCAATCAACTTCGCTTAGTACCCTGTGATCTTCGTGAAATCTGCTTTTTAAAATTGGGAACTAATAACCGTTTTTTGATTTACATTGCAATTTATGCCGCATTGTTTAACCTGTGATCGTGTTTGCCAATGTTACCTAATCGCAGTAAAAATCAGATAAATGTCGGTAGTGAAAACTAAATCTAGGGTCTTTTACCCTTGTAGGCTCACAGACCACCTGTTTTAAAATACTTCGTTTCCCATATAAGCAATCGCATCCCTTCTTTATCAGCAGAATTTTTATTCAGTTATAAGGGTAGGAAAAATTTCCCCCCAAAATAATTGGTCTTTAATTGTTGACAAGGGATTATCTCTTTATAAGGAGGAAATCGACTTCCGCATTTGATTTGGGGGGACGTATTTGTCCCAATAGTTAGGAATTTACCTTTTAGCTTAATTTTGCTTTTAGACGAGTCATAATGATTTTTATTTCCCTTTTATCGATTCGTTTGCTTGCAAATTACTAATGTAAAAATGACACCCCCCCGCTTTGCGAAAACGACAATTTAGGAATCCCTTTTATGCCTGGAATGGCTTTTTCAGTAATAAATGTTTACTTTGGGACCCCAACTCTCAGTGATATAAGATATCTGGCTTTTGGGGCAACAATATGCTAAAAATTTCTTTACGTTTTAAAATAATGTTTCGGATTGTGTAGGAAATTTTTAAGTTTTTTAATAGTTTTGGAAACCTTGCGTGCTGGTTTCCCGGCAGAGTGTCTAGGGTCCACGTAACAGAGCGCTTGAAAGTTACTTGATTAGATTTGGGGAAATGGAACGGACCAGCGTTGCTGGGGGAAAGAAAGGGGTTTTAAGGTGATGTGCTACCCCCGTCCGTCGTCTTTTTTTGATATGTAAAAAAAGAAATTTTATATTTGGCAGACGCCTTAATCGTGCAGGGCCCGACGGGGCTGGGTTAAGCCCGTACCCCCCAAACAGGATGGGTCCTCAACCAGGAGGCCCTTGAAAAAATTACCCAAAATTTTGCAAAAGCAACTTTTTCCTTGGAAAAAGAGACCTTACCCGGTTTTTGCCTGAACGCTTTATCGTTTAGCGGGGGGCCTACCCCTAGCTGGGGGAAATTCTGAAATAATGTAGTTTGGGTTTTTTTGTCTTGAATTTCCGGATCAATTTCCTGTTTTTGCCCAGATTTTTTCAGATCCGCTAGTACAGTCTTTGGGTTTCCTGCATGAAGACAAGAGAGTTTTATCGTTAAAGGTTCTTGGTGACGTCATCGCAGGGGCAGTGTGTCGTCGAGTGGTTTCCTGGGAAACGAAGCGTTCCTTTTGTTACTTGAAACCCTACCCAAAACTCCACCAGCTGCCCTAGAATTGAGTCCCCGATCAAAAACCTTTCGCCAAAAACCTGAAATTGTTGAAGGTTGTGATCGTTAGGGGCGCGTTTTAAATGCTGCTGGTCTCCGATCGTCGCCTTACCGGAAAAAAGGGAGCAGGGGGAAGGAAAAGACGAGGGAGCGGGGGAGGAGGAGGGGGGCTGGGAGAGGAGTGAGAGGGGAGGGGGAGGGGGAGAAAAGAGGAGGGGGGGGAGGGGGAGGGAGGTGGGGGGGAGGAGGGGAGGGGGGGAGGAGGAGGAGGAGGAGGTTACATAGAAATAACAGACACCGGGGAAAACCCATGGTCCATCGAGGGTATTGCTGCAACAATACTAACTATCAACTACTTTTAAGAAAACAGTGGAAAATGATACCCTGTCCCTAAAGAGGATAGGGAAAATGGAAAGTTTCATAGTGCAGAAAGATAGGATATGAAAAAACTAACACAACTACCCCCATCAACAACTAATCGATCGGGGGACAGATACGAATTCGCACTATCAATCGAATTTACTTTTCAGGGGCCCGTCAAGTTGTTTTTTAAGTAGTTATTTTGCGGGGTCCGACAAATTTTCGGTAAATGTTCCCTCGATCAACGACTCTAACATGAAATAATTTTTTCGGAGATCGGGAGCAAGTTGGGCGTTTTGTTTTAAACCATTATTTTTTGTCACTTGAGTTTAGGGCTCGAAAGGTTTTTCTATTAATGACATCAAAACCCTTTTTGGAAAATTAAAAAGGGTTTTTATCAAAATCCCCACGGGTTTCGATCCTTTAAGGAAAAATATTAAGTTTCCGGGGGTCTCTCTTTATAAGATGAATTTCGAGAGTGGAATTTTTGGTTTTTCTTTTTGCACGATTTCCCAAATTTTGCTTGGTCTTTTCGAAACAGGGCGCCAGAATTGGACGGATATTTCCCAAATGTGGGCCCAACCCAAAGGCGTGAAATTGTGTCATTTCTTTTGGAGTTTTTTGTTCAAAGTTAGTTTAATAAAACCCCTCATCATATTTGCCTTTTTACTGGCAGCTAGGGGAAGCGGGGTTTTCAGACATTACTATGATGACACCCAGATCCTTTTCCCGCGTACTCGTTAACGATTATTTTGCATTTGTAGTTAATTTGAGGTTATCGTTTTCCTATATGCATTACTTTTCATTTATGTAATTAAATTTAATAGCCATTTTTCACTCCAATTGATAGTTTTTCGAGACACTTTTTATGAGTTCGCAGTTTTCTTAGTATAGCTTTACCGCCTAATTTTTGGTGTCATCTGCAAATTTCGATATTTTAGAACAAGTCCGAGCCAGTCTTGATATATACAGAAAAAGGTAGGACCAAGACGAGCCCCGAGGCACCCCATAGTAACATTAACCAATCAGATGCCTGCCATTTTTCCCCCGTTTTTTACGATTTTTAAAGCCAACGCCAAACCCGAACATAAATGCTCTCCTAAGCCAGTGCCCCTTTGCTTTGGGCAACAGCGCTTAGGGGAACTGTATCGAAGGTTTTGAAAAATCAAGGTATATAACCCAGGGGAATTTTTTGGTCCAGTTTTAATAAATGCATTAAAAAAAAATACAGTTTGGTTTGTTAAGCAGGGGTTCTTTTCGAAATCCCTGCGGGAGTTTAGTATTGGTTTTTTTCATCGAGAAAGACACTATTTTCCCGCAAATTTTCTAAATAGTTTAACAATCACGGACGTTAGACTAATTGGCGAAATTACTTTCGAGGCTTTATCCCTTTTTTGAAGAGGAGGGGGAGGGGTGGGGGAGGAGGGGAGGAGGGGGGCGAGGAGGGGGAGGAGGAGGAGGAGGAGGGGAGGAGGGGGAGGAGGGGAGGAGGAGGAGGGGGAGGAGGAGGAGGGGGGGGGGGGAGAAGGGGAAAAGGAGGGGAGGACGAGGAGGTTACAAGGATTAAAAGGGGGTACATAGGAACATAGGAGTAACAGACACCTGGAGACTATGGTCCTTTGGAGGGATCTGTGAATACATACTCAACTACAATACTTTTAAGAAAAAAAGTTGGAAAATGATACCATGTCCCTAAAGGGGATAGGAAATGGAAGTTATAGTGCAGAATGAAGGAATGAAAAATACTAAAAACAATACCACTACCCCTACAACTAAACGAAAGGGGGATAGTGAATTTGCACTATCAATACGCATTACTTTCAGGCGCGTCAAGTCTGTTTTGAAGTAGTTATGGTTGGTCCGACAACATTTTCTGGTAACTTTTTCCATCGATTAAAACGACCTAACATTGAAATAATTTTTTCGGAGATCGGTGATGCAACGTGACCGTTTAGTTTTAAAACCCTTATTCTGTTGTCACTGAGTTTAAAGACAATAGGTCCTCTTTAATGACATCAAAAATTTAGGATCTTAAAGGTTTTTATAAGTCCCAGGATTCGATCCTTTAAGGGAAAAAATATTAAGTTTTTCCCCAGTCTCTCTTATAAGTGAATTGCAGAGAGGAATTTTTTTGGTTGCTTTCTTTGCACTGATTCCCAAATTTTGGGTTGATCTTTTAGAAACAGGGCACCAGAATTGAACGGCATTTCAAGTCGGCCTAACCCAAGGGTGAAATTTTGCATTTCTTCGGAGTTTTATGTTCAAAGTTACGTTAATAAAGCCCACATCATATTTGCCTTTTTACGGCAGCTAGGCAATGCGAACTGGTTTTCAGATCATTTTTGATGATGACACCCAGACCTTTTTCCGCTGACTTTAGTTAAGATTTATTTTTATTTGAAGTTATATTTGAGGTTTTCGTTGCCCCATATGCATACTTAATTTATCGTAATTTAAATTTTTAAAAGCCATTTTCAATCCAATCGATAGTTTTTCGAGATCACTTTGTTGAGTTTGCGTTTTCTTAGTAATTTTTTACCGCCTAATTTGGGGTTTATCTGCAAATTTTGATATTTTAGAACAAGTCCCCAGTCCAGATCGTTTTATATATCAGAAAAAAAAATAGGACCCAAGACCGAACCTGAGGCACCCACTAGTGACATCTAACCCAAACAGAGTTCACCCTTTTTTACTAACCCTTTTTTACGATTTGAAAACCAATCGCCCAATCCTTGAACATAATTTTCTCCTATGCCAGTGCCCCTTCCTTTGGTCAACAGTCGTTTTGTGGAACTGTATCGAAGGCTTTTTGAAAATCAAGGTAATCAATCCCAGGGGAATTTAGCGTCCCCCGTTTTAATAAAAGACAAAAAAAATCCAGTAGGGTTTTTAAGCAGGATCTTATTTTTGAAAAACCCTGCGGGGGTTTTGTATAGATTTTTTTCATGAGAAAAAAACACTATTTTATCCGAATTTTTCTCAAAAAGTTTAACCCAAACAGGACGTTAGACTAATGGGCGATAATACGCGAGGCCTTATCCCTTTTTTGAATATCGGTGTAACATTAGCAAATTTCCAAATAGGAACAATTTTTTTTTACATGCCCATTTTTTGAAAAAATCTTTAATGGGAGCGAAAGTTTACTGTGACATTTGCGAAGTAGTCGCGGCGAGATTTCGTCCACCCCCCGGATTTTCTGGGTAAGTTTCAGCAAATACTTTTGATATTTTGGTCACTGTTATCTCTCCTATTACAGTCTATCCCTTTCGAGTCCCGATAAAGTTTTTGGTTCCGGAAGGAGTTCGTCTTCTTAAAAAAATACCGATAAAGATTCATTTAGTACGAACGCCATATTTATTATCATTTACCAAGAATTATTTTATCTTTTTTTTTAGGGTCCAATATTGTTTTTACGTTTTTTTATTTTGAAAGTATTAAAGAACCTTTTGGGTTTGTTTGGATTTTCCTTTTCATTTTTTTTCATACCGCGCTTTTTAGATTAAAGCCTTTTCAGCGACTTTGACGTCATTTTATTCTCTAAATCGCAGTCGCATTGATCGTTGTAAACTTTTTAGCTCTGCGCTTTTGCCAATGATTTGTTGGATTCCCTTATTCATCCAAACTGGGTCGTTTATGTTATTCAAAAAGTTTTTTTTACCATGGGAACTGTTTTTTCCCCCACCCAGGAGTTTATTAATACTTACACATGTTTTTGGGGGTTTTTACCCTTTAGTAGGGCAATCATCAAAATTGCTTAGTACCCCGCTGATCTTCGTGAAAACTGTTTTTTAAATTTTGGGGCTAAAACCGATTTTTGATGTCTACATTGCAATTTATGCCGCATTTATTAGCCTGTGATCACTGTTGCCAGATGTTCACCTAATCGCAGTAACAATCAGATCAATGTCGGTAGTGAAAACTAAATTAGGATACTATTATCCCTGTAGGCCACGGGCCACCGATTTAAAAATACTTCTTCACTTTCAAGCAATCCATACCTTTTCTATCGAAATTTTTATTCCCGTTTTTACGAGGTAGGTTAAAATCCCACAAATAAATTTTTCGTTTTTATTGTACAACGACTTTATCTCGTCAACGTAGGCAAACTTTCTCCGCATTAGATTTGGAGGAGAGGGGGAGGAGGAGGAGGAGGAAGAGGAAGAGGTAGAGGAAGAGGAGGAATGGAGGAGGAGGAGGCGGAGGAGATAATTGGGTGAGAGTAGACATGGTATGTGAAACAAGTGATGAAAGGAATAAGAAATGAACGAAGGGAGAAGAGAGAGGAAAGGAAAGAAGGAAGGAAGGAAGGAAGGAGAGGGGAAGTGGAGGAATATATTAAAGAAGGGATGTAATATCAGAGAGGGTGGATTAAAGAAGCGATAGAGAGGAAGAGGAGGAAGAGGAGAGAGAAAGAGAAAGATGGATAGAGAGATAAAAATAAAAGGGGACTAATTTATTAGTTTTTAAAAAGTTTGTGGCCCCGCGGACCCCTGATTGAGTTTGTAGTAGTATACGTTATTTGAAACTGTGATTGCAAACTCCAACGTGTGTTGTGTCGTTGGGCACGGGAAAGTGCCTCGGGGTAGACCACGTTCCGTGTGATTCCAATCCTTTGTGTTCCGTGTGATTCCAACCCTTTGTGTTCCGTGTGATTCCAACCCTTTGTGTTATGTGTGATTCCAACCCTTTGTGTTCCGTGTAATTCCAACCCTTTGTGTTTCGTGTGATTCCAACCCTTTGTATTCTGTGTGATTCCAACCCTTTGTGTTCCGTGTGATTCCAACCCTTTGTGTTCCGTGTGATTCCAACCCTTTGTGTTTCGTGTGATTCCAACCCTTTGTGTTATGTGTGATTCCAACCCTTTGTGTTATGTGTGATTCCAACCCTTTGTGTTATGTGTGATTCCAACCCTTTGTGTTATGTGTGATTCCAACCCTTTGTGTTCCGTGTGATTCCAACCCTTTGTGTTCCGTGTGATTCCAACCCTTTGTGTTCCGTGTGATTCCAACCCTTTGTGTTCCGTGTGATTCCAACCCTTTATGTTCCGTGTGATTCCAACACACACACATTCACACACGCACACAAACGTAAGTCCATGAGTCTACCAAGTTTGTGGAATGTGGCAAGACGCTACCGCAGAGTTTATTCATGTAATGTAATCCCTGAAAAGTGGTTTTAGCCCAAAACTCCCCTTCAAAATTATTCAATCGACATGGGACTAAGCCGCTTACCACCTACGATTTATTTGCGATTTTTTTAGCGTACTCTCATCAAAATTGAATTTACAGTTTCGGCTACCCAAAACAGACACACAGACACACACAGACACACGGCTACTCCTATAGTATATTAGTATATTAGAAGTCCTCTCTCTCTCTCTCTCTCTCTCTCTCTCTCTCTCTCTCTCTCTCTCTCTCTCTCTCTCTCTCTCTCTCTCTCTCTCTCTCTCTCTCTCTCTCTCTCTCTCTCTCTCTCCCCCACAGACACAGCCTCCTTGTCAATCGCAAAAGCAATAACATTCGACCAGGCTATTGAATTATTTACCCACCAATTCACACACACACACACACACACACACACACACACACACACACACACACACACACACACACACACACACACACACACACACACACACACACACACACACACACACACACACACACACACACACACACACACACACACACATGTATAGTCCCCTCTACTTCTACAAGAAATGTAGATCACACGAAACTGAGCTTACCTAGCACAGATGATGCATATATGTATGTATGTATGTAGTATATGTATGTATGTGTATACGTATGTTTGTATGTGTATTTTAAAGTTTAAGTTAGGTATGGTAAAATTTAGGGTAAGATAGGTAAGGTAGAGCACTTATTTTTCTCTGCCTAGTTTATTTAATTGTCCAAGGCAGTGAATTATTACCATATGGGTAAGAAATATAAATGTTGCAAAAAAAACCTTGGCATAGTGAAAGGGTAGTATAAATAATTAACATAAAATATTATACTATAAAATATTAGCATAACATATATTAGCAATAGTGATTGGAAATTTCAACTTATAAATTACTGAATATATTCGTCAAGATGAAACTCTTCTTGTAATGAGAGCACGTCTTACTTTCTTAAAGAGAGCAAGAGAGGAAGAAAGAGAATAAAAGAGAAAAATAGAGGGAAAGAGAAAGAATATGAGAAAGATAGAAAGAAAGTGAGGAAGAATGACAGAAAGAAAGAAAGAGAGATATAAAAAAAAGAACGAGACAGATATAAAGAGAGAATGAGAGAAAGAAAGAGAGAAAGAAGGAAAGAAAGTGAGAGAAAGATAGAAAGAGAGAAAGAATGAGAGAAAGAGAGGAAAGCCACAAACAATACTTTTGGTGATATTAAAAGTATTAGATTTTTAAAATATCAATATCATGCATTTTGTGTGTGTGTGATCTACATTTACCTATTTACTGAACTCATCTACCTGCTATTACAGCTATTATATATTCTCTACTATTACTACTCTACTATTATCTACTACTTATCTACTATTCTACTCTCTCATTTACTAACTACGTATATGTTCATACTCATTACTCTATTTTTTTTATATATATACGTATATTATGTTTTTTTTGCTGTCTATGCCTTCGGGCGAAAATAAAATTATTATTATTATTATTATTATTACCACTTCATTACATCCCCCCTTCACCCCCTCCCCCCATTACACCCTCCTCCAATATACATATACTAATGGTTCCAATATATACTAATGGTTCCAATATATGCTAATGGTTCCAATATATTTGGGCAATAAAAAAGGTTTTCCAATATTTTTAATTTTAAAATTTAATGGTTCCAATATATCTAAGGGTTCCAATATTCATGGTTTCCAAATATACTAAGGGTTTCCAAATATTAAGGGTTTTAAAATATATTAAGGGTTCCAATATATAAATGGTTCCAATATATAAAAATGAGTTCCAAATATACAAATGGTTCCCAATTTATAAGGTTCCAAATTAAAGGGTTCCAAAAAATACTAAGGTTCCAAATATACTATGGTTCCAAATATACTAAGGGTTTTCCAAAAAATTACAAAAGGGGGCCTTTTGCAATTTCCAATATTTAAGGTTTCAAATAACTAATGGTTCAATATATGCTAATGGTTCCAATATATCTAAGGGTTCCCAAACTTAACATAATGCGGTGCAAATATGAATGAAAAAATTATAAATGGTTTCATAAAAAATTAAAGGTAAATATTAAAAAAAATTAATATATGCTATTAAAAGGTTTATTTTACAAATTATTATATATGGGAAAATGGAACTAAAGAGGGTTAAGTCAAAATTTGGGGGTTTAGTGAAAAAAGTTAAAAAATAATTAAAAATTTTGAAAATTTTAAAAAAATTTGAATTTTTAAAAAAAATTTTTAAATTTTTAAAAAAGAGTTTTAAAAAATATTTTATTCCCGTGTTATCTCTTTTAAATTTTTTAAATAAAAATCGGGGGTTGTACGTGGCCGTCAAAGAAAAAGGAAATTTTGCACTCAGAGAAATTGATCAGAACCAAAAACATATAGAGGAAAACAGACTTACACACTTTTTTCAATGGTTTTAAAATAAAAATTTGAATTATATAAAATTTTTGTCTTCTCCTGGGGGGTTTTTTTTTAATGATTTTAAAGATAAAAGAAAAAAGAAAAATATTAGAAAGATTTATCACAGCCCAGGACCAGAGGTAACAATGTTAATTTTAGCCACAACCAAGAACAACACTGTACAAAAATTTTCATATATTGTTTTGGCCCCAAAGTTGGAAAAAGCAATTACAGTGACATCAAAACAGCAAATAATCTTAATTTAAATTTAAAATTAAAAAAGATTTATAAATTTACAAAGCAAGTTCTTATAGATGAAAATGAAAATACAGTAAATTTTTGCTCCTGAAAATTTTGGTACTTTTTTTATATAAAAAAAACAGTTTTCACTGAGTTTTTATTTTTTGTATGTTAATCTTTTTTTTTTAAATTATTGCCGTCATTTTTTTGCATTTTGATTATGTTAACTGTTTTTTGCTAAGGGGCTCATGCTCAGCAGGGCAAGCCCATAAAAAAGTGTATATATTTATTTATGTGTATATAATTGTTATTTGGCAATAAACTCTATAAACTATAAACCTAAATATATACTAATGGTTCCAATATATGCTAATGGTTCCAATATATACTAATGGTTCCAATATATGCTAATGGTTCCAATATATACTAATGGTTCCAATATTACAATGGTTCCAATTTTATGCTAAGGGTTCCAATATTACTAATGTTCCAATATATGCTAATGGTTCCAATATATACTAATGGTTCCAATATATGCTAATGGTTCCAATATATGCTAATGGTTCCAATATATACTAATGGTTCCAATATATGCTAATGGTTCCAATATATACTAATGGTTCCAATATATACTAATGGTTCCAATATATACTAATGGTTCCAATATATACTAATGGTTCCAATATATACTAATGGTTCCAATATATACTAATGGTTCCAATATATACTAATGGTTCCAATATATACTAATGGTTCCAATATATACTAATGGTTCCAATATATACTAATACTCCTCTCCAATATATACTAATGGTTCCAATATATACTAATGGTTCCAATATATACTAATGGTTCCAATATATACTAATGGTTCCAATATATACTAATGGTTCCAATATATACTAATACTCCTCTCCAATATATACTAATCAATCAATCATTGGTGGCATACGCCGGGGGGCGCGTCGCCTCGCCCACCCTACGACGCCACTCCCGGAGGTCACCACGCGCGAGTTCCCATGCAGGCTCCTTTCCCATACCAGTCAGCTCTCGACAAGAAATATCAACTTGCCCCAGCCACGAGCCTTGTGGGCGCCCCCTGGCCCCCTCCACCCGGATTGTCTCCTACAGATACAACCCGATGGGAAGGATCGGTTTCAGGGTAGCGTGCCACATGCCCATATAGCCGAAGTTGGCGCTGACGGACTATGCAGGTAATAGGCCTTGATTCAGTCTCACGGTGCAATCGCTGATTTGACACGTAATCATCCCAGCGATACCCCATGATTCTGCGAAGACACTTATTACCAAAGGCATTGGTTCGTCTCTTCAAGTCACTATTTAGTGTCCATGTCTCACATAACCATAGAGTAAGACAGGGATCACAAGCGACTTGAAGATCCGGATCTTTGTCCTTCTGTACAGATACCGACAACGCCAAATACTCCCGCTGGAGCAAAGTCCATAACACCGTGGGCTATGCCAATCCGCCGTAAGACTTCTTGACGTGACCCGCCGTCATTATGGACTGTGTCACCAAGGTATGTAAAACTTTCCAAGATCTCAATGTCCTCGCCACACGCATGAACAGACTGTACTGCTTCATCTAGTAAGTCCCCAAACACCTGTACCTTGGTCTTGACCCAGGAGACCTCAAGTCCCAAAGGCTTTGCCTCCTCGTGCAGCGCCTCGAGAGCCATAAACCAGGACCTCCAGCGACCTCAGCAAAGATTACTGCTTTCATCGGCAAAAACAAGATCAGTGATATTGGTGTTGCCAAGGGATGCTCCACAATCACTTTGATCTAAAACCTTGTCCAATACCCAGTCCATACAAGCGTTTGAAAGTGATGGGGCAAGGACGCACCCTTGCCTCACTCCTGATTCACAGGAAAAGAAGCCGGATACACCTGCCCCACATTTCACAGCACTCTCAGTCCCAGAATACAGACCAGTTATCAAACCAATAGTCCTTGCAGGAATCCCTCGAAGTCGCAGAAGACCCCCAGAGTGACTCACGATGCACTGAGTCAAACGCCTTCTTGAGATCAACATTGGCTGCAGCATCCCCTGTCGAAACTCACGTCGGCGTTCCACCAGGACACGAAGCGTACGATACGGTCCGTTGTTGACTTTCCAGGCGTAAACCCAGACTGCTGAGGTCTCTGATTTCTTTCACCAGATGGCTGCAAAACCGTGTCAGCAATAGATGGCAAGCACCTTGCTTGGTACGCTGAGCAGTGTAATACCGCGATAATTATTGCAGTCCCTGACGGTCCCCTTTCCCTTTCCAGATAGGACGACCAGCCCTCTTTTCCAGTCAGGAGGGGAAAGGACCTGATTGCCACACGCAGTCAGGACAGCAATGCAACCCGTGGATCATGGCCTCACCCTCAGCTTTGAGGAGCTCCGCACTGATATTACAACACCAGCTGCCTTTCCACCCCTCAACTTTGCTACAAACCTCTCTGACTTCGTCAAGAGAGGGGCGCTTTCGTCAATGGGAGGATCGGCATCCATGCCTGTAACCCGTTGGGTGAAGGCCTCAGTTGGAGGGTCCACCTTGAACAACTGCCCAAAAGTACTCAGCCCAATGAGCCATCTGCCCATCCATGTCCGACACGAGGGCCCATCTGCTGTTCAATAGCACTCGCCCGAGAAGGAGACTTGGAACGGAGCTTCTTCAGGGCTCGGGAGGCGGGTCGGAGGTCATTTAGCGTTCAAATGACCCCGACACATTTCCCCAGCGAGACTCCTGACATACCTCTCCTTGTCTCTCCCCAGGAGGGTTCTAGACCGGCGTGACAGAGCCTGTGCTGGTCTCGGTTCCCAGCCAGCCTGGCAGAGCGACTCTCCCGATTTTCTCCAGCGTCTCCGTCGAGACAAAACCACGCCTTGACCTCGGCGCTCCCCAATACACTCCCCTTGGCAGCCTGTAGAGGTTCACGTTTGAAGGTATCCCACAGTTCTACAGGTGCCCGAGAGCACCGAGCACATCAAACCGATTTGAACTGCCACCGCATACTCATGGCACATGTCAAGTCCTTCAGTTTCTCAAGATGAAACACAGTATGGTTACCTCTTGAGATTCTTCTGGACTTGACATGGAGCTTAAGTGTAGCAACAACCGTCTGTGATCTGTTCCAAAGAACCACACTCCGGTAAAAACCCCGCAGTTCTGGAGGATCCTCCAACGAGTGCTAACGAGGATGTGGTCGATTTCTTTGCTACCCCTCCGGCATTACTATACCTGTCCAGCGGTGCAGCTTGGTCTTTTGATACAAAGAACCTGCAATTCTCAACCTTCTGGACCTTGCAAAGTTCAGAAGCAGAGAACTGTTTGTGTTTCTGGTACCGGAGCCATGGGGACCAACACATAACTCGTAGCCATCTCTCACAGTGCCAGTAGTAGCATTGAAGTTGTTACTACTGGTTTACATATACTAATGGTTCCAATATATACTAATGGTTCCAATATATACTAATGGTTCCAATATATACTAATGGTTCCAATATATACTAATGGTTCCAATATATACTAATGGTTCCAATATATCCTAATGGTTCCAATATATACTAATGGTTCCAATATATACTAATACTCCTCTCCAATATATACTAATGGTTCCAAGATTTTCCAGTCAGTACCATCTCTGTATTGTGTTTGTGTATGCTAGCTATGTATACTTGATGCCTTTATATTTAGTAGGCTTAGATATTTTTATTTATTTGTTTATTTATTCATTTATTTATTTATCAATTTTGTAATATTTTTTGTTTTTTTTCTTCAATACTTTCCAACACATTCATGATATATACTATTATCTGATTTATATTTATATTTAATTATTTATTAATATATTTATGATCAATAATTTTTGGGGGTTTAATGAACATGATGGAACAATGATAAAAACATGATGGAGTCCCGCTATGTCCTTCCTTCCTTCCTTCCTTCCTTCCTTCTTCTATTTCCATCATTTCATCTCCATCTCTTACTTTTCTTCCCTATTTCTCTCCCTCCAATATTCTCTCTCTCTCTCTCTCTCTCTCTCTCCTTCTTCTCTCTCTCTCCTCTCTCTCTCTCTCTCTCTCCTCTCTCTCTCTCTCTCTCCTCTCTCTCCTCTCCTCTCTCTCTCTCGCTTCTCTCGCTCTCGCTCTCGTCTCCTCTCGCTCTCGCTCTCGCTCTCTGCTCTCGCTCTCGCTCTCGCTCTCGCTCTCGCTCTCTCTCTCTCTCTCCTCTCGCTCTCCTCTCGCTCTCCTCTCTCTCTCTCTCTCGCTCTCTCTCTCTCTCTCCTCTCCTCTCTCTCTCCTCTCTCTCTCTCTCTCTCCTCTCTCTCCTCTCCTCTCCTCTCACACACACACACACACACACCACACACACACCACACACACAACCACACACACACACCACACACACACACACACACACGATGGTCAAGTGGATAGTGTGCTGGCCTGTAATTCTGTGGTACTGGTTCGAAAACCTCACTGTTCCCGGGATTTTTCCACTGACTAATTTGGGCGGTTACTGTCTCCCTGAGCAAGGGATGGGTGTGTGTGCTGGTGAGATCCCAGCATTACCCAAAGATCGGTAATAATGAGCTCCAAGCTCGCACCGGGTGATTAACTGGCGATCGCGAGTCTGACTCGGGTGGACAGACCATGGGTGAATAACACAGTGACACAGACACACCCAGTGACCAGTGGTGTCCTGGCTTGTGGACGCCCTGGGCGAACCCGAACCTCGGCGCCCCCCCCCCCTCCCTTCCGCTGTTACACACACCAAAAGTCAAAACTCCACTCTAAATATTTCTTTTATCAGATACTAGAAACCATTTTTTTTTTCCGTACATTTCAATAATGCAACAATTATAAAAAATATATATAAAACCATAATATACAACTAAATAGCAATATAATGAACATTTAACTTCAATTATATACATGCATTAAAACAAAACAAACAAATTGAGAAATTTGTATTTTATATATACAATAAATAGGAAGCAAATTACTATAGATAAAATTATAACAATTGTAAGAAAGAGCAATTGTATCAGGCTCCCTCATCTGAACTATCTGTCAGACGGTGCCCCAAATATTTCAGAAGCCCCTGAATGTACATGAAATAATTTATATTAGTGTTGATGAATATTTGTTGCACAATAAATCACACAAGTGTACAATACTTAACTCTCAGAATGAGGAAGGAAACCATACATAATATTTGGTAATTGAAGGCTTGGTATCCCACAAGACTCAACTATCACACATATTACAAAATATTGCATCATATAGCCAGGGTCGCACCCGGTTGTGGCCCCATAAGCTCTCTTTGCCAAGCGGGCCATGCCCCCCCCGGATTTTTCACCCCTGTACAGAATCAGAATATACTAACAGTCGTAACATTTTTTTTATCACATGAAGATCCAAACCCCCAAACTACACTTGATGTGACTCATCTTTATGTGGGTAAGAGTGGTTTTATACCCAATTAGTTAGGTTACGTAACATGTCCATGTTAGGTTAGTGGAACTAGTGGGATGCTCAAGGGGGTCTCCCCTCCCCCATTTAGGTCCTGATAGTATTGGTCAATATGAAGTATTGTGTCATCATGTCAATAAGTGGATAAAGGTTGGCAAGACTGGGTGGCGGATCTTCTGTCAGCCACAAAAATTATTACGTTCTAACGATGTTAACCACGTCACCTGCCCGTGAACACCTCCCTTCAGTTGGTCGCATAATTATTCACGCAATGCCTTGACAGCTCTAACCCTGCCAACACTATTGTTTCGTAGCTTTAATAGACATTAGACCCTGAAAAGGGCATCGCTTATGCGGGCACTTACCATCCCGCGGCTAGCGAGAACTCTATCGGTTTACTATACTGCTGCGAATTTAAAAAATTAGTTTTTGTGCCCCCCCCGGAAAAATCCGGGGTGGCGCCCTGAGTTAGAAAGTCTTTTAAGTAGCCTACAACATTGGAATCTCTCCCTTATTGGGTTCAGAACCTAGGATAGCAATATAAGCAAGGAAACCTATTGACGTCATCTACCAATCATAATGGGTTAGTTAAGTTGTAGGTGGTTTTTTTTGCAGGCTACACACACTTGCAAATTGCAATGAATGGCATGCTATTACTGTTTTTAATTATGCAATTATAGTTGCTAATTGGATTACTTTTGCCCATGTGAAATAGCACAGCACCACAGGCTAACAAACCATTGCTGTTATACTACCTATTTTACTACCTGCATCACATGTACCATCCTGAGAGATAACATACACGCCTGCATACCTTTATCTCTTCCGCGTTTTTCCTTCTCGTAATGGTTTATATTTTTCCTAAACAGGCACCTTATGGCTTATACCTTTTCTTTCCATTTGTGTTTGGCGCCGCACATCCCCAACGGTGTCAATTAAGACTAAGCGACTAGACAAAATCGTGATTTGGAACGGGGGGGGACTGGCAGGGCCAGACACGCTGCTCCAAAGCTCTGAGCACAATCAGCTGATCCTGACCTCAGTCCCTGATCGGCGATGCGCCTCGCACTTGTGCCGCCATTATTTCCAAGCCTCTTTATATACCAGTCCACCAACATGATTTTCTCTGATATATACTACTAATAGCTATTATACCTTACTATTATTATTTATATCATCATTATTTATTATAATTTTTTTCTTTATGATTTTTTTTTTCGGCACACCATGCCGCCCGCCTCGACGATGCCGCCCTCGGCGATGCCCATGCGCCCATCCTAGCCGCCACTGACAGTGACGCACACACAAACCACACACACGCACACACATACACCCACACACATAGGTACTACTCCGTGGTGTAGAGGAAGCACGCTTGGTTCACAAACCGCGAAGTCCCGGTTTTCGATCCCGGCGGAGCGGAAACTGATGGGTTGTTTCCTTAAAACCCGAGCCCCTGTCCACCCAGCAGTGAAGGGTACCGGGTGTTGTAGCCGGGGTTTGTGACCCTGCTCTCCGGGGTGCTGGCTTCGGCCAACACAAAGCACTAAAGGTATTAATGAGAAAACATGTTTATATGGAGGAGCGGGGCCCACACGAGCATTGCTCTGCCCTGTACATACAAATAATGATAACACACACTACTCTCTCTCTCTATGTCGTCTCTGCTCCTCTCTCGTCTCCCCCCTTCATAGACGCGAATATTTAAAACACAAGAGCCACAGGCCTTTTTAACTGTGCATATAAGCGTGGATAGTCGCCCGTATGTTCTCTATTAGGTAGTCATTACGCGCTATTACACACGTGGGCTCTGGGGTTCATGGGATAATTTTTTTTGGGTAAACAATTTTGAGAGTACTTTAGCCTGTTTTTTTTTTTGCTTATTTGAAGTCTGCTGCGTAAAAAAAAAAATTACCAAGTTTTTGGTTGATAGAGTAATACAGTATTATGTATATAATATATGTAATTGAGTATAATAATTAATGGAATATTAAATAGTAATAAGTTAATAGTATTTGTGATCTTAGATTTCTCCCCCCCCCTCAACAAAAAAAAAATCGCCACCCCCATGATTCTATTCAAGCATTTTCTTCTTTCCTATTTTTACAATCACAAAGGTCTGGCCATGAGCAAAAAAACCTTTATAATGATGTGGGGTTCACCATTCTATTAGCTCAATAATTATCTAACTGATATAATTGCAATATTATTTTACTACTATTAAGTACTATTATTTTTCGTCCAGCTATCTTACTACTACTACTACTACTACTACTACTACTACTACTACTACTACTACTACTACTACTACTACTATACTACTACTACTATCTACTACTACTACTACTACTACTACTACTACTACTACTACTTCTCTACTCCTACTAACTGCTGCTGCTGCTGCTGCTGCTACTACTATAACTATACTACTACTTAACTACTAACTACTACACTACTACTACTACTGCTGCTGCTGCTGCTGCTACTACGACTACTACTACTACTACTACTACTACTACTACTACTACTACTGTGCTTTGGTTACTGCTGTTACTATTATCACTATTACTACTACTAACTACTACTACTACTACTACTACTACTACTACTGTGCTTTGGTTACTCCTGCTACTACTCCTGCTACAATAATAATGATAACGATAATGTGTATCAGTACCTGGTTTGGATCGAACCCGAGAACAGGGCGTCATATCGAACAGGAATACTGTCGCGTGAAGATAATGAAGGAAGGAAGAAAGGAAGGAAGGAAGGAAGGAAGGAAGGAAGGAAGGAAGGAAGGAAGGAAGGAAGGAAGGAAAGAAGGAAGGAAGGAAGAGGAAGGAAGGAAGGAAAGAAGGAAGGAAGGAAGGAAGGAAGGAAGAAAGAAAGGAAGGAAGGAAGGAATGAACGATGAAGGAAGGAAGGAAGGACGTGTGAGAAGGGTTGTGTGTGGTTGGGGGAGAGCTATGTAGGGTGATCGTATCTTTCCCTTTTAACCATCAGGCGGTGAGAGGATATGACAATATGACGCCCTGTTCTCGGGTTCGATCCCAACCAGGTACTGATACACAGGTTGTCTTATTTGATAACGATAATAACAATAATCTCGATAACGATAACGATGATTATAAATGATAATACTAATAATGATGATTTGAAGAAGAAAATATGATATAGTAAAAGAAAAAGATGAGGAAGATGAAGAAGAAAAAGAAGAAATTCAATATGTCTACACTTAAACTCTCGTGTCAATGAATAAATAATGAAGGTAGGAATAAATGAAAGAAAAAAAAATAATGAATACGTCAAATAGGAAAAAATAAGTGAAGGAAAACCTAAACCAAAACACGCCTAACAAAAAACAGTAATAAACAAAACAAAATAAAAGACACATGACAACCAAAAAAAAGAGAAAAAAGAAACGCAATAAAAGACAGAACCCCAAAAAAAGAAAAAAAAAAGTGAAACATCCTTGGAAGGAGAGAAAGGAAAGAAAGAAAAAAGAAAAAATATATATAAATCAATCCAAAAAACTAATGGCCAGTCACCCCAACCACGTCCCATTTCACGTTTTCTTTATTGATTTTTTTTATTTGGTTTTTTATATATATTTATTACGAAATCCAATAACTTCTCCACTTTTTATTGGGGGTGTGATGAAGAGGAGAGGGGAGGAGGGGGGCGGGGGGTAGGGGTAGGGGAAGGGTAGGAGGGAGAGGGGGAGGTTGGGGAAGGGGCGACTGAAAGGGAGGATGGAGTAGGAGGGAGAGAGGTGAGAAGATAAAATAAAGAAGAAGAAAAATAGAAGCAAAACAAGAGGACCAAGAAAAAGACAAAACAAAAGAGTAATAGCGAAAAAAAGAAAGAGAATAGAGCAAAAGACAAGAAGACCAATAAGAGAAAGAAGAAGAAGAAGAAGAAGAAGAAGAAGAAGAAGAAGAAGAAGAAGAAGAAGAAGAAGAAGAAAAAGAGAAAGGGAACAGAACAGCTGAAGAAGACGAAGGTTATTGGGGGAGAAAGAGGGGAAAGGAGAGAGGGGAAATGAAGGGGGAGGAGTGGATGAGTGGAAAAAAAGCCAGGAGGGATAAGATGGTAAGAAGAGTGAGTATGAGGGATGGCAGGAGGAGGAGGTAGGGGGTCAGGAGGGAGGAGGGCAGGAAAAGGCGTAGGATATGGAGATGAGGCGGAAAAGGAAGTGAGGAGGAAAGGTGTGAGGAGGAGGAGGAGAAGGAGGAGGAGGTGATAGAGGAGATAAAGAAAGAGGAGAGATGGAGACAGGGGAGATAAAAAGGAGAGAAAGAAAGGAATAAGTAGGTCTGAATAAAAGAGAAAATGATAACAGAAGAAGAAAGAAGAAGATATAACAATAATAATAAGAGAAGAAGAAGAAAAAGAAGAAAAAAAAATGGTAGAGGAACAAAAACAACACCATAAAAAAATAAAACAAGAAGAATAAGAAGAAAAAAAACAAAAATAAAAAAATTGAAGAAAAGAGATGGGGAGAAAGAAGATAAATAAGAAGATAAAGAAAAAGAGGATAAATAAGAATAAGAATAAGAGAAGGAAAAGAAAAGAAAGAAAGGCAGAGGAACAAATACAACGTCAATAAAAAATAGAAAGAAGAAAAAAAAAATAGAAACATTGCAATAGAAAAAAATAAAGGAAAAAAAAGAAGAAAAAAAAGATAAAAAAGAAGAAGAAAAAAAGAAAAAGAGGAGAAATAACACACCATAACCAACAGGGAAGAAAGTGCTAAAGAAGAACACACGAGATAAAGAAACACAATAAAATAAAAGAAGAGGAAGAAGAAAAAGAAGAAAAGTTACAGTAGAAAAATAAAAACTACACCAAGGCAAAAAAATAAAAAAATAAAAAAAATAGAAACATTGCGCAATAAAAATTAAAAAAAGAAGAGGAAAAAGAAGGCAGATCAAGAAGAATAAGATATATAACAACAAGGAAGAAGTGCTAAAGAAGAACACACGAGATAAAAACCAAGACAATACAACACAAGAGATGAAGGAGAGGAAGTGGTGTGGTGTGGCAAAAAAAAAGGAAGGGAAAGCAGGGAAAGCAGGAAGCAGGGTGAAGGGGAAGAAATGGGGACAAACAGTAAAAAAAAAGGGTGAGGGGGAAAGAGGAGGATGCACTAAACAGTAAAAAAAGGGAGGGGGAGCAGGGGGGCGGAGGGGCACAGGCGGGGGGGCATGGAGGTAGGGGGAAGGGGAAGAAAGGGGGTAGGGGGTATGGGGGAAAAGGGGGGGCGCACCAAACATAGTATATACACATAACAGGGGTGTTGTTGGCAGGGATCAAAAGTAGCAGATAAGCAGGTGTTATGAGGGGAAAGGAGGGGAAAGGGGAGAAGGGAGGGAGGTGGGAAGGAAGGGAGGAGAGGGAGGGGAGGGGAGGGAGGAAGGAAGGGAGGGGAGGGGAGGAAGGAAGGGAGGGGAGGAAAGGGGAGAGAAGGAAGGGAGGGGAGGGAGGGAAGGTAAGGAAGCATTGAGAGTAAGACAGAGGGGAAATAAAAGGGGAAAGGAAGGTAAGAAGGGATGGAGAGGAGAGAGAGAGAGAGAGAGAGAGAGAGAGAGAGAGGAAGAGAGAGAGAGAGAGAGAGGAGAGAGAGAGAGAGAGAGAGAGAGGAGATGAGAGAGAGAAGAGAGAGGGAGAGAGAGAGAGAGAGAGAGAGAGAGAGAGAGAGAGAAAGGAGGGGAGACAGGGGAGAAAAAGGGGAGAATGGAGTTAGAGGGAAAAATGATGAAAGAGGAGAGATAGGAATAGTAGAGGGGGAGAGGGGGATGTAAATAAAGGAGGGAGACAGGAGGGGAAAGACGGAGGGAAAAAAGGGAAAGAGAAGGAAGATATGGAGGTAAAGAAGGAGACAGGAGGGGAAAGAAGGAAGAGGGAGGTAAAGAAGGAAAAAGAGGGGAAAATAATGAAGAGAGGGAGGTAAAGAAGGAAAAAGAGGGGAAACTAATGAAGAGATGGAGGTATAGAAGGAGACAGGAGGGAAAAGAAGGAAGAGAGGGAGGTAAAGAAGGAAAATGAGGGGAAAATAATGAAGAGATGGAGGTAAAGAAGGAAAACGAGGGGAAAAGAAGGGAGAGATGGAGGTAAAGAAGGAAAATGAGGGGAAAATAATGAAGAGATGGAGGTAAAGAAGGAAAACGAGGGGAAAAGAAGGGAGAGATGGAGGTAAAGAAGGAAAATGAGGGGAAAGGAAACAGAGGGGAAAAGAAGGAAAGAAGTTAAAGGAAGAGATAAAGAAGAATACAAAGATCGAAATAGATGAATATAAAAAAGAAAAAAGGAAGGAAAGATAGATAGAAGGAAAGAAAGATAGAAAGAGATCTAAAAAACTATATAAAGAAAGATAAAGAAAGAACAATAAAGATGATTAAGTGAGAAAGAAAGAAAGAAAAAAAGAAGAAAGTTTATAGTTTGACGTCAGAAGGAAGATGAAGAAATAGGATAGGTAAGGAGAGATGCCAAGAAGAAAGAAGTTAAAGATGAAAGAGGAAAGAAAGAAGGAAAAGATAGATGTAGCAAAACAGAAAACACAAAAAAATAGACACAAAGCAAGAGAGAAAAAAATACAAAAAGGAGAAAGAAAAATATGAAGGAAAGAAAAAAGATCAAAGAAATTGTTTTATGAAGAAAAAAAACTGTTGTATCTCTGTTTTTTTCCAATAAATAATAATAAAAAAGAAAAAAACTGTCCTGAAGAACATTCCATGGCAAACAACTAAAGACTTCAATAATATCTGTCCCTTCCCCTTAACTTTGCGCAGAACCAATTTTTGAAGAAGACACTAACTAATGGAGGTAAAAAAAAAAAAAAAAAAAAAAAAAAAAATAATAATAATAATAAAAAAAAAAGCTAATGGTGGTAAAAAAAGCTAATGGAGGAGAAAATAGCTAATGGAGGTGAAAAAAAGAGCTAATGGAGGTGAAAAAAAAACTTAATGGAGGTAAAAAAAGAGCTATTGGAGGAGAAAAGAGCTAATGGAGGTGAAAAAAAGAGCTAATGGAGGTGAAAAAAGAGCTAATGGAGGTAAAAAAGAGCTAATGGAGGTAAAAAAAAGAGCTAATGGAGGAGAAAAGAGCTAATGGAGGTGAAAAAAAGACCTAATGGAGGTAAAAAAGAGCTAATGGAGGTGATGAAAGAGCTAATGGATGTAAAAACAAGAGCTAATGGAGGTGAAAAAAAAGAGCTAATGGAGGTGAAAAAAAGAGCTAATGGAGGTGAAAAAAAGACCTAATGGAGGTAAAAAAGAGCTAATGGATGTAAAAAAAAGAGCTAATGGAGGTGAAAAAAAAGAGCTAATGGAGGTAAAAAAAAGAAGCTAATGGAGGTAAAAAAGAGCTAAGAGGTAAAAAAAGAGCTAATGGTAGGAGAAAAGAGCTAATGGAGGTGAAAAAGACCAATGGAGGTAAAAAAGAGCTAATGGTGAGAAAAGAGTAATGGAGTTGAAAAAAGACCTATGGAGGTTGAAACAGGCTAATGGATGTAAAAAAAGGCTAATGGGTAAAAAAAAAAGCAAGGAACAAAGAAGAAAAAAAAGCCCAGGGCCGAGAAGCAGCACAGCAGCAAGGGGAAGGTGCCGCATAACACCACCAGGTGATGCACAGCAAGCTACACACAGAACAGGGGTACACACACAAACACACACACAGAGCTACTTTAACCTAGACACAACCGTTTATCAACACTGACACACACAACCAACATGTGCACACACAACAACACCACACACATAACACACACTTCTCACACACAATGCACACAGGCCAACCAAACATCGACACAACACACACATATTCAAACACAGGTAGTACTTTTTTAACTTTGATAGAACTTTTTTTATCAATGGAAAAAATGTGGCAAGGATATATTAATATATATATCAGGGTACACGAGTTTCTGCAAAATTGATACAGGTGCAAGACATTAATCTAAGCACAAATATTCTAGAACATATGCTTTTCTGAAGCTTTCTTAGAAGTGAGATGACAGTTGAAAAATTAGCGCGACCAGTAATTTCACCATGGCAGGCGTTGCCGCTCGGTGACATTTGAATGTTTATCATAATGTTTACTGTAATGGGCATTACATATTATAACACACACTTGTATATGGACAGTATTACTAATAAGCAGAAATGGAACAGCAGGGCTGTTATAAACAATACTGTAAAAGGCTACATGACCATCGTGTCAGGGGGGATAGGAAAGGAACACGTGCTCAGCATGATCAGCGTGGGCCCGGCCTAGTCCCTCCTTCCTCCCTCGCCGACGCGTCGCCATAGCCTTTTACAGTATTGTTTATTACAGCCTGCTGTCTCATGTGCTATTTAGAAATTTAATACAAGTGGTTTGTTATAAGATAATGGTAATGCTCCATTACTAGTAACATTAATGTATATCATTCAAATGTCAACGCGGCGGCACCGCCTGCCATGGGAAATTACTGGCCGCGATAGCTTTTCTAACTTCATCTCACGTCTAAAGGAAGCTTCAAAAAGCATATGGTTATAAAATATTTTGTGCTTAGAATTACATGTTCTTTCACCTGTATCAATATTTGCAGAAACTCGTGTTACACCCTGTATATAATATCATGATAATAATAATATATAATAATGATAACAATAATAATACTTTAATGATAATAGTAATAGGCTTATGGTTATTTTGATAAAATAATAATAGTAATAATAATGATAATAATAATAATAACACCAAGAATAATGATGATGATAACGATAATGATAATGATGATAATAATAACAATAATAACTAATAATAATAATAAAATAAATAGTAGTGCATAAAAGTCTGTATAGTTAGTGAAACCCGGCAAGGCGTCACCGCAGAGTTATTCAGCCACACTTGCTTCTCTGTGGCGACTTTCTCCGCGCACCCTCGCAGCGACACTCATATTAAAGCGAAGGCCCAGCTTCATGTTAAATACTTGACACTTGTTCCTTGTTCTCTCTTGGCTCACGCCCCCCTAAGGGTGCGCGCCCCCCAGGTTAAGAATCGCTGATATATATATAGATATATATATATATATATATATATATATTATATATATATATATATATATATATATATATATATATATAATATATATATATATAAAAATATATATATATATATATATATATATATATATATATATATATATATATATATATTTTTTTTTTTTTTTTTTTTTACATCACAAGGAACTGGCCAATGGGCACAACAAAAATGGGTAACACAAAGCCCGCTTAGTTGCCAGTCCCTATAAAGAAGACAGTAGAGAATAATATAAAAAGAGGGTGAGCCAATTTAGTTCGGGAGGTGTCTTGTTACTTCTTTTGAAAAGATTTAAGTCATAGGAAAGTGGAAAAATAGAAACAGGAAGAGAGTTCCAGAGTTTACCAGTGAAAGGGATGAAAGAGTAAAGATACTGATTAACTCTTGTATTAGGAAGATGGACAGAATAGGGATGAGAGTGAGTAGAAAGTCTTGTGCAGCGAGGCCGCGGGAGGGGGGGAGGCATTGCAGTTAGCAAGTTCAGAAGAGCAGTGAGCATGAAAATAAACGGTAGAAAGAGAGCAAGAGAGAGCAACATTGCGGCGGTGATTTAAAGATTGAAGACAGTCAGTCAGAGGAGAGGAGTTGATGAGACGAAAAGCTTTTGACTCAACCCTGTTTAGGAGAGCTGTATGAGTGGATCCTCCCCAAACATGTGAGACATACTCCATACATGGGCGGATAAGGCCCCTGTAGAAAGCAAGCAATTGGGAGTGGAGAAAAAAAAAGGACGCAGACGCCACAGCACACCTAACTTCTTAGAAGCTGTTTTAGCAAGAGATGAGATGTGAGATTTCCAGTTCAGATTTTAGTAAAGGATAGTCCTAGAATGTTCATTGTAGAAGAAGGCGACAGTGAGTGTCATTGAAGAAGAGGGATAGTTATCTGGTAGGTTTTGTCGAGTAGATAGGTGAAGAAATTGGGTTTTTGAGGCATTGAACAAAACAAGGTTTGCTTTTGCCCCAATCAGAAATTATAGAAAGATCAGAAGTTAGGCGCTCGGTGGCATCTCTCCGTGAATCACTTAGTTCCTGTTGAGTTGGACGTCTAATAACGACGTTGAAAAATGCAGGGTAGAATCATCAGCGTAGGAGTGGATAGGGCTTTGAGTTAGACTTAGAAGATCATTAATGAATAATAGAAAGAGAGTGGGTGATAGGACAGAACCCTGGGGAACACCCACTATTGATAGATTTAGGAGAAGAACAATGTCCGTCTACAGTAGCTGCAATAGAACGGTTTGAAAGAAACTTAAAATGAAGGTACAGAGAGAAGGATAAAAACCAAAAGAGGGTAGTTTGGAAATTAAAGATTTGTCCCAGACCCTAAAAAAGTTTTTGAATGTCAAGGGCAAAGCAAAAGTTTACCAAAACCCAAAAGGGAGGAGACCAAATTCAGTTAGGAACTAGAAATCGCCAGATTTTTAGCTTTTAAGTCGGTTTACTTTTTACAAAGTCTGGTTTATCTTAAAAACTTTCAAGTCAAAGTTTTAAGATCAAAGTCGGTTTTTGGGTGGGCCGAAGGCCCAACAAACACAGATTAGACCCCTTTTTACGGAAACCGAAATGGCGATCAGATAGAAATTTGAGCAGAAGAGCTTAAAATCTTTTTATTAAGTATAGATTCAAAAACTTTAGAAAGGCAGGAAGTAAAAGCTATAGGACGGTAGTTTGAAGGATAGAAGGTCACCCTTTTAGGAACGGGGAGTGAAAAACTTCACAAGAAGGAAAGGTGGAAGTAGATGACAAAGAGGGAAAAATTTTGCCCAGGCGGGTGCAAGCCAGAAGCACATTTTTTGAAAACAAAAGGGGGGACTCCCAGGACCGAAAGCCTTCCGAGGATACCCCAAAAGGGAAAGAAAACATCTTTCCAAGGATTTTAATGACAGGCAAATATAGTCAGAGGGGTGGAGGAAAGGGAGAAAAAAGCCTTCACACCCAGATGAATTTGAAAAAATGTTGAGCAAGAGTTCATTTTAAAAAGAGATGAGACAGCTTGGAGCCATCGGGTGAAGAAGGGGGGAAAGGGAGAAAAAATTGTTGAGATTTTTTTTAGCTAGTGCCAGAAGTCAGAGGGGAAATTTGATTCAGAAAGATTTTTACATTTTTTTATGAATGAAAGAGTTTTTGTAAATTGAATAAAGATTGGGGATGATTACGGGGAGAAAATAAAGGGCATGCGTTTTTAGGAATGGATCTTTCGGTACCGTTTGTGAGCCACCCCCTATCCGGGCAGCATGAGAAAAGCGAGTTTTAAACCAGGTTGACGGGGCTTTAGGGTTAGGAAGATTTTGGAAAGTTCGCCTCCATGCCAGAGACTAGACCTCAGTTTGCGCTCTGCCAAAGAGATGGGCTTTGACATGGAAGCATAATCATTCCGGAAAATAGAGTAGTACGCCCCTTAGGTCTTCCCACTTAGCTGAGTTTTAATGCCAGGCCCCCTCCGCTTAGGTGGGTCCCGGACGGGACCGGAGCGATAGGCAGTTACAGAAAAAGATTGTGATCGGAGGGAAACCCAAGGAGGAAAAAGTTTTACAGAGTAAGCAGGGGGGTTAGAGTTTGGAAAGATCAGAATTTGGGGGTGTCTCCCAAGGGGGGTCGGAATACGGGTAGGGTGCTGCACCGCTGCTCTAGGGGCTTGAAGGATAGAAAATTTTTGGCTTGTTCACCCGGTTTTGGGCAGTGAAAAAAGAGATAGCAAAGCTGGTGGTAATGAATCCCAAAGAATAGAAAATTTTAGCTAAGAAAAAGATAGATGTGCTCCCCTTTTGATGTTAAAAAATCGAAAATTTTTCATAGTCAGAGGAGTTAGGTGAGGATATCAGCACAGTAAATTAAATAAGAGAGGACATTTAAGTCGAAGCCAGATTTAGAAATTTGGAAAATTCAAGGGGGGCACGAGAGCAAGGATGTTTGCCCAATATAAGCAACAGCCAGCTTTTATTTAAATTTGAATAGAGACAGTAAAGGGGGACAGAAAGGAATTTTGGGGTGTAAATTTGGGAAAATTTTTGGGCAATTTTACCCCACCCCACCCAACACCCACCCAAAACACCCCCACTCCCCACACCACACGCACAACACAACACAACGCCCCACACCACGCAACACACACACACCATTCACACCACCAAAAACACACCACACACACACACACCCACAACACTCACACGCACACACACACACAAAACGCCCACCACCGCAACACAAAAACACACATTCCAAATCACAAAAAAACAACACACACACACACACATACAAACACATTGATATTAACAACAGCAAAGAATACAAATTTACCAACACAATGAAAGAAAAAGTAAGAGGGAGATAGATAGAGAGAGGGAGAGAAAAAAAGAGAAATAAAGAGAGAGATAAAGAGTGAGAGAGAGAGCGACAGACAGACAGACAGACAGAGAGAGACAAACACACACATTCGTACACAGACAGACAGACAGAGACAGAGAAAGACACAGTAAAAGAAAGTCTTACCTCCCACCACCCGTCACACACAGACATTCCGCAACACGCGCAAGGACACCCACACATGAAATGATATTATAAGCGCATTATATTTTTTTTTCCCTCGTCCTCGCAATCGTTCTCGTGGGCGTCCTCGCATAGCCAAGGAGACGGAGGAGGAGGAGGAGGAGGAGGAGGAGGAGGAGGAGGAGGAGGAGAGAAATAAGGGTGAGGGAAGAAGGATCAAAGTAATGTATAAAAGAGGATAAGAAGAAAAAAGAGGGAATGAGTGAGGATTACATTGCAAAGAAGAAGAAGAAGAAGAAGAGGAGGAGCAGGAGGAATACATAGGAATACATAGGAATAACAGACACTAGAAGACTAGTGTCTGTTACTAGGGTATCTGCTGAACTACACACTACTAACTATCAACTACATGTAAGATGACAGTTGGAAAAGGATACCATGTCCCTAAAGAAGATAGGAACATGGAAGTTTCGTAGTGAAGAATGATAGGATATGAAGTATGCTAACTACAACTATCACTATCACTACTCGATCCGGGGGACGATATAATACATATTCGCAGGGCACTATCAATACCCATTTACTTTACAGTGCGCGTCAAGTCTGTTTTTATATGAGGTTATTGTGCTGGCTTCGACAACATTTGCTGGTAATTATAATTTGTTCCATCGATCAATAACTCTAACATTGAAATAATTTTTACGGAGATCTGTGATGCAACGTTGACCATTCAGTTTTAGACCGTTGTTTCTTGTTGTCACTTGAGGAGAAGGCTCAATAGGTTCTCTTATTTAATGACAAAAACCCTTTAAAGGATCTAAAAGGTTTCAAAACCCCACGGATTCTACCCCTTTTAAAGGAAAAACATATTAATTTTCCGCAGCCTCTCTTCAAAGATGAATTTCGCAAAAGGGGAAATTATTTGGGTTTCTTTTCTTTGCACGATTCCAATTTGGCTTGGTCTTTTACGAAACAGGCACCAGAATGAAGGGCCTATTCAAAGGCGACCTCCAAGGACGGGTTAATCTGTCTTTACTTTCGGAGTTTATGTTCAAAGTTGCGTTTAATGAAGCCCAACATCATATTCCCTTTTTACTGGCAATAGGCAATGCTACGGGGTTTTAAGATCTTAAATAATGATGACACAAAATCCTTTTCCTGCTGTACTTCATTTAAAACGTTTTTTTTGCTTGTATTATTTTTTGAGGTTATCGTTTCCTATATCCCATTATTTTAAACTTTTTATGGGAATTGAATTTTAATAGCCGAGGGGGGGAGGAAAAAAAAGGAGGAGGAGGGGGGGGGGAAAGGGGGGGGGGGAAAAAAGGGGGAGGGGGAGGGGAGGGGGGGAGGAGGTAGGGGGGGAAGGAGGAGGGGGGGGGGGGGGGTTTAATTAGCCCCAGTGGTGTGAAGTGGAAGACAGGAAAAGTTTTCATTTTTTAGTTAAGAAGGTAGTAGTAGTAGAGTATATAGTATGTAGTAGTATAGTATAGTAGTAGATATAAAAAGTAAGTATATTAGTAGTATATACTATAGTAGTAGTAGTAGTTATTAAGAACACATAAGAAAAACATAAAAAAAGGAAAGCTACAAGGGGGCCGTGGACCTACCAAGGTATTTCCGTTACCTAACACTACCTACATCCCCCTTTCATCCACTCCATAATTTATCCAGTTTCCCTTTTTAAAGCTCACAAATGACCCCCGCCTAACTACCTGTCTACTGAGCCCTTTTCAAAATATTTACCACCCAAATTGTGAACCAGTTTTTCCCTATTTTTTTTTTTTTACGCTTTTCCAGCTTGAATCCGTGACTTCTTGCACCCTGGTTATAGCCGAAGAATTTTTCCCCACCTCTCCTTTTTTAAAACCCCTTTTAATCCATTAAAAATTTCTATCTATCGCCCCTTACTCTGCGTTTCGCGTGAGTTAATTTTAATAACTTCAATCTCCTCCAAAACTAAAGTTACGCATCCCTTGAAAATTTTGGTCACCCTTCTCTGCGGATTCTAACAAGGCTATTCCTCCTGAAAATTTGGGACCAAAACTAAACCGCATAGTCTGGGGAGGCCGCAAAAGCCAAATAATGTTTTGAAAATTCCGCACTTCTACTTTTAACACTTCGGTAATGAATCCAAAAACCTCTATTAGCTCTATTTCTAGCCTCAAACATTGTTTCCTGGGTCGAGGTCGAGCTCATCCTCACTCCAAAATCTTTTTCCCCTTTCTGATCTTTTCAGCGATATTCTTATGGTGTTCTTTACCAGGGTTTTTTTCTAAAAACATTCTACGCTGCATTTTCAATTAAAAATTCCCATCTGCCTCTACTACCACTATTAAGTTTATCAAAGTCTCCCCTGAAAATAGTTTAATCAACTGTATCCAAAAATCCTATTTTAGCTTATTATCATCAGCAAACTTGCTGATACCTGCTAACCCACTATCCAGTCGTTGATGTAAAAAAAAGTGTAATGCACCCAAAAGCAGCCCCTTTGTGGAACCCCACTTGTTACCCCCCCCCCATTCAGTTTAGAACCTTTTATTGTAACCCCAGGGTGGCAAGGGTTTGGGTAAGACGGGGTTTCCCCAATGTCACGTCCCTGTGCTTCGGTCAAGGGTTCGGTCCGCCAGTTCATGCGACGTGGCGGCGCTTTGTATACAATCCCTTTGTAGTTGGTTTGCAAAGTGTCTGATAGGGGAAAATCTTATCTTTTTTAAATTTAACCCTTTTTTGGGCCTATCCTTACCAAACTCTGATAAAACGAAAAACCCTTCCCATCTATTCCATGTGCATTAAAACCTTTTTTAAGGGTTTAAAGGGGTGGTAAGGTTCATGGGTACCTTTCAAAATGTTTTTCTAAAGTAGGTAGGTATTTTATATCATAACCCTTATCATTATCTCCGCCTCATAAACTTTCCTATAAAAACTCAAAAAAATTGGTGAGACATGACCTACCCTTGTGAACCCTTTTTGTGAATCATTTACCAAACTATTTTTTTCAAAATCTCTCTAATGTGTTTTTGCAATTATGATTCCAATAATTTCCTCCCCCTCAGTCGACAAACGGGTCGAAAATTTGACATTAACCCTCTATCCCCTTTTTAACTAGGGGAACTACATCTCCCTTCCTCCCAAAAAACAAAACACGACAACAAACAACACAGTTCCATTGAAACCCAACGGACAAAAAAAACAAAACAAAACAAAACAAAAAGAGAGAGAGAGAGAGAAGAAAAGAGAGAAGAAGAGAGAAGAGAGAGGGGAGAGAGAGAGAGAAAAGGAAAAGGGAGAGAAGAAGAGAGAGAAAAGGGGAAGAGAGAGAGAGGAGAGATATGCCGTCACCCCAAATAAAAAAAATAGATTCCTAAAACAGAATACTTTGTGTTACAAAAAAAAAACAGAAGATAGAAAGGTTTTTTGTAAAATTTAAAATGAAAAAATGAAAATGGTTAGAAAACGGTCGTTGTTTCTTCACTTTTTTTTAGGGGGGAAAAGGGAAAGGATTTGTGGTTCCCCCTTTCATATTTTTCAAAAAAACTCCTGTTTGACCTCGCCCATTAGAAAAAGACCGCCTGTTAACCACTGCCTTGTCCTTCTATGAAAGTGTCCATTGACAATAAAATTAAGTTATTGTAAAGAAAGTTTTTAAAATTTTAATACAGTTATAAGTTATAATTTTTCATCCTGCCGCACTTTGTAGCCGGGAGGAGCCAAAAAACACACCCGGGTTTTGCTCGGGGGCCCTGAGGGGTTGGGGGCCTCGGGGGGGCGATCACTCCATTTTGGGCAAAAAGGATCTCTTTTTTTTTTCTGGGGGGGAACTGGGAGGGAAAAAAAATGGACGCAACCCCAGGACACCAAAACTTCTTAAAGCTGTTTTTCAAAAGATGAAATGTGAGATTTCCATTCAATTTTGAGTAAAAATATCCCAACTTCATTGTGAGCAGGAGACATTGATGTCGTTGAAGAAGAGGGATAGTTTTTTGTGGCAGGCTGTGTGGAGTGTTTTTTGGCAGGCTGGGGGGGAGTTGTGTGGAGAGTTTGTAGGGGCCCGTGTGGAGAAGATGATGTCCTGCGCGCTTTTTTCCTCAGGGAAGCCAGCAAACGCCGCGCTTGCTCCGACACCCGGGGCAGGAGGGCGCGCCCCCCCCGCTGCTGCCGCGTGACAAACCTTGACCAGGGGCTTTCAGCACCGTTGGGCAAGGGGGGTTTTGGGGCACTGGCACACGGTGTCGAGCACACCCCGACGCTTTAACACGTCGCTGGGCAGGGTCCAAAACCCCTCAATAAACTGTCCTCCACTCTGGGGGCACCCGAATCAATGAGGTGGACACAAGGGCTGGAGGGGGGGCCCCTCACACAAGTTGTCCGACTTGATGTATTTGGACAAACCCTTGAGGGGCACCTCTCCGCCGCTCTGCCACGCCCCCACCACGCCAGGAACGGCCCAGCTACACGATCTTGGGCAGTAGCGTAGAGGGGCACCCGGGGTATTTCCCTGATAATTAGGCGCGTCGCCGGTGCCCAGGGCGTGGAGGGGCGGCGCGCCCCCCGCGCCCTCCCGCTCCGGGGCCCCGCGCGCCTCCCACAGAGGCCGGGGGGGCCGTGCCCCCATCATGGTCTTTTCCCGATGGCGTCCCCCTGCCCCCGAAGTGACGCGTCCACGGAGCCGAGGAGCCCTCCCGAGCTTTTTGGTGACCGGGAGGCAGACAACTCCTAGGCAGACAGCACCCCGGCTCACACTACTGTGGAACCTCCAGGCGCTGGGCTCGTCCTCCCCGGTCTCCAAGGCACCCCGAGTCCCCTCGGGCTATTCCCCGCAACAGCCCCTCTGAAGCCATTTAACCGTACATGTTTCCCATGCTGCTAGTCTTTTATCTATCTTCTGATGGTTCTCAAAATTCCCCGTACTTTTCACTACATGCACATGAGACATCGAGGGAGCTACCAGCCACTCCAACTACGTCTGATTGGTCCTCAGTTTGGGTTAAAAGCATCGACAGCCAATGGGATCACATTGTGCTCAGCCTTCCCCCTAGAAGGCACGGTGTGATTATACCCGCCCAGAGTTAAGCGGGAAAAAAGGGTTCCCTTCCCCGCAAATTACCTCCTGCCACAACCTCCTGTTTTTCGAAAGACAGGAAATTTTCCCCGAAAATTTTCTTTTCTATAACAAAAGGCAACGAAAAAAACACCAACCACAAACCCTCTTCATTGTCTGAGGCATTTCTGTGTTTTTTTTTTAAATTTTTTTGTTTTTTGGTGGTGTGTGTGTGTGTGTGTGGTTTGTGTTTTTATTATCTATTGTTTTTTTACAGGGGCCCGAGCAAGCTCGTGTGGCCCCCTCCATATCAACATTTTTTTTCATTCATCCCTTTGTGTTTGGTTGGCCCAAGCCACCCCCCCGGAAACATCACAAAACCCCCCCAACCCCGGGACAACCTGG
>JACEEZ010002723.1:60000-65000 GCA_016584305.1 Chionoecetes opilio
TATTTCTCAGTCTAGAATATAGATTTTTTTTTTTTCTATTTATTTACCGTAGATAACATTAAAGTCGCCAGAACAACGTTTCTTTTATATTTACAGACGTGTGGTGGCGTTAATACTTATATTTCTACATCCATGATTTCAGGAAAGTTAGAAGGGGCTATCTGGAGAGTCTGTGTCATTTTATGTCTTCATCTGTGTCATAGTATAGCTATAAATGGACAAATTACAAAAATAAAACCGAGTGGCGACGTTGTTAACGGGCTACACTAAGGTCGCCATCTAGTGTTTATGTTTAGTGTCCTCCCGCCGTCGTCGTCGCCCGAAAAAAATACGAGTAGTGAAATTTGAAACGGTATAGTATACTTGCAGATACAAAGCATAAAACAACGCTGAAACAGGGTAGATTATACAGTCATGATATAAACTACTGTGTATCGTCTTCAGTGGCGCATAAAAATCAGTAGTGATGCTATAATTCGAAATATTTGGCGACTGGCGACATCAGTGCAGGTGGCGACTATAGTGTTATCTACGGTAGATACCTTTACCTTTGATACCTTTGAAGAATCTTGCCCGTTATCGGCGGAGTTGAGGTGGGCCTCCACTCATTCCAGGTGTAGTATGTAGCTCCCTGTTCCTTGCCTCCAGGACCACTGAAGGCAGTGTTGTCATGGGAGCTACTGTAGCCTGGCGTGGGTTGTTGGTCTGGGATGTCAGCCAGCCACTTGTCAAGGTGATGTTTGAAGGTGTCCGTGGTGACGCCCGTTAGGTCCCGAATGTGTCTTGGGGCACAATTGAAGAGGCGTACACCATTGTGGGAGAAGCTGTGGTGTATGAGGGTTTGCAGTCCTTTAAAGGAGACGCATGTACTCTGTACATAGCACAGCCTGCCTCTTCTAGGATTTCTGTTTTCCTCCATACCTACTTTTGGAGCCAGACCCTCCAGGATTTTCCAGACATAGATTATGATGTACCTCTCTCGTCTGCGCTACAGAGAGTAGAGGCCCAGTCTGTGCAGCCTCTCCCAGTAGTTGAGGTGCTGGAGACCCTATATCTTGTTGGTATAGGTCCTTTGTGGTGCTTCCAGCAGGGTGATGTCCTTTATTTTGTAGGGTGACCACAGTTGGCAGCAGTACTCTAGCCTTGGTCTTACTAAAGATTTCCATAGTGTCAGCATGCAGGATTCCTCCCTTGTACGGAATGTTCTCAGGACCCATCCTCCTAGCTGACGCGCTGTCCGGGTGATGGTGGTGTAGTGTAGGGAGAAAGTTCCATCGCTGCTCATATACACTCCCAGGTCTTCTGTGAAGTCTTTTGTTTGTATGGTTTGGTGTTGATACATATATTGAGTGGTGGTCTTTATAAAGGTATTTCTGCCATATCTCAGAACTTCAAATTTTTCCCCGTTAAATTCCATATTGTTCTTTTCGGCCCACTCTATTATTGTATTGAGGTCCCACTGCAGTAGATCGGTGTCTGGGGATGTTTTTATTTTATGCCGTATACGGGTGTCGTCAGCAAATGAAGTAGCAGTGGAATATCTGAGATCTGTGTCAATGTCTGATATCATGATCAGAAATAATAATGGGCCAAGCACAGATCCTTGGGGAACACCACTTATGACTTGACACTGTGATGACTGTTTACAATTTATGGTGACAGCTTGGTGCCTGTTGGGAAGAAAGCTGTGAATCCATCTCCCTACTCTGCCAGTTATGCCAAGGTTCTTGAGTTTGTGGAGGAGAATGCCATGATCTACCTTGTCAAAAGCCTTGGCAAAGTCTAGGTAGACTACATCAGCATTATCTCCATCCTGAGTTGCTTCTAATATATCTTCATAGTGTTGTAGAAGCTCTGATAGGCAAGACCTGCCTCTTCTGAAGCCATGTTGTCCATCATTGAAGGCCCCTTTCTTCCAGGTGGTTTACCATCTTGGCCCTCAGTATCCTTTCAAAGATCTTGATGACGTGGGATGTGAGGACCACTGGTCTGTATCTGCTTGCATGATAATAAATATTAGATAATAAATAAATATTAATAACAATAATAACAATAATAATAATAATGATAATAGAAAAGTAGGTTAATGAACGGAAATGGGAAAAGAGAGAGAGAGAGAGAGAGAGAGAGAGAGAGAGAGAGAGAGAGAGAGAGAGAGAGAGAGAGAGAGAGAGAGAGATATGCTACATTTAATACAATAACTACGTACTATAACACTACCACCACCACCACCACTATTACTAAGACTACCATCTAACAACAACACATTAACGCCTTTTTTACAATGCAAATATATCTTTCAATTCATACACCGTCAGGGAGTAACATAAATACAACAATTATTACAGTATAAGTAATTTATTCAAGCAGTACTAATCATTTGATAGAGATAGGACAACTTCAGACTACCATTGTTTACCCTAAAACCATTCCTGTCTCCACGTCTAACAGAAAACTAATTGAAGGATAGACTAAAATAAGACTCAATGTTATACAAACCCAAGAAAAAAACCCACAATAATCAGAGAAAGAAAGAAACAGAAGAAAGAGAAGAGAGAGAGAGAGAGAGAGAGAGAAGAGAGAGAGGAGAGAGAGAGAGAGAGAGAGAGAGAGAGAGAGAGAGGGGGGGGAGAAACAGTGGAAAACAGAGAGGAGAAAGAGAGAGAGAGAAAGAAGAGAGAGAGAGAAGAGAGAAAGAGAGAGAGAGAGAGGGGGGGTAACAGTGGAAAAACAGCGAGAGAGGAGAAACAGAGAGAGAGAGAGAGAGAGAGAGAGAGAGAGAGAGAGAGAGAGAGAGAGAGAGAGAGAGGGGGGGGGAACAGTGGAGAAACAGAGAGAGAGGAGAAACAGAGAGAGAGAGAGAGAGAGAGAGAGAGAGAGAGAGAGAGAGAGAGAGAGAGAGAGAGAGAGAGAGAGAGAGAGAGAAGAGACACAACACATCAACACTCATACCTTGATACATTTCCTTTAATACTAATACAATATATTCCTTGATTCCTGATCCAAGGCTTAACACCTTCACGCCCAGATCTTTCCTTTGCTATAAAAAATCGGATGTTGTCGAGCCATAAAACTACGAAAAGTAACAGAATATACCAAATTAGTTAGTCGACAATGATATTCAACAGGTTATATCTATAAAATAATGCGTATATTCACTAAAAAGCGTCTACTGGTACCCAAATTACAATGGAAATTACGCTCTGGGTTTCAAGGGTTTAGAAAGAGGTGCTGGAGGTCAGAAGTGAATAAGGGCTGTTGATGACGGATTATAAAATGAGGGATTTAAACTACTATAACCGGATTAGCGGATTAGCGGATTCTGGGAAGATAACAAATGGTGCGTTTGGAGGTCAGAAGTGCAATAGGGCTGTTAATGAGGGATTTAAACGAGCGGATTCTGGGGGAAGAGGAAAAATCATGTAGTTTACCCACAAAAACCGACAAAAATACCCAACTTCTACCCACAAAAAAAAAAAAAAAAAAAAAATTCTCACACAAACCTAAAAAAATACTCACTTCCACCCCACAAACCGACAAAAATACCCACTTCTACCCACAAAAAAAAAAAAAAAAAAAAAAAAAAAAAAATCTCACACAAACCTAAAACAATACTCACTTCCACCCACAAACCGACAAAAATACCCACTTCCACCCACAAAATCCGACAAAAACACCCACTTTGACCCAAAATACCCAATTCTACCCACAAATACCCAGAAAAACAACATAAACCCCAGAGGGCAGGTGACCCACAAAAAAGTCTGAGAACACACAGTATACATATTAACTATATTTCCATGCAACCTTTTATAGGATCTGTAAAGTAGGGTAAGAGTAAGTAGAATACAAAATAAAATAAGTAAAAATATATAAGGAGAGAAAATATACTAAGAAGAGTCTACTACTACTACTATTTCTACTACTACTACTACTAATACTACTACTACCATCACCACCACTACCACTACAACCACCACCACTACTTCCACCACCACCACTACTACCACAACTACTACTACTACTACCACCACCACCACTACTACTACTACTACTACTACTACTACTACTACTACTACTACTACTACTACACACAACTACTACTACTACTACTACTACTACTACTACTACTACCACTACTTCCACCACCACCACTACTACCACAACTAACACCACCACTACCACCACTAATACTACCACCACCACCACCACTACTACTACTACTACTACTACTACTACCACCACCATCACTACTACCACCACCACCACTACTACCACAACTACCACTACTACCACAACTAACACCACCACTACTACCACTACTACTACTACTACTACTACCACCACCATCACTACTACCACAACTACCACTACTACCACAACTAACACCACCACTACTACCACTACTACTACTACTACTACTACTACTACTACTACTACTACTACTACTACTACTGACCCCATTCCTCACACTTACACAGTTAAGGCGTGAACTCGGGTTAGGAGGGGAAAGTGAAACATGATTTATCGCGACAAAAAAAGAGAAAGAAAGAAAGAACCGCACCAAGGTAATCACACACACACACACACACACACACACACACACACACACACACACACACACACACACACACACACACACATCCTGGACCTCCTTTGTGTCTGTCCTTAGCTCACTTTCTACCTGGACCCCCGCTGAGTATTCCTCTCTCTCTCTCTCTCTCTCTCTCTCTCTCTCTCTCTCTCTCTCTCTCTCTCTCTCTCTCTCTCTCTCTCTCTCTCTCTCTCTCTCTCTCTCTCTCTCTCTCTCTGAGCCTTTTCATTTTCATATTTTTTCATTGACTTGAAAAATTTGCAATAATGATAATAATAATTGTCATGATTAATTCTTATAGTAATGAATTTTTTTCCAATTATCTTATATTAAGACGAAAATGAGAAGGAAAACAATAACAAACAATTGATTATCATATGCACTTGAGAAAATACATAACCAAAGA
>JACEEZ010002723.1:70000-72500 GCA_016584305.1 Chionoecetes opilio
CGTGTGTGTGCTTGTGTGTGTGTGTGTGTGGTGTGTGTGTGGTGTGTGTGTGTGTGTGTGTGTGTGTGTGCGTGTGTGGTTTGTGTTGTGTGTGTGTTTGTGTGTGTGTGTGTGTGGTGTGGTGTGTGTGTGTGTGTGTGTGGTGTGTGGTGTGTGTGTGGGTGTGTGTGTGTGGGTGTGGGTGTGAATAATAACAATCAAAGGTACTTCAGGTAAGAGCTACATACAGAAGCAAACACACACACATACACACACACACACACACACACACACACACACACACACACACACACACACACACACACACACACACACACACACACACAAGATTTCTAAAATATATACATAAAATCACTCATACAGAATCATCATATCACATTCAACATTAAACAATAATAAATAAAAATTCAAATAAAATAATAATAATAGTAACAACAATGATTCAATAACAGTAATAAAATACGAGAAAAAAAACTAGCATAATTATAAGAAAATATGATAAATAAAAAATCCTATAAATACACCTATATAAGAATACAAATAGATAACATAAATACACCTCATACACTATACACTTATATTATTAGCAAACATATAGCTAGAAATAGAAAAATAGATATATATATACAAAAACTGAACTCAATACGGTCGAAAATTCAAACCTATTTCACGGCAATCTATCTTTTTCTACCTTTAATTTACTTTACAAACACTTTACTTTTAATTTACTTTTCATTTAATTTACAAACCTATAGCAAGATAATAGAAAAATAGAAAAATAATTAACTCAATACGGTCGAAAATTCCAACACAATTTATCACAATCTACCTTTTTCTACCTTTAATTTACTTTACAAACACTTTACTTTTAATTTACTTTTCATTTAATTTACAAACCTATAGCAAGATATAGAAAAATAGAAAAATCTACAAAAAACTTCACTCAATCAACACGGTCGAAAATTCAAACCTATTTCACCACCAATTACTTTTTCTACCTTTAATTTACTTTGTTCTATTATTTACTACTCCTCTCTTTACTTTTCTTCTTTTACTTCTCCTTATTTTCCTTATCTTTGCCTATTATTTTCTTTCTTTTTCCTGTTATATTCTATTTTTCCTTTTTTTATTTTCCCCTTTTTATTTTTTTATTTTCCCCTTTCCTTATTTCTGACACACATCCTAAGCACTCTTGTCATAAACTATCTATTACTATCACTATTTACTACTACTACTTCCATGTCATAAACTATCTAGGACTATCCTTTACTAAAAATCTGAACTGGAAATCTCACATCTCATCTCTTGCTAAAACAGCTTCTAAGAAGTTAGGTGTGCTGTGGCGTCTGCGTCCTTTTTTTTCTCCCTCCCAATTGCTTGCTCTCTACAGGGGCCTTATCCGCCCATGTATGGAGTATGTCTCACATGTTTAGGGAGGATCCACTCATACAGCTCTCCTAAACAGGGTTGAGTCAAAAGCTTTTCGTCTCATCAACTCTCCTCCTCTGACTGACTGTCTTCAATCTTTAAATCACCGCCGCAATGTTGCTTCTCTTGCTCTCTTCTACCGTTATTTTCATGCTCACTGCTCTTCTGAACTTGCTAACTGCATGCCTCCCCCACTCCCGCGGCCTCGCTGCACAAGACTTTCTACTCATTCTCATCCCTATTCTGTCCATCTTCCTAATGCAAGAGTTAATCAGTATCTTTACTCTTTCATCCCTTTTACTGGTAAACTCTGGAACTCTCTTCCTGTTTCTATTTTTCCACTTTCCTATGACTTAAATCTTTTCAAAAGAAAAGTAACAAGACACCTCCCGAACTAAATTGGCCTACCCCTCTGTTTTTTTTATTCTCTTATGTCTTCTTTATAGGGACTGGCAACTAAGCGGGCTTTGTGTTACCCATTTTTGTTGTGCCCTTGGCCAGTTCCTTGTGATGTAAAAAAAAAAAAAAAAAAAACTATTTACTACCTACTACTTCCATGTCATAAACTATCTAATACTATCACTATTTACTACCTATCAATATCTATTACTATCATTATTTACTATCTATTTACTATTTATTACTATCACACTATTATAAATATTCTATCACTATACTATCATTAACTTATACATCTATTACTATCACCATTAAACTATAAACTATCTATTACTATCTATTACTATCACTATTAAACTATAAACTATCTATTACTATCACTATTAAACTATAAACTATCTATTACTATCACTATTTACTATCTATTACTATCTATTACTATCTATTACTATCACCATTAAACTATAAACTATCTATTACTATCACCATTAAACTATAAACTATCTATTACTATCACTATTTACTACCTACTATTACCCTTTACTATCATAATTTACACCTTAAGTACTCTAGTCATAAAAAAAGGAAAATAGGAAATAAAAAAATACATATATATATTATAAACGCAAGGCAATAATGATCAATAAGAAGAGAAAGATACAGCTGAAAAGTA
>JACEEZ010002723.1:87500-90000 GCA_016584305.1 Chionoecetes opilio
AGTGACTTATTCTTCTTCCAAAAACTATCAGGGATATTTGGAGGAGAGGAGGACGTAAGGAGGAAAGGAGGGGGAGGAGGAGGAGGGGGGGGAAGATGGCCCCCTCCTCCCTATCGACGTAAGAAAATCCCTCCCCCTTCTTCCCACCTCCGCCCAGAACATCTACCTCTACAAATACAATCCAACAGAAGAAACAGTGTAGTCAAAAGACCTCCACCATTCCGCCCCCCTCCACCTCCCCCTCCACCCCCTCCACCTCCTCCACCACACCCCTCCCTCCTCCCTCCACGCAAGGACCCCCTCAGACCCCCACCACCTAATCACATCACGCCAGGATTCGCTATTCAAAACACAGTCAGACCGAATCGTCCTCCTCAAGCAGTATTTTCTGGGGTGAATGTGAATGGTAAACCCCCTGTTCGCGCTCCCACGTCAACCAACACCCCAGCCGCAACCCCCACCTCAACCCACCTCCCCGGCAGGCCTCCAGTCCACCCCAACGTGCTGTCCTTCACCCCCAACAAGGACCTCAACCCCCAACAATCCTCCCCCCACCAAGTCTCACTACCCCTATCCAACCCCAAACAAATTTCCCCTACAATTTCGTCAGGCGATTGTAGCCACCCACACTAACCACATCAATGCCCCCCACCCCCCTCATCAACCCCAACCTAACCCCCACATCAAGACACAAGCCACCTCAACCTCACCCCACCTCAAGCCATCTAAACCACTACCACCGCGTCGACAAGTGACCGTACCCAACCACCACAACCACCAACCACCACCACAAACACACCACCACATTAAAACCACTAAACCCAAGAAGCAAACTGTACGGGGTGGCAATAACAACAACAACAACAATTTCAACACGCCCAACATAAGACAAACACCCCAGAAACAACACCAACACCTACAGCAACACCACATCATCAACAACAACAATAACAACAGTCCTTTCAACACCCCTAACATAAGACAAACACCCCAGAAACAACAACAACACAACAACAACAACAACAGTCCTTTCAACACCCCTAACATAAGACAAACACCCCAGAAACAACAACAACACCACACAACAACAACAACAACAACAGCCCTTTCAACACCCCTAACATAAGACAAACCCCCCAGAAACAACAACAACACCACAACAACAACAACAACAGTCCTTTCAATACCCCTAACATAAGACAAACACCCCAGAAACAACAACAACACAACAACAACAACAACAGTCCTTTCAACACCCCTAACATAAGACAAACCCCCCAGAAACAACAACAACACCACATCAACAACAACAACCAATTCAACACCCCCCACAAACAACACCAACCCCCACAACACCATTCCAGACCACGTCCTCACCCACAACGCGTCTTCAGACCACAACAAACCCAGAAAGTCATCCACAAAAAGGAGATCCCGTCAGGAGGATTCGGAATCGCAACGCCTTCCTACCCAAACATCCCCTTCAACCCAAGCCCCCAGGAAGGCAAGAGTGACTCGGACGCCTTCCAGCCCGTGTTCGTGGCCTCGCCCTTCATGGACGACCTGGGGGAGGACGTGATGAAGCCCATGGTGATGAAGGAAGGGCGTGACTTTACGACCAGGCGACCCACTACTCCTCGTCAGCCGGTTCTTCAGGATTTCTTCTGAGGGTTTTGTTGTGTTGTTGTGTGTGTGTGTGACATAGAGAGATAATGAGAGATAGTGTGTGTGTGTGTGTGTGTGTGTGTGTGTGTGTGTGTGTGTGTGTGTGTGTGTGTGTGTGTGTGTGTGTGTGTGTGTGTGTGTGTGTGTGTGTGTGTGTGTGTGTGGAGAGATAGAGAGAAAGAGAGATTGAGACAAAAAGAGAGATTGATAGATAGATAGATAGAGACAGAGAGAGTAAGATTGATAAAGAGATAGATAGATAGAGATAGATAGAGAGAGGGAGAGCGAGAGAAAGATAAATTGAGAGAGAGAGAGATAGTGTGACTGCCTTCCTATACATACATGCATTCATCCTTCATCCCTTTGTAACATTCCATACCTATTGAATGAATGAATGAATGAATGAAAATAGAAATATAAAAAAAATAGACTAAGTAAAAAAAAATGCACTGCTGGTCAGTTCCCACATTAATTATAGTATAAAATAAAGTAACTTATTTACCTGAAACACCTGTGGTCTCATTAACCTCACCCACCCACCCACCCACCCACCCACACCACCCACCCACCCACCCACCCACCCACCCACCCCACCCACCCCCCACCCACACACCCACCCACAATCTTAAGTTTTTATGCTTCTTTTTAAGGATTTCAGAAGTTTTATTGGTTTTTTATTGGTTTGTTAAGGGGGGAAGAGGATTGGCTAGGGTTTAATAGAGTTTAGTAAGCATAGAAGGGGATTGACTAGGGTTTAATAGGGTTTGATAAGGTGGGAAGGGGATTGGATAGGTTTTAATGTGTTTTTTTTAAGGATTTTAGGAATTTTATTTTT
>JACEEZ010002723.1:100000-102500 GCA_016584305.1 Chionoecetes opilio
ACATAATAGTAGCGGCCGCTTCACAGCTGTTTTGCTCTGTTGTCTAAGCTAGTGACGTCACAACATGGCGCCAGTCGTTTTAGAGCGTATACATTTTCCTGTACTTAAATTGGCTGTATCATCAAAAATACTGTTCACATAGAAAAATCAACATCACTGCCCAACTATATGAGGCTTGAAGATGTCAAATCAATCCTTACCTCAAGTAGAGTAAACGGGTCCATTTTAAACTGAACGTGACAAGTACAAACACGTACAAACACGTACAAACATCATAGGATTTACATTACCAATTATATATCTTATATTATTTTTATTATTATTTTATTTTCTTAGGCATCTGACACAGGCAACCACGCCCCCATTCAGAGCCGTAGGACCAATCGATGACCTGAACGCATCGCCCCACCCCGCCCTTCCCACACCCGGCATTACAATCCACACACTCACATGCGGCACCCCCACCCTCCTCCCCCCGAGTAGGACCCTCCACCAACCCCTCCAGCTTGTAGCAACATGATACCAGGGGGGCTCAATGGTTCCCTCTTGTAGGTCCTCCTCGAAAGGTGACATGGTGATGGTAGCGGCTTGAGGACGAGTGGTTGGTTTTACGGTCCCACTTAGCTCAATGGTTCCCTCATGTAGGTCCTCCTTTAAGGGTGACATGGTGATAGTCTCATCCTTATGGAAGACATTATAAATTGAAGAGCTATAATTATTGAAGCTATATTGAAGAGATATATATTATGTTTACCAAATTCACTGCCGCCCTCTGTTTTTGGTATGTCTTCTATCAAAAATACCAACACACCAGAACCCAATGTCTGAGGGAACCATGTCTTCTTATAAAAATCTACATAATGGTACCGTAAAAGTAACCTCTCGGACCCCAGTCGCTACCATCACCATGTCGCCCTTCAGGAGGACCTACAAAATGGGACCAAAAAACCAAACCACTCGTCCCAAGCCGCTACCATCACCATGTCCCCCTTTAAAGGAGGACCTACAAAATGGTACCGTAAAACCAACCACTCGTCATCAAGCCGCTACCATCACCATGTCGCCCTTAAAGGAGGACCTACAAAATGGTACCGTCAAACCAACCACTCGTCATCAAGCCGCTACCATCACCATGTCACCCTTTAAAGGAAGGCCTACATAGGGAACCCCATTGAGCTAAGTGGGACCGTAAAACCACCACTCGTCCTCAAGCCGCTACCATCACCATGTCACCTTTCGAGGAGGACCTACAAGAGGGAACCATTGAGCTCCCTGGTAATCATGTGTGCTACCAAGCTGGAGGGGTTGGTGGAGGTCCTACTCGGGGGGAGGAGGGTGGAGGTGCCGCATGTGAGGTGTGTGGATTGTAATGCCGGGTGTGGGAAGGGCGGGGTGGGGCGATGCATCCAGGTCCGTTCCGCCCGAATATTTCATCAAATATACGTATATTTATAATATATATATATATATATATATATATTATATATATATATATATATATATATATATAATGCACTCAGTATGAGCGCATACCTCCGCCGAATATTTCATCAATTGGTTTGCCAATGGCAACAGTTGTCAATAGATTTCATCCAAAATTAAATCACTTCTTCCTTATACCAAATAGACTTGGTATACCGAGTTTGGTCCAAATCTATTTGTAACTTTTCGAAAAATCCTGTACACTAACAAACAGACAGACAGACAGACAGACAGACAGACAGACAGACAGATCGGGGTGAAAACATAACCCCTCCAACTTCGTTGTCGGAGGTAACAACACTACATCTATATCAGAAAGTAGAGACATACAGACAGACATAATTTTAAACTGAACCTGACAAGTACAAACACGTACAAACATCATAGGATTTACATTACCAATTATATATCTTATATTATTTGTATTATTATTTTATTTTCTTAGGCATCTGACACAGGCAACCACGCCCCCATTCAGAGCCGTAGGACCAATCGATGACCTGAACGCATCGCCCCACCCCGCCCTTCCCACACCCGGCATTACAATCCACACACCTCACATGCGGCACCTCCACCCTCCTCCCCCCGAGTAGGACCTCCACCAACCCCTCCAGCTTGGTAGCACACATGATACCAGGGAGCTCAATGGTTCCCTCTTGTAGGTCCTCCTCGAAAGGTGACATGGTGATGGTAGCGGCTTGAGGACGAGTGGTTGGTTTTACGGTCCCACTTAGCTCAATGGTTCCCTCATGTAGGTCCTCCTTTAAGGGTGACATGGTGATGGTAGCGGCTTGAGGACGAGTGGTTGGTTTTACGGTTCCACTTAGCTCAATGGTTCCCTCATGTAGGTCCTCCTTTAAGGGTGACATGGTGATGGTAGCGGCTTGAGGACGAGTGGTTGGTTTTACGGTACCATTTTGTAGGTCCTCCTTTAAGGGCGACATGGTGATGGTAGCGGCTTGGGGACGAGTGGTTGGTTTTATGGTCCCATTTTGTAGGTCCTCCTTGAAGGGCGACA
>JACEEZ010002723.1:107500-110000 GCA_016584305.1 Chionoecetes opilio
CCCAAAACAGACCCTTGTGGAACCCACTTGTTACCCGCCCCCATTCAGATTTAGAACCATTAATTGTAACCCTTTGTTGCCTATCACTTAGCCAAGCTCTGATCCAACGATAAATTTTTCTTGTTACATAAGAACATAAGAAAATAAGGAAGCTACAAGAGGCCGTGAGGCTTACACGTTACCACCCTCCTCCTCCTCCTCCTCCCTTCTACTTACCAACACCATCTTCTTTTCTTTCTTTTCACTCTTTCTTAGCTTTTTTCTCTATATTAATGTTTTTTATCCCTGACTTCTTTCTATCTTCTTCACCTCCCTCTCTTCCTCTATCCATTTAAACCAACAAAGAAAGAGAGAAAGAAAGAGAAAGAAAGAAAGAAAGAAAAGTTCAAGCATCTGTAATACTATAAAGTCTATATAATAAAATAATAGTAATAATAGTAATAATAATAGTAATAATAATAGTAATAATAATAGTAATAATAATAATAGTAATAATAGTAATAATAATAGTAATAATAATAGTAATAATAATAGTAATAATAGTAATAATAATAGTAATAATAGTAATAATAATAGTGATAATAATAGTAATAATAGTAATAATAATAGTAATAATAGTAATAATAATAGTAATAATAATAGTAATAATAATAGTAATAATAGTAATAATAATAATAATAATAATAGTAATAATAGGAATAATAATAGTAATAATAATAGTAATAATAGTAATAATAATAGTAATAATAATAGTAATAATAGTAATAATAATAGTGATAATAATAGTAATAATAGTAATATAATAATAGTAATAATAAATAATAATAATAGATAATAATAGTAATAATAATAGTAATAATAATAATAGTAATAATAGTAATAATAATAGTAATAATAATAGTAATAATAGTAATAATAATTATTATCACTATCTTTTTATTATCTTCAGGACTTATCCTGTCCTGTTTATCTGTTTTTCCTTAGAGGTTGCTTAGAGACAGGAAAAGTTTATTTAATATACGTATGTACGTCATCCACACACACACACACACACACACACATAACACAACACACACACACACACAAACAACACAACAACACACACACACACACACACACACACACACACACAAGACGCTTGAATACAAGAGTAAAAGAGACGTTGTGTGTGTGTGTGTGTGTGTGTGTGTGTGTTGTGTGTGTTGTGTGTGTGTGTGTGTGTTGTATGTGTGTGTGTGTGTGTGTGTGTGTGTTTGTTGTGTGTGTGTTGTGTGTGTGTGTGTGTGTGTACATACGTATATTAAATGAACTTTTTTCCTGTATATAAGCAGTCTGTATGTGGTGAAAGAAGACACAGATTACAGGACAGGATATACTAAGACATGACGCGTATACAGACAAAGGATGCAAAGTGATAAGATATGACCTATGACCTATGACCTATACAAAGATACGATAACAAGTATTGATCTATACAAGAATATCCGCTTCGAGTATTATTATTTCTTTCCTCCATTGCTTTATTAACTCATTATTATTATTATTATTATATTTTTATTATTATTATTATTATTATTGCTTATTAACCTATTCTAACCTAACCTAACCTATAGTACAAGAATATCTGCTTCGAGTATTATTATTTCTTTCCTCCATTGCTTTATCAACTCATTATTATTATTATTATTATTATTATTATTATTATTGCTTATTAACCTATTCTAACCTAACCTAACCTATAGTACAAGAATATCCGATCGTGAATTAATTATTTCCTCCATTGCTTTATCCATGTTTATCTTTGTTTATCATTTGGCATTACTAAAAAAAAAAAATATTTATTGTATTTATTTTTAGTATTATCTAGTCTATCTTTCTTTTCACTTTTGCTTTTTCTATTTCGTATTTATTTATTTTCGTATTTTCGTATTTATTTTTCAGTCAATATGTTTTGCAGGATATGAATCATTAATCAAAAACAGTAATGATAGTAATGATGATGACGATGACGATACCATGATAACAATAACAATAATAATAATAGATAACAGATAGAATAACAGATAACAATAATAATTAATAATAATAACACGAACAAGAAAGTGTCAATACAGATGAAGGAGGAGGAAGAAAATTATAACTAAAATAATAATAATAATAATAATAATAATAATAATAATAATCATCATCATAAGTAATAATAAGAAATAACAATAAAATAGTAACAATAATAATAATAGCAGTAAGGCAAGTAGTACCAAAATAGTAATAACAGTGGAAGTAATAATAAGGCTAGTAGTGTTAATAATAGTAGTAGTAGTAGTAATAGTAGTAGTAGTAAGAAGATTGGTAGTAGTAGTAGTAGTGGAAGTAGTGTTGGTAGTAGTAGTAGCAATAGTAGTAGTAGTAGTAGTAGTAGTAGTAGTAGAAGCAGTAGTATTGGTAGTAGTAGTATTGGTAGTAGTAGTTAGTAGTAGTAGTAGTGTAGTAGTTAGTAACG
>JACEEZ010002723.1:115000-122500 GCA_016584305.1 Chionoecetes opilio
ACACACACACACACACACACACACACACACACACACACACATGTAATAGTCCCGCGTGACTCGCAAGGTGACACTTGCGTGACATTGGATCTGATCTATTGTCAATTTTTTTTAGCGAGGCAAAAATTCCATTGTATCTTAAGGTCTCATGCTTAAAATGATGCCTCTGTTTACCTGATAATATAGTTAACTATGATAAAATACAGCTGAAGTTTAGAAGAGCCGTAGTATTCCCTTCTCCTGGCATCAAATATCAGTCAGTAAGCAGCAAGGGGTCAGGAGCAGGGCTTGGAAACGGTTTAAGGGAACGAAAACGAAAACCGAAACGAACGAAATTATGCTCGGAACAAAAACGGAAACAAAAACGTTATCATATTTACTGTTCCGGAGCAAAAACGCTTTTTTGAAATCCCTGTAACCGGTTAATAACGTTATTTTTTCGTTCCATGCCATATTTGGTCACTAATCCATTTTCACTTCCAGTAGCCAAATGATTGAAGTAAATGCATCTGTATTACATACATACATTAATTAAGTCTACTGTATTTGCTCACTGGGCAATTGACGATGTGGTTTTGTTTCAAATAGTATCATATGCACTTTTCATTTAATTTGTGAAGAATAACAATTTTTTACCTTATATAATTATGAATTTATGTCTTCGTGATATGCATCACGTTCCCTTATTTTATTACACCTTCCAATCGTGCAATCGTTAAACTATTATACTGCAGTTTAGTTTAAGAATATGCTTAGATTAATATCCAGTATTCGAAAGGGGATTATATATCGTGAGTATGTGCTTACATTTTTAACTGTGTTCATAGCCTAATGCAGTGATTCCCAACCTTTACACCTTGGAGGAACCCCTGTAATAATTTTTCATATTCCAAGGAACCCCTATATATAGTATACTAATATATATATATATATATATATATATATATATTTATATAATATATATATAATATATATATCATATATATATATATATATATATATATATATATATATATATATATAAGAAAAGTTCTTGAGCAATATAATTCATATGAAATCTACAATTACATCACATGTCATGAGAGTTCACACTAATAAGTCAATAATGTTATGACTTACCTTCAGTGTGACACTTGGGCTTGTTTCTCTTTGCGTATCTGTGAAATTCTTGGCCGAATTTTTGACAGACACACGCAGTTTTTCCTCGACAGACAGAAGACGATTTCTTGATTTGCTTTTAATGACGGTCAGACATGAGAAATCTTGTTCACAGAGGTAAGAAGTTGAAAACTGGAGTAAAACATCCAATGCTTTTACTGAGATGACAGGGTACTCTTGCTTTGCTGAAATCCAAAACTTGTCATGTGATACTTCATTAAATTTCTTTTTCAAGGTTCGATCGCTCTGTAGTTCACTCAGTTCTTCCTCTTCTTGCAGACTAAGTAGGTTTTCTGTCCTTGGTGAGAACTCAGTGAAGGGGTTTCTCACCCAGTCATACGTATCTGATAACAAGGAGGGGAAGTACTTATGAAGTTTTTCTGACAGTGATCTCAAATGACTTGTAATTAATGGAATGACATTTTCATATTCAGTCTGAGTTTGAACTTGAAGTAGGAGTGGAAACATTTCGACGTTTCCTCTTGAAAGGTGCTTTTTCCAAACAGCAAGTTTATTCTTAAATGCAAGAAGTTTGTCTGTGGAAGTCAGAATGTTTTCCTTCGCACACTGCATGCTGGTGTTCAAGTTATTTAAATGCTGATAAATATCTGCTAAATATGCTAGATTCATTTGCCAGTTTGTAGATTCAAGACAGTCACAGAAACTGGAATTATTATTCTCTTTGAAGAAAAGCAGCAGTTCCTGTCGCAGCTCGAATACCCTTGTCAAAACTTTACCTCTCGAAAGCCATCGAGCCTCTGTGTGCTGGAGTAGCGTCACGTGATCTTTTTGCATGTTTTCACACAACCTTGCAAATATGCGAGACTTCAGAGGGCGCTGCTTTATAAAGTTGACCATGTTCACAGTTATATCAAGGACTTGTTTTAAATCATCCCCAATAGTTTTTGAAACCAGAACTTCTCGGTGGAGAAAGCAGTGAGTTGTTATGACTTCAGGGTTTTTTCTTTCACGCGTGATACAAAGCCTTGTACTGAGCCAATCATTGAGGGAGCACCATCAGTGCAGATTCCAACGCATCGGTTCCATGACAAACCACAAGATTCCAGGTAAGAAGACAAGATGTTGAAAATGTCGTGGCCTTTGGTAGTTTCTGGCAGTTCTTTACAGCAAAAATAATTTTCCATTATTTCACCTTCATTTTCAAATAGTATACAAATGCCAGCAGCTGAGTTTTACCAGTTATATCAGTTGTCTCATCTACTTGGAGAGCAAAGTTGTTATTATGCAGTATTTCAGACAAAATACCAGAAATATTGTTGGACAGGTCATCCACACGCCTACTAATTGTATAATTATCAGAAACAGGAACCTTGCTTAATTCACTTTCAGCTTTTCAGCTTCTTCACCTAGCATTGTTCTCACAATTATTTTGCAAGCAGGCATTATTAGGCTTTCTGCAATAGTGTGACTTTTCATTTTCTTGGCAACTAGCTCAGCCACTAAATAGCTTGCTTCTTGGGCCTTATCACTGATGGTTACATTCTTTTCAAAAACTTTTCTTTGTTTCTGCTGTGAATCCAAGAGTCTTCGAAAATAATCCACGGTTTTATTTGACAAGTGGCTGTGATTAGTAGTTAAGTGTCGCTTTAACTTGGCTGGGACCATAGCTGTGTTAGCGAGCTTTTTCCCACAAACAATGCACAAAGGAAGTGGACAGTTTTCTTCTCCAGTCCATGTAAAGCCAATGGCCAGATAACTGTCATTGTAAAGGCGATTTTTTTTTAACATCACTCACTTTTCCTTTACTCGTACTTGGCTGTGGTATTTGTGCTTCTTCGTCACTGTCCTCCTCTCCACTGACATGCTTTCTTTTCAAATATTTGAACATGCTTCAGTCTTTAAAATCCGTATCAAACTAATATTAACTGGTGAGATTAATTAACACAACGTTTCACTCGGTTGCGCTGCTCAAACCTGACTGAAGGAAGATGTGTGAACGCCTGCCTGAACAGGGTGGCTAGACGGATTCAGGAGAAACCCCAGACTGCCTCCAAATATGTCACATACAGAACACAAATCAACGCCGGACTCTCTGTACATTCAGTGTATGTAAATAGGGATTTTATCCCGGTTTTATAAACGCCAGCATTTAGAGGCTACGTACGATGTCCCATAATCTTAGAATAGAAAAGGCAGGAGAAATGAATACCGAAAGAACACGACTGTGTTTCATGTGTAGAAAATGCAGTGCAGGATGAGTCCCATGTGTTGTTGCAGTGTCCACTCTCCACTGGCAGGGCATGTAGTTCGTTACAGTACGGTACGAAATTACGGTACGGTACGGTAATTTAAGGGCTAAAAGTACGGTTCGATATTACGGTTCGATATATTTCTTCAAGTTCGGTACGGTACGAAAGTTCGATTTTTATTTCCGTACTTATATCGAACCATTTTTGTACCAGCAGTATAGGGATTAACCCACCGTGTGACCTCAATTACAGGGCTGAATTTCCATCCAGTGCCTGGGTGTTGACTTGGGTCCTGGGACTCCTGGGGTAATGATTAATAGTTCAACAGGCCATGTGTCAGTTCCTCTCTACCTTAAAATATATATATATATAATATATATAAAATTAATATATATATATATATATATATATACTATATATATATATATATATATATTATATATATATTATTATATTATATATCTACTTATATATATATATATTATATATATGATATATAATATATATAGTATAATTAATATATATATTATATGTGAATTAATGGGGTCAAATCTCGCTCACTCTCATTCCCCTACCGTCCATACACCACGCGCACGCCCTCACTCAAACCATTCACTACCCGCCCATCCATCACACTTCATTCATCATCTTTCATTCCATAATGAGTTGAAGTGAAGTGATTATATATATATATATATATATATATATTTTATATATATATATATATATAATATATATACTAATATATATATACTTTATATATATAATAATATATATATATATATATATATATATATATATATATATATATATATATATATATATATAATCACCTCACTTCAACCTCGTTCATGGTCACTGGTGAAGGAAGAGTGAGTGAGTGAGTGAGGGCGTGAGTGGGTGGGTGAGTGAAGGCGTGGATGGATTCGTGAATAAGTGAGGGAGTGAGGGGTGTGGGTGGGTGAAGGAGTAAGTGAGGGAGTAAGTGGGTTGGAGGGGTGTTGAAGAAATGAGTGCGGGTGTGGATGGGTTAGTGAGTATGAGAGTGAAGGTGTGTGTGGATGGGCGGGTAGGTGAACGGTTGAGTGAGGGCGTGGCGTGGGTGGATGGGCGGATAGGGAAATGAGATTGAACGAGATTTGACCCCATTGATTAACACCAGCGTGTGACTTCATTAGCTAGGTAGAATTTCTGCCCAGCTGCCTGGGTGTGGATGTGGCATGGGGATTATCCCTCAGTCTCCTCAAGTCAAGGAGATAAGTAACATGGCGTGGGGCGTCGGCCGCATTACTCACATACCCACCTGCATAATGCAGCTAATACAAAATGCAATCTTGTTTCCACAACATTGTGGAAATATATTTTCCATAATGGATAATGATTTGTCAATTTTGTCAATTATTGATTTTGTTTATGAAAGTTAAATGTTTTTGGGTACGAAAAATAGTTCGAAATTACGGTACGGAAATGAATCGTACTAGTACGGTACGATACAAATATTCAGGTACGAAACGGAATTACGGTACTGTATTTATCTGGGGTACGAATTACGAAAAATATTACCGTACCGTACCGTACTACATGCCCTGCTCTCCAGCCAATGTAGAAGCAACTATGTCATGCTAGACTTCTCCAGTATGGATAATTTGATGGGTACAAGGGATAAAGTAGGCTATCTGTGCAGTTATATATATGATGTATTGAAATTATATACGTAAGGGATGTGTCACCATAGTAGATGTGTTTCGTTTGTTTGTTTTAGGTTAATATGAAATATGTAAGAGTATAAATTTGGACAAATATGAGGAAATTATACATGTAATAAGGTAAAATGTTTATGAAACTTTTGTCAATAAACTAATAATAATAAATTTTTTTTTTCTCTCTCTCTCTCTCTCTCTCCTCTCTCTCTTCTCTCTCTCTCTCTCCCTTCCCCTCTCTCTTTTCTCTTTCGTTCTTGGGCTTCTCTTTTTCTCACCTTTCGCCATCATCTCTTTTCTTTCTCTCTTTTCTCTCGTGTTTTCCATCTGGCTCAAAATACTCTCTTTATCTATCTATCTATCTATCATCTATCTACTATCTATCTATTATCTTTTCTATCTACTATTATCTATTTTTTTATTTAAACAGATATTAATCACACAGATGGCTTAAAAGGTAGACAAGTTAAGACTAAATATTAATTATTCTCTCTCTCTCTCTCTCTCTCTCTCTCTCTCTCTCTCTCTCTCTCTCTCTCTCTCTCTCTCTCTCTCTCTCTCTCTCTCTCTCTCTGTTCCCCTTCGTTCTACTTGCTCTTCATATTTTTTTCCTCCCACTTCCTTTTCCCAAGGCGAAGGACAAAGGGAGGACAAAAAGTAAGAAGGAAAATAAGATGAGGAGAGGGTGTGTATATTTATAAACAAAGATGATATATTAAAGTGGGTTAAAAAGGTATATAGGAAATGACTCATTAAGTGATAGATATTCAGACACACGATAACAGGATGGAAAAAATGAAAGAAAAAAATAAAATCCCCCCAAAAGAGTCGTCGCATTCATTTCCTCCTTAAATAAAAGCAAAAGAAAAAAAAAGAAGCAAGATAAAAACGCAATAGTGATAATTTGGGACACGAAGAAAAAACTATAGCCAATATAGAATAAGAATATAAATGATAAGATTGATGATTACGTCATGAAAGAGGGCAATGGGAATAAGCGGGAGCGAGAGAGGGAGGGATAGAGAGATCTAAAAACACACAAACAGACTATTCTATAGGAACTTGTCAATATCTTTAAATTTCCGTAAGAAAACAGAAATGGGCACCAAAAGTTCGAGACTCAAAGTGACCTCGAGCGTGAGGGTGCCGAGCAGCGGCGCCGTGGACGCCTTGACGCTGTCCTACAGGACGCACGGCTGCGGGTGCTGGGGGAACAGGAGGCGGGTGATCGCCTCCTTCACCTTCCCCCGCGGTGACTGGCAGGATGATGCCCCCGAGGGATCGGTGCGGCACACCTCTGCCCAAGTTGCCGTGCTGAAGGTTCGGCACCTAGGGAAGAAGGACGGGGACACCCCTGTGAGCGTGAGCTGCCTGGCGGGCGGGACTCCCGTCTTCACCAGGGAAATGACCCTCGCCGACCTTCTGCGAGAGCTGGAGACAACCACAAAGGGGGACACGGCAGTCCTCCTCTTCAGCCTCGAGGGAGGAAGGCTGCAGGCCACTGCAGGACAGGAACAGGTCTTCACGGCACTGTTCTGCAATGGTAAGCAGATTGGTGTTGGCAGCGGCCAACACCAACAGGGCGGCCCTCTCCACCAGGAGGACGTCAATAATGAGTCTGACACCCTGACAGACGAGGGTGAAGGGCACGACACCGGCTGTGATTTGGCGCCACCGGGCAGCCCCCAGCAAGGTGATGAAAACTCCTCAGTCAATGACTGTAAGGAAGAGGAAACTCTAATCGGAGACGAGTCTCTTCCCGATATGGAGGAACATCAGGACATCGGGGAGGATGTCAAAGAGCAGGATATGCGACTTGGCGGGTATTACGACTACTTGATCAAGGAAGGACATTACTGGGATGGGGAGTCTGACTATGTCAGGGAACTTAGGGAGGAGCAACATATCGAGAATATGCATTCTACTGCCTACTCCCTCCCTCCCCCGCCCTCGAGAACGAGTGGGGACGTCAATGATGAGTACTACCCTGTGCGGGAGGAGGAGGAGATCCAGGAGCGGCGAGGCCCCTTCGGAACCTTGGTGGATCTTGTGGGCCAACCTAACTGTCCTCGTCGTGACAGCGCCTGGGGTCCTCGTCGGTGTACACCTCCTGAAGGCATACACCCTCCACACCTCCATGAAGGCATTGACACCCTCCACATCCTCCATGAAGGCATTAACACCCTCCACATCCTCCATGAAGGCATTGACACCCTCCACATCCTCCATGAAGGCATTAACACACCCTCGGCAACACTCCTCCATGAAGGCATTGACACCCTCCACATCCTCCATGAAGGCATTGACACCCTCCACACCCTCCATGAAGGCATTGACACCCTCCACACCCTCCATGAAGGCATTGAGACCCTCCACACCCTCCATATAGGCATTGCTCTAGAGTCTAGTACTTTCAGTATAACTCCTTGTCT
>JACEEZ010002723.1:127500-152500 GCA_016584305.1 Chionoecetes opilio
ACACTATGTTCATCTGATAGTTTTGTTATGGGGTGTTTAATAATTTGAATATTCATTTTCAGCAAAAAAACAAACAATTATATATATGGGGGGAAGCTAGGATAGGGAAAGAAGTACTAACATTTAGGGCAGGTTCCCCCTTAAAATTATAGTGATTTTGCTAGAAAACAAAACACTTGCCTATCAGATTATCGAAAGACTTATCAAAATCTTTCAGGGAAAATTTTTTGTCATAAAAATAGTGATGGCGAGAAAAAAAAAGTTGCCATATTTTAAGGACGATAAGTTGAGGCGTTAGGAGGTTTTGCGTCATAGTACGAGACTTTACATTGGTGGTTCAGGGGAGGTTAGGTCAATATTACTACCTTAGATTTAGTCTAAAATGTTTCTGCCTATCAAGTGGCAGAGGCTTTTTGGAGAAATCATCAAGTTTTCCCAGGTACTTTTTTATGTACTAGTGATTTTAATGTTTTTAGGAGCCATAAATCAATGCATTTATTTACACCACCCAAAAAACCCAGTTACCTACCCCCAGACCCCCCAGCTTGGTGGTCACAGGGGAAAAATGGGGGTGGAGGCATTTTACTCCAGCTATTATGAAGGTAATTCTAACACTGATAATGGTAAAACGGTAAAATTCCAGTTTCACACCGGAGGCACTTCGGTGGACGAAACAATTTTTTTCTGGTGAGTTTTGATGTATTGAATTATTCTGCTAACCGTTTCTGTCGCCTTTTTTTTTCCTTTTTTTAGTGATTTGCAACAAAAATGATTGAAAAACAAATTGAACCTAACCTTTAGTTACTTAACCTAACATTTACCTAACCTAACCTAACCTTTACCTAACTATAAAAAAAACCCAGTGATTTGCGACAGAAACGGTTAGCAGATTAATTCAAAACGCATCAAAACTCACCAGAAAAACATTATTTCGTCCACTAAACTGAATTCGGTGATTATCTGGAATAATACCAATAAAACTAGTAATGAAATAAGTAAATAGATCAGCAATTTCACAATGGCTTTCATGCACACTATCTAACCTAACCAAACTAAAACTTTCATTACACCCTTCCGAAAATATGTAAATAAATGCAATCAGTGATAGCATACATGGGAAACCTTCATAAAATCCATAATAATGTGTCAAGTGTTATCAAAGGCTGAGCAGGTAGCATGTCAATTTTTTTTTCATTTTTTTTACATCACAAAGGACTGGCCAAGGGCAAAAAATAAAAGCTAACAAAAAACCCGATTAGTTGTCAGTCCCTACCTAGGCAATGAATACATAAATAATAGGTAATAATACATGGTTAGGCAAGGCAACACCACCTCACCACCTCCCTCTTCACCCTCACTAACACACTACAAACACACACTAACTAACTCACTAACTCATTAATTAACACACTACAGGTCGCTAGAATATTACCACACTTCCTTATTCCGACACACATAAACAAATGACAAGGAAGACCTGAGCTACACAGGCACAGCGGCTATTATTTCGGTAGTGGGCTTTTAAAAGCTCTAGGAATCTTACCTACATTATCGTGTAGATTTCTTCATTCTGAGTATTTTGAACCCCATTTTCCATTGCGCAATTCAATAATAATGGTGTTACATGTAGCTACTACCCAAAATCTACAGTTATTACAGCAAGAAACGGTTAAGTTAGGTTAAATCAAATTAGGTCATCTTGAACCTCCCCCACATCTGTAAACGAAACAAAATTTCCGATAAAAACGAGTGATTCATTCAAAACACATCAAAACTATTCAGGAAAACTAACTTTCGGCCTCGAAATCGGGGAAAGCCCACTATCGAATTTTTACCGCACTGTGAGCTAACACCACCCAAACTATGCCTATGGGCTGTTTCTACTTGCCCTAAAGGCTAAACCATTAATTTACAGCAAAATAAAAACAATTACCTGTTATGAAGTGGCTTCAGCAGACCCTCCAGTGTTCAGAGCCTGAAGTTTGGGCTGTGGCAATCCTTGATAGCCAGGAATTTCTTCTTTACAGTCTTGCGTGTATCCTGCCGAGTAGGACGCAGGATCCTTGACGGCGATAAAAAGGATGTCTGGGCATTTCTCACACTTTTCCCACACTTAATGACGCCACAAAGGGTTGGTTTGCTGCTTACACATAAAAGTTACCAACGCTTGGCAGAAACTTCGAAACACGAGGCAACAATTGTTCCCGTCCTATCACTTGACAGCAAGGCGCGCGGCTCTCACAGGGTCACAGGGTCACGACACCTCCCACAATGCACCGCGGCGGAGGCAAGACCCGAGTCCTCAGGCGTAAATATACTTTCAACTTCTACATAAGAATTAGTTAAACATATGTAAATAGATTTATATGTACTTCACACCACGTGAAGAGAGGGAGGATGAGAGGAGGAAAAGATAGAGAAACAGAGGAGCTGCAAACCCTTAGTGATGGACGTGTCTGTAAGTTCAAGATCGTCAGAAATGTAAACACAGCTGATCGAAACATCGGGCCCCAGCTGGCTGCCACGCCTGTGATAGCATCATAGGACATCATCAGGGCTCATAGGGTTCCTCGCAGGCCTAAACAATAACAAGAAGTGTTGTGGAAGGTTGTATTGTCGCCCTGCCTCTGCCTGGGCCACACAACACCTACGGTTCACTGCCCATCCTGCTGGCTGGCGTCCACCCCTCACCACACTGTCCTCCGCCTCCCCTGTGCCTTCCTGAAGGAGACAGGTCAGCTGCCACGCCTGCATAGGACATCACAGGCTCATAGGGATCCTCGCAGCCCTCAACACCAAGACCAAAGCATCAGTATTCAGTAAGATATTCAGAAATGGAATATTTTTTATATAAAGAAAAATTGCAATATTTATTATGAAAAAATGTCTTCATCACATTAATTAACGCTATGTAAGTCACTGGTTGAATTAATAACAGTAAGGAGAAGCAAGGTGGGTGAAGCTGCCCTCCCTGAAAGGTTACAAGGGTGAGGTGACTCAGGGCAACACATGGACACAGGCTGAATATCTACCATCTATTTAATGGCAAATTGTTCTTTTGCGAGCCTAGATAAATGATGCATATATTGTTTTAAAGGCTAATACACTGTAGTAGTGGATAGATAAATGATGCATATATTGTTTTAAAGGCTAATACACTGTAGTAGTGGATAGATAAATGATGCATATATTGTTTTAAAGGCTAATACACTGTAGTAGTGGATAGATAAATGATGCATATATTGTTTTAAAGGCTAATACACTGTATGTGGATAGTAATGAGCATATATTGTTTAAGGCTAATACACGTGTATGGATAGATAATGATGCATATATTGTTTTAAAGGCTAATACACTGTAGTAGTGGATAGATAAATGATGCATATATTGTTTTAAAGGCTAATACACTGTAGTAGTGGATGGATAAATGATTAATGGTTTTTTTCCCTCTTATCTCTTTTTTACGTAATTCCTTTTTTTCTCACAGATTAAAAAGGTAGAAACATTATTTAGGAGCTCACCATAATACCATTGCGGCCTTACTTACTGTATACGTATATTAGTTTTGACCTCAAGGAAGTACTTATCTTCGCCAGAAAATGTTCCATACGAAGCTATTTTATTTTTTCCATCAAATACCTAATTACATTTTTGAGAAGAATTTGCAGTTCTTTTGTATCTTTCAATGCACGATAAAACCATTCTTTTTTTTCCCACAGGATAAGAAAGTAGTGATAGCAGTGCAGAAAATGCCTGTGTCACCCATCACTATGACAAACAGAAACATACAAACATAAGAAAATAAGGAAGCTACAAGAGGCCGCGAGACCTGCACGTGGTAGTTCCTGTAACACACACATGATTGCCAGCACCAGGATACACCAACACCACCTCAGACACGCTCACACAGGCAGACGAAGCAGCGGTGGTGTTGCCTGGCCGAGTGACGGAAGGGCAGCATCTGGACTGGCAAGGTGGCTGTGACATAAGAACATAAGAAAATAAAGAAAGCTACAAGAGGCCGTGAGACCTACATGTGGTAGTTCCTGACATGTGGGAATGGTTGTGTGATGTGCTGATGGCAGGACTGGGGAGTGGAGAGGGAAGGAATGGAGAAGAGGTCCTTGAGAGAAGTGACGGAATGAGAAGGAAGGAAGGGAAAAGAGAGGAATGAATAGTTTGTGTGTGTAAAAGGCCCTTGAAAAAAAGGACAGAATGAGAAGGAAAGAAGGGAAAAGAGAGGAATAGTTTGTGTGTGTGTATGTGTGTGCGTGGTAGAGCCATGGAGGGCACTACAGGGGCCGTGGAATTCCTCAGTGTGGAGTGTGATATGATCTTTGAGCCGGACTGTGACTTGGAATCAGAAAGCCAGACTGACAGCCAGCAGGAGGGAGGCCAGGAGGGGGAGGGAGCAGAGTTGCCACCATGCCCCACCCCCACCCCCAACCACACCTCCCTCACACCCCTGCTTGTCAATGAGCTGTTCAGGCGCAGGAATGTTGGCGTGTACAGTCGCAAGGACCCTAATGACCACTTTGTGTTGATCTACGACCCTACGCTGCACTCACCTGTAAGGGGGGACGAGGCGGGGTGGAGCAGTCCGGAGGAGGAAGGGGCGGGTCAGGGTGAGGCTCGGCGGCGGGCAGAACGATGCAGCGTGTGCCACAAACAGTTCAGGAGTCACGGCTGCCTGGTGGTCCACGGCCTCACCCACATAACCCCCGGCACTGCCCCGCCCTGCCCCGTGTGTGCCGCCGTGCTGCCCTCACACTCGGCTCTCAAGATACACGTGCGCCGTCACTTCAGCATGCAGACCTACCAGTGTCCCGGCTGCCCCCAGCGCCACCTCTCCCGGGCACAGCTTGTGATGCACCAGCAGCTCCACAGCACCCACAGGCACCATCCCCCCACAACCCCGAGCCCAACCATCAACCCCACACAACGCCAGGCTCAGGAGAGAGTGCAGAGTCCTCCTGAGCTGCAGCCTAAGGTCGAACCAAGCTCCCAGGAGGCCAGCCCCACCCCTGAGCCAGTCCTCCGCTGTGAGCGCTGCAACGTCACCTGCCCGACACGCAAGGCACTGTGGGCGCATCGCAAGAGTCACCGGGACCGTCGCCACCGCCGCCGCCGCCGCCACGAGTGCCCCGAGTGCGGCTCACAGTTCTGGAGGAGCTCGGGACTCAAGAAACACCGCAGGAACGAGCATGACGTGTGAGGGGCTGCACGGGACTCAAGTACACTGCTGGCATGGGGCTGAAAACTGTAGGTGTCTAGTTGTAGTGTCAATAGTGGAGGGGGATCTGATGGGGAAACTAAGAAATCATCCCCCACCTACTACTACTACTATTTCATCTGTTACTAAGTACACCACCAACCACTAACAACCATTCATCTCTTATCATAAAAAGAGATCCAGACTTACGTTCTACCACAGACACTACCATAACTACCACTATTCTCGATTGGAGGGACCAGTGGCTTTACTCATCAGTGACATGTATCCTGGAACATTGGATTGAATGTATCGGTCAATATTGATAAGCTCCATGAAAGGTTCCGGTAATCCCCAGTGAGTCAGATGGATACCCTGTGGAGGATTGACAGTGCTGTGTGAATGGTTTGTGGGTGAAAACTGGTCACTTTCCCAGAGTGCAGTATTCAGAGCAGTGTTGCCGGTGTGAAGGTCATGATGAGTAGTGAGTGTGGAGTCATAAGAAAACAATGGCAATAGAATGAACATAGAAAAGCAGAGTAACACATTGACTTACATAAGAACATAAGGAAGCTACAAGAGGCTGTGAGACCTCCGCGTGGTAGTTCCTGTACGTCCTTTCTGTTACATGCAAGGACAGCTGCTTCCCTGAGACACGTGACTGTTTGGGGTCCTGAAAAACTGACAGACAGATAAGAAGTGAATGTTATCTTGACATGATCCCAGTGACCCATTTTCTTTGTTCATTTAGTAGTGAAGAGAGATGTTGAGCAAAAGACAACTAACTGACTCTACATATCAGGCGCCTAGGATTGAAACGGCACAAGCGCCACTGTTAAAAAATTGAGAAAAACGCGCTTAAAGTTTAATCCAAGAAAATCAAGATATGAAACGGCACAAGCGCCACTTTTTATCAATGAAAAAAATGCACCTAAAGTGTTTTCAAAGTAAATCGGCAACAAATGAAGATATTGTAATGGGGTTGGCTTGCGTTTTTCTCAGTTTTTTAAAAGTGACGCTTGTGCCGTTTCAATTCTATTCGCCTGATGTCTTGTGCGTGTGCTTCTTTTTTGTTAATTCATTGCAACAAACTTATATATAATTTTAAGTATGAATATGCAATTGTTGTTGTACCTATATAGTATTTTATGATATTCTAAAATTATCTGTTGTGTTAAGATTTTGTATCATTCATAAAGCTTTAGATGATGGGCCACTGAGATCATAGGTTAATGTGGTATTACCCTTAACACTTCATTCATTTCGTCTAACAGCCATGGGTTAGGTCCTGACTAGCCTTAATACACCTTTGTCATCACCTGCAGTGCTATGGTCATAATAATTTCGTTGTCTTGGCTCTACACTTCATAATGGAGACCTTTCCACTAAGCTGAACAGGTCAAAACACACACCCTTGCTAGGGATGTAAGACTATGTACGTACATGCTGCCTTTACTTAGACGTGTCCCGCCGTGGCCTCTCAGCCTCTATCTACCACAGCCCAGTATTGTCCTGAATGTAGGGAAAAAAAATGGCACATTCTTCAGGCTAGGAGTAATTGACACATTTTTATAATTAATTCAAATATGTAAAGTATTTAAATATTTGTATTTGTTTAACCTAACCTAGACTACAGGCTTGCGCGGATGATCTTTGCGCCAGAATCCGTTCATCGAGATTTACCGCGCAGATTTAAAGTTGCTTCCCAAGCTATAAAAAAATGCAGAAGGCATGAATCGTATGTCTGACAGCGACGTACATCATCTTGCACACTCACCGGTGTGTGAGAGGGAGGGTTTCCCTCCTCTCCTCCCTCCATAGGCGGTTGACAGTTTGCATGATTTTGAACTTATAGCCTGCAGCGTTCCCCTACATCCCGTGTTTTTGCCTGTCTGCTGTCTTGCTTGTTAATCTGCTGGATTACATAATGGGTGGAAAACATACGGATGGCACAACGATTCAAGCAATCATTGATCTTTACAAGGCTGGGATCAATAATAAGGAAATTTGCAAGCTTAAAGGACTAAAGCTTAGAACTGCAAAATTTGATCCGCCGATTTAAGGCTGGCGGAGAGGTGAATCTCCCGCTCCCAAAAAAACAACCTGGGAAACAAAAAAAAACTGTAACAGAACCAGGAGCGTGTTAAGGCGACATCTTGATGCCAATCCTAGCCTTACAGCCAGAGAACTGAAGGAGGAAAATCATACTCTTCTTGGTAATGTGTCGCTTCGTACTGTGCAGGAAACTTTGAAACGTGACCTTGGCTACAGGTGTTACCGGGCGCGGAATAAGCCACTGATAAATGACCGCCAAAGGAAGAAAAGGCTTCACTTTGCAAAGAAATACAGAGATTGGCCTCTCGACAAGTGGCGGGCTGTGCTGTAGAGTGACGAAAGCACATTTTGTGTGAGTGGAGGAGGACCAGCAAAAGTGTACCGTCGCCCCGGCTCAGACCCCACCGAGCCTCGCTACACACGAAAGACCACAAAACACCCTCCCAGTTTAATGGTGTGGGGTTGCTTTACTTTTCATGGTCTTGGGAACTTAGTTATTTTCCCAAAGAACACAACTGTTAACAAAGTGGTGTATTTTGATCTTTTAAATGACCACCTGGAGGCCTGCTTTGAAAAGACACAGGCACAGATTTTCCAACAGGATGGAGCATCCTGCCACTCAGCTCGAGATGTGATACAGTGGCTTGATGACTGCAAGATTGGGAGAATAGATGACTGGCCAGGTAATTCTCCCGATATATCACCCATAGAAAATCTTTGGGCCATCATTAAAGCAAACTCCACTCACGTGACACCTCTACACTCCCCAAGCTTGAAATGGAGCTCCGAAAGTGTTGGGAAGAATTTAAGCCTGAGTTCCTTCAAAATTTTGCTGACAGTGTACCATGTCGCCTTCAAAGGGTCATCAATGGCTATGCAATGAATTACTAACTACAATTGTAAGTGTTGATATTCTACATTATTTTGTTATAAACATGGTGCATCATACGTGTAAACATTCCCTTTTCGGAGGCACAGGGATTATTCACCCAAACTGTAGTAATTGACACTATAAAATGCCATTACTTTTATGTGCCATTATTTCCTACTCCAAACTTTGTGACATTTTTTCCTGTCATGTTTTCTGGTGCCATTTTTTTTTTCCGAGTACCTGTTGTCCTTGTACACGTCTACAAGATATAATTATAACCTCTCTGACTGTAAAGGACTGCAGGAGGCTAGACTTTTGTGCAAAGAGAAGCAGTATTTAGGACTATAACGTTATGGCCACAACATTCTACACACAAAATAGGATGAAGCAGAGAGATATAGTCGCCGCATGTTAAGCTGGCAAAAATTGGGTCCCTTCACTCCTTCCCTTCGGAACGCACGGGATTGGCTGAGGTGTTGGGTGTTGGGGCTTTAGGGCGGAACTTGGAGTGAGGCATTCTCACCCAACACCCAACACCTCAGCCAATCCCGTGCATTCGGAAGGGGGGAGTGAAAAGGGCTCATTTTTGCCAATTAAACATGCGGCGAGTATAGTTCGACATTATGCGCACTCCCTCCAGCCACCACACTTGATAGGAATGATAAACAAGGTGAAACATGTTGGAGATAAAAATAACACAAGTATTAACAATTTAACAGTATATTATGTACAGTTTTCCCCCAGTAAAATATACTAAATCTCAAAATAGTTGCTATGCTGTACAGTATGTGGCAGAGAGCAATGGTGGTGGAGGCAAATTACTACATATGTATCTCATTCTCCACCACCACCACCACTGCCATTCTTCCACCACTACTCTCCTTAACTCACTCTTAAACTAGGTACCTTTTTTCATAGCCAATTATCACAGAATAAAAATGTTCTCCTTGAAATCCCATGTTTGTCTTTCATTGGGTATTGCACCAGACATTGCACACACTGGACATTTGGCAACAGGGCTACACACACACACACACACACACACACACACACACACACACACACACACACACACACACACACACACACACACAACCACTGATAGCACCTTAAGTTACAAAGCTCTCACGATCACATATAGTAAATAACAAATGTTTTTAATGGCTTGCGTAACATAATAATTACTTCCGTCAATAACACTAGTCGCCACTGCACTAATATCGCCAGGCGCCATATATTACGAATTTTAGCATCACTACAGACTTGTATGTGCCACTGAAGACAGGTACATAATATAAACTATTGTGCATAACTCTTTAGTGGCACATAAGTCTGTAATGATGTTAAAATTTGTAATATATGGCGCCTGGTGAATTAGTGCAGTGGCCACTATAGTTTGTTGACGGTATATAAAATTGGATATAAAGTAACATTTTCTAAACCCCACATCTGTTCAACAGAATTCTCTCATTTGACAAAACAATCGCGTGGGATAACAGATCGTTCATAAAATTGTGAGGTACGCTTAAAATACATCCATTCACTATAATAAACATAATGCAAACCTATCACTTCATATCCTGTGATTGATATTCGTCTTATCTCATTATCATCTTCCTGCTTAACGTCAGATTTTCCCGTAATATCTTATGAGGTTAGACAGTTGATTGTACGCTTCCAACTATCTAACTGTCTAACTTAATGTACTAACCACTGAAACATACAGTAGATTATTGCATGTATAGGAAATAGTTTACAAAGGGCCATTTCCCACCCTCACATCCTACCTACATGTTCCTAAACTTTGTGACTACAGTAAAACCTCTCATATTCCGGACTAATTGGGCCAAGGAGTGGACCGAGTAATGCAAGGATCCGAATAATGGGGGGGATATGTAAAAAAAAAAAAATTCGGTGTACTATATATAGCTAGGAAATTTCGACCCCTTAAAAAAAAAAAAAAAAAAAAAAAAAATCTAGATGTATTATATAGCTAGGAAATTTCGACCCCTTAAAAAAAAAGGAAAAAAAAAGAAGAAGGTCCGAATAATGAGGGTCAGAATACGAGAGGTTTTACTGTACTTGCAGTCCAGCGATACATTACCATGACACGCCATCACTCCATCTTAACACATCTACACAACCAGGGTGACAACAACCTCTTGTAGCTTCCTTATGTTCTTGTGACATTACGCAACCTTGCCTTACACCTGCTTCTATTTTGAGGCATTTTCCCATCTCTCCTTTAAATTTTACACACATCTCTGCACAAAATTTTTCTTTTCTTTTTCTTTCTAACTTCACTATCTAACCAACTTTGAGTCTTGTGATATATTTACCCATTAACCCTTCAACTTTTACACACGCACTGCCATCTCTGAACAAAACTATCACTATCTAACCAACGTTGAGTCTAGCGATACATTACCAAGACTTTGACTTTTCATTTTCACTCTGTTTTTCACTTCCTTTTCTAACTTTTCCCTCTTTTTCACTCCCTTTTCTAACTTTCCACTCTTTTTCACTTCCTTTTCTACTCTTTTCACCCTTTCATCTAACCAACTTTGAGTCTCGCGATGCATTACCCCGACACACGTACACTCACACAGCCTCCACCGTGCCAATGGGCGGCTCCTGTGGGTGTGAGGGTGGCGGACGCTCCCACAGGCCGGCCTCCCTTATGCCCTGACACCCCTTGCGGCCCAGAGAGTACGCCGAGAGCCCCAGGAACACAGTGGCGAGCAGCAGGAAGTACACGCCATAGACGATAAACTGTGAGGGAGAGAAAAGGAATTTATGGGTGGGATGTTTGGAGTGTGGTGGTGTATAATAATATTTCTTGTAGGTGTGGTGGTGTGTGCAGGGGGTGTGATGCGGGGGCTCACCTGTGTGTGTGGGCGCAGCTGCAGCACCTGTACTACTATTATCGTGAGCAGCGACTGAAGCAGCAGCGACGCGAACATATTGATGCCGAACACCAGGCCGTAGCTGTCCTGCCGCAGATGTTTGGCCACCTGGAAGCTGTGGGGGGAATGGGGGGATGGGTGAGATGGGTACTGGATGGAGGAGAAAGAATGGGGGAGCTAGGTTGAGATGCGGAGATAGGAGTTATGGGGAAGAAAGAATGGGGGAGACAGGGTAGTGGCTGGGGCTGGTAATGCATGGGGAGGTCTGGGAATGGGGAAATGGGTGAGACGGGTACTGGATGGGAGGAGAAAGAATGGGGGAAGAGGAAGAATGGGGAGCTAGGTGAGACTTACTGGATGGGGTGAGAAAGAAGGGGGGAGATAGGTGAGACTGGTACTGGATGGGGCTGGTAATGGGTGGAGAGGAATGGGGAATGAGTAAATATATATATTTTTTTTTTTTACATCTAGTATGCCTATAGCACGTGCAGGCAGTGACCTCCAGGGGTGGGATGGTAGGCCCTGGAGGTTCACTCGAGGGCTGTGATGGTTGTCCCTCGCCCGTGGTGGCGCAGACAGGATTGTTATAGTGACGCCTGTGATTAGAGGCTCATGCCGCCCCCCTGTGCCCTCCCAGGCACTCGCAATCGAAGGTAGAGTTAATGGACAGGGCATGTGGGTGTTCTTAGGCCACTCAACGGGGCAGAAATATTTTAAGTGGATTTATGGGTCTCACTCGGGATCGAACTCGGGTCTTCGAGAACGCCACTAACGTGACACTAACCACTCTGCTACCGCCTCCCCACGCAATGCAATGGTAGGTGAAGGAAGAGAGGGACACAAGGTGGTACCGAGTTCTGGAGGTGATAGGGATAAAGTAGGAATGGGGGAAGAATCATCATCACCACTCTAACCCTCACCCTCACCTGGCAATAGTGATGAGCATCTGGTAGGAGACTCGGAACACGATGTAGTTGATGTAGCAGACCAGGATGTTGTCGCTGAGGCCCATGGTGAGTAGCAGCACTCCGTCTATGATGGAGATCACCGCCAGCATGCTCTCGCCAAGCAGCTCCCAGTTGAGGTGCACGTAACCCACAGCAAAGGCCGACAAAGCACCTGGTAAGGGGGCAAAAGAGTGGTGGGGACATATGTGTAAAGTAATAATAAACAGTAACAGAAAGGCTGAAAAAACAAGGCAAGGGGGCGAAAGAAGGGGTGATAATGGTGGTGGTGATGTATGCGTCAAGTTACAATATACAGTAAAATAGAGAGTAACAGGGAAGTTGAAAAAAACTGAAAGAGAGAGAGTGTGTGATGGTGGCGGTGGTGGTGGTGGTGGTGGTGGTGATATATGTGTAAAGTAACAATAAACAGTGAAATAAAAAGTAATGGGAAAGCTGAAAAAACCTGGTGAGGAGGTGAAAGAGGGGGTGATAGTGGTGGTGGTATAGTCTATTCACTTAAGCTGGATTCTTGGGAGCTGCTCGATGCCTACCTGAGTATGTAAGGACGTCGCTGATTGGCTGAGGCTACCAAAATACCACCACCATCACCACCCAGCCCGCGTGCATCAGCCAATCAGCGACGTCCTTACATACTCGGGTAGGCATCGAGCAGCTCCCAAGAATCCAGCTTAAGTGAATAGACTATAGTACAGTACAGCATATGTGTTAATTAGTTGTGTGTGTGGTAGTAGAGTAATATATGCGTAAAATAGCAATATACAGTCAAATAGAAGTAACGGGAAAGCTGAAAAAATAATGAGAGAGTATGATAGTGGTGGCGTGGTAATACAGTACATACGTATATGCATTAAATTACAATAAACAGCATAACAAAAATAAACGGAAACCTGAAAAATACAATATAACAAATAACAGATCTATGTAATAAAAAGTACCAGTAACAATACAACCACAAATATCTTACAGGTTCTTGAATATGAAAAAAAATAGTCAAACGTCAAAATATCAAACCACCCGGGTAGAAAATCACTCGAGATAAAAACGAACAATATAAAACCTCACGCCCCCAGTCACTAAATTAACCATGATGAAATACAACTGAAATTAAGAAGAAGCGTAGTATTCCCTTCTCCTGGCATCAAATATCAGTCAGTAAGCAGCAAGGAGTCAGGATTTTTCACCTGGTTAAAAAAAAACAGTATACCTCTACCACTACTTTACATCACCACTATTCTCACCACCAAGAAAAAGAAAAGAAAAAGAAAGAAATGAAAAGAAAGAAAAGCTCACAGCCCCAGTCACTCACTCAGCAGGGTTTGTGTGGCCTCCACCGCCCCGTTGTACAGCTCCTCCTCCCCCCCCACGGGCACCACGCTCTCCCACAGGGGCTGGATGTAGTTCCCCACCTGGAAGTTGCCACAGGTCGCGAACGCCCACCAGATTGACCACTTCAATAAATACATGTTGCTGTAGGCGGCTTTGAAGTCGTCCCACATGCGTCTCAGTACCTGGTGATGTTAGTTAAGAACATAAGAAAAAATACAGTAAAACCTCTCATATTCGGACTAATTGGGCCAAGGAGTGGTCCGAGTAATGCAAGGATCCGAATAATGGGGGGATTATATATGGGGGTATTTAGATATGTACAAAAAAAAAAAAAAAAAAAAAAAAAAAAGCTAAAATTTCAACCCATAAAAAATAAAAATAAATCTAGCTAGGAAATTTCGACCCCAAAAAAAAAAAAAAAAAAAAATTAGTCTAGGAAATTTCCAAACCCCTATAATAATTAAAAAAAAAAACAAAAAAAAAAAATCTGGCTAGAAGTTAACCTAAAAAAAAAAAACGGAGGCCGAAAATGCAAAGTCGAATATGAGGGTCCGATAGAGAGGTGTTACTGTAGTACATACTAATTACCTTGACCAGACGAAATCAGTGTAATTTTGGTGGTACATTAGAGATTTTTGTGTATTACCGTGCATGTGTTTATTAGATATGACTGTTTTAGTATGTTGTGCACTAACTGATTGGTTATTCAGTTTATTTTTGTAGTTTTATGGCTCGAACAGACAATTTTTTTTAGCCAAGGAAGATCGGGGCGTGAAGAAAATAAGTAAAGTAAAGTGATAAGTGAAAGTGAAAATTAAGTAGGTACGGAAGCTGAAACTAGGAAGGTGGTGGTGGTGGTGGTGGTGGTGGTGGTGGTGGTGGTGGTGGTGGTGGTGGTGGTGGTGGTGTGTGGTGGTGGTGTGGTGGTGGTGGTGGTGGTGGTGGTGTGGTGGTGGTGGTGGTGGTGGTGGTGGTGGTACAGTACATATGCATTAAGTTACAATAAATAGTAGCAATAAAATTATAGGTCATTTCTAAAAGTTGAGTTGATAGGGAATGTCTATAACTCCTTCACACCCAGATCTATCCATTAATATATAAAATTCGTCTGTTGTTAGCCATAAAATTACGAAAAGTAGCTAAAAATACCAAATTAGTTAGTGGACAAGGATACTAAGCAGGTCATATCTATAAAATATTGCTTATAGTCACACAAATCGTCTTATGGTATACCCAAAGTACAATGGAAATGACGTTCTGGGTCTCAGAGGGGGTTAGGGATGGTTGGTAAGGCTATGAATGTTGCTATTGTTAGGGTATTCTGTATGGCTTTGATAAGGGAGAGGAGTGTTGGAGGGAAAGAAAGGTTGCTATTATTAGTGTATGAATCTTAATTACTCCTTTTGTTCCACCTAAGATCTTTTACCTGGTTAGAAGATGAATTTCTGTACATTTATAGTTTTTTTCTTGTTTTAGTTAATTGATCTCTCTCTCTCTCTCTCTCTCTCTCTCTCCTACACACCAGCCTTCTTTATGTTATGTGTCTTGCTACCACCATACTCTCTCTCTCTCTCTCTCTCTTCTCCTCTCTTCTTCTCTCTCTCCTCTCTCTTCTCTCTCTCTCTCTCTCTCTCTCTCTCTCTCTCTCTCTCTCTCTCTCTCTCTCTCTCTCTCTCTCTCTCTCTCTCTCTCTCTCTCTCTCTCTCTCTCTCTAACCTTCTTTATATCAAGTGCCTTCCAACCACAACCACCACTCTGCTGTGTCTGCTCTTTCGTTGACGTTCGGTGACTTTGCTCATGGCGCTGCTGCTCTCTCCTGGTGGTTCTCCTGCCCGGAAACGCTTAAACACGAGGCAGACACCGACAACCACACTCGCGGTGTGCCTAGGGACAGGTAGTTGACGTCGGGTAGCCTGAGGCGCTGCTTGCTCCTGGATGGGAGTGTCTCCTGCGGTGGATTAAGTTGTTACGCCTTGCGTCTAAGGTCGACGGAGGGCAGGAGAAAACAGGAAGGACAAGGGAAACTCGTTGCAAGGAAACAGTAGAATAGGGTGACCAAGAGGCCGTGCTGACCTGGTAGGTAAGTGTGTGGTGACTTTAGAACTAGATCACTTTAAGATGTTGTTTAGCCCTTTTAGGACTCATGATTGATTCTTAGAGAACACTGAGATGAGTCTAAATACAAATTGTGAAGGAGGAAAAGGGAGTAAACGTTAATGAGGAAGGAAAACAATAAGGAAGCTCAAATTGCGTGATGTGTGACCTTTAGGTCAAATTGTGTGAGCGTCACCTTTAGGATCAATTCGTGTGATGTGTGAGCCTCATTTTTAGTGCCTTTGATCAATTCTGGATGTGTGACCTTTAGGGATCAATTTGTGGTGATGTGGGGACTTAGGGGATCAAAGGTTAATGGTGATGTGGGATAAATCTGTGTGATGTGTGACCTTTAGGGATCAAATTGTGTGATGTGTGACCTTTAGGGATCAAATTGTGTGATGTGTGACCTTTAGGGATCAATTTGTGTGATGTGTGACCTTTAGGGATCAATTGTGTGATGTGTGACCTTTAGGGATCAATTTGTGTGATGTGTGACCTTTAGGGATCAAATTGTGTGATGTGTGACCTTTAGGGATCAAATTGTGTGGTGTGTGACCTTTAGGGATCAAATTGTGTGATGTGTGACCTTTAGGGATGTGACAGTGGTAAGGGGAAAAGCGAGGATCCTTGCATAAATCAGCATAAATCCCAAAGCATAAATCCTTGGGAAAAAGGGTGTGGGATATAAATTCATATTCATGTTTTTTTGTTTTTTTTGGTGTGGCAAAGACGAAGGCTGTCTCCACTGTGTCTAAATTATTATCTTATCCCCTCCAGACATCACCTCCGATATGGGACAGTGAAGGGTACTGTGATCTTGCCAATGAGTCACAGTCACTTGTCATAACAACATAGGAACATAAGGTAGATAATGGTGCATATTACAGTCTCTTGTCATAAGAACATAAGAACATAAGGAAGCTACAAGAGGCTGGGAGACCTACACGTGGTAGTTCCTGTTACTGAACACTACCTACAGGCTACATCCACCTTTCATCCCCATCCATGAAATTATCCAGCCTCCTTTTAAAGCTCCCTATTGACTCCACACTAACCACCTGACGACTGACTCCATTCCAATCACACGCATTTGACATGTTTAACTCACTACACTCACGCCTCACGAATCACACACCCGACTTAAGTGATCCGAAAAGGCGTGAGTGTAAACGTTAACCCCTTGAGACCCAGAACGTAACATCCATTGTAATTTGGGTACCATTAGACGATTTTTAGTGAATACAAGAAACTTTATATATGACCACGGGAGTGATCGGCCACTGCTATTAAGTCATATTTCGTTTTTTTAGATTTTCTTGGACACAAAATCCTTTTTCATAAGGTAATTGGCCATCAAGGGTAAATGGCGCAAGGGCACACAAAATGGGTAACAAAGCCGCTAAAGTTGCAGTCCTATAAAGAACGTGAAATATGAAGCTAAATTCGTGTCAATTAGTTCGGGAGCGTCTTGACTCTTTGGACTGGGTAAAGGTACAATGCTTATGAACACATGACATAGTTCCAATTTATCATTTGTGTAATAATAACTGTTAAAAAAAAAAAAAAATAAAATAAAAAAAAGCCGATAAAAAAAAACCTCGTAATTGGACCTATTATTCGGGACTTTGCATTGTTCCTAAATGCTGGTTTTTATAGGGTCCCATTTAAGCATATTATATATATGACCGTTTAGTATCTTTGCCATCTAGTAATTTTGTTTTTATTCGTTTTTTTTTTTTTTTTTGGTCGACAAGACACTTTCTAGTTATATACTAAATCTGAAGGGTTTTTTATTTTTAAGGGGCGATTGACTAGCTGACTGATGGACAGAGATACCGTAGCAACTTGTTTCTTTGTAAATATTGTTACCTACAATCGATATTATAGGCACCCTTAAGATATGGCCTTGGGAAAGAGTACATATTTAGCTTTCTGAACACTTACTGCCTTATCTTATCCAACTTTTAAGCTATTTGTGTAATTAATAACTGTTTAAATAAAAATTTAAATAAATGAGAGCCGCTGAGTAGTATAGACAGTAAAACCTCTCGTATTCGGACCCTCATTATTCGGACTTTGACATTATTCGGCCCTCTTTTTTTTTTTTTTTTTTTTTTTTTAGGGGTCGAAATTTCCTAGCTATAATATATACACCTGGAATTTTTTTTTTTTTTTTTTTTTTTTAGGGGTCGAAATTTCCTAGCTATAATATACTACACCTAGAATTTTTTTTTTTTTTTTTTTTTTTTTTTAGGGGTCGAAATTTCCTAGCTATAATATACTACACCTAGAATTGTTTTTTTTTTTTTTTTTTTTTAGGGGTCGAAATTTCCTAGCTATAATATACTACAGTACACCTAGAATTTTTTTTTTTTTTTTTTTTTTTCTTCATATCCCCCTATATAGAATCCCCCCATTATTCGGATCCTTGCATTACTCGGACCACTCCTTGGCCCAATTAGTCCGAATATGAGAGGTTTTACTGTACAGTAAAAGCCTTATAACTCGGCACTGTATAGCTCGGAATTTGATATAACTCGCAAGGCAAGACTGTGTGTGTGTGTTTTTTTTTTTTTTTTTTTTTTTTTTATTATATATATATACACACACACACACACACACACAACTATGCCTATAGCGCGTTTAGGCAGTGAGCTCCAAGGGTGGGATGGTAGGCCCTGGAGGCTCACTCGAGGCTGTGATGGTGGCCCTCGCCCGTGGTGGCGCAGGCAGGATTCTTATAGTGACGCCTGTGATTAGAGGCTCATGCCGCCCCCTGTGTCCTCCCATGCACTCGCAGTCGAAGGTAGATGTAATGGACAAGGCATAGTGTTGCAGTAATTAAGTGCTCAGGTGATGTAAAATTCAGTTGTACAGGTACAGTACTGTATACAGTACCTACAGAGTTGTGATTATAAAGTGATTAAAGTGATACCAGTGTTAAAATGCGACCGAGTCCCCCTAACATCTTCTACATGTTACAACAAGGCTCCCCTCTCCTTGGATTACGAGTATATGCCTGCTGCTACCCGTTCACTGGTAAGTGTAGTTTTTTTTTTTTTTTTTTTTTTTTTTTTTTTTTTTTTCCATATCAGAGGACATTGCATAACTCGGCACATTGAATAACTCGGCAAGGGCCAGAGCCCCTATCGTGCCGAGTTATAAGGCTTTTACTGTATTGCGTCTTTTCAGCCTGACGGGTGTAATGTCCGCGTAACTAACAGAGACGGATGAAAATTTAACAGCGGTCACTCATTAACATATCAATGGCATACAACATTGCAACTAGCAACCAGAGAAAATTTACAGCGTCACTCATACAGATATCGATGACATGCAACATTGTATCTTGCGACCAGATAAGCAAAGCCTTTATTGGTGTTTGCGGGCAGCCACCAAGGCCCACTTCACTGCAGACAGGCTATATGCACCATTATCTCCTTATCTCTATCTCTATCTCGTATCCTATCTAGTATCTCTATCTCTTTTCCTATCTCTTCTTATCTGTTATCGTGGATCTGACCCCATCTCAGCTGTAGTCATGCAATGAGTGATTAGATTAGAATCATTCAAGACTGGATCAATGCCCTGAGTCAAAGTTTAAGACCACACGACGGAAGTTATTGTCGTGAGAAGCCGAGGATTAAATTGACAGCAGTGATTCCCAACCTCTTCTATAATCTCTTCCAGCCTATTCTATTATCATTCTATTCTATTATTCTGTTATTATTATTCTATTATTTCCCACCCTTTTCTAACCTATTTCTATTTCTAGCTCGAGGCACTCTTGCTAAGCCTTCCAGAAATCCCCGGCAGCGTTATTTGAAAATCTGGTTCGTCGGTATAAGGCGGGTCTGGTATCGGGTATATGTCGGGATAAGGCGGGTCTGGTATCGGGTATATGTCGGGATAAGGCGGGTCTGGTATCGGGTATATGTCGGGATAAGGCGGGTCGCGTATCGCGTATTTGTCGGTGGCGTTATAGTATAGGACCATTTTCAGTTTTTGAGGAGGAAAAAGGCATGAAAAGGAAAGAAAAGGAGAGTATAAAAGAGAGAAAGGAGATAATAGGAGAAAGAAAGGAGTGAAAGGAGGAAAAAGGCGTGTAAAGGAAAGAAAAGGAGAGTATAAAAGAGAGAAAGGAGAAAAAAGGAGAGAAAGAAAGGAGTGAAAGGAGGAAAAAGCATGAAAAGGAAAGAGAAAGGAGATAATAGGAGAAAGAAAGGAGTGAAAGGAGGAAAAAGGTGTGTAAAGGTTAAGAAAAGGAGAGTATAAAAGAGAAAGTAGATAAATGGAGAGAAAGAAAGGAGTGAAAGGAGAAAAAAGGAGACATATAGGTGGGTAAGAAAAGGAGAAAGAAAGGAGTGAAAGAAGGAAAAAGGCGTGAAAAGGAAAGAGAAAAGAGAGAGAGGAGTTAAAAGGAGAAAGAAAGGAGTGAAAGAAGGAAAAAGGCGTGAAAAGGAAAGAGAAAAGAGAGAGAGGAGTTAAAAGGAGAAAGAAAGGAGTGAAAGAAGGAAAAAGGCGTGAAAAGGAAAGAGAAAAGAGAGAGAGGAGTTAAAAGGAGAAAGAAAGGAGTGAAAGAAGGAAAAAGGCGTGAAAAGGAAAGAGAAAAAAAGAGAAAGGAGAGAAATTAAGGACTGAAAGAAGGAAAAAGGCGTGAAAAGGAAAGAAAAGGAGAAAAAAGAGAAAGTAGATAAATGGAGAGAAAGAAAGGAGTGAAAGGAGAAAAAAGGAAACAAATAATGGGTGGGTAAGAAAAGGAAAAAGAAAGGAGTGAAAGGAGAGTGAAAGGAGTGGATAGGAGAGAAAAGGGGCGTGAGGAGGAAAAACAGATACAAGCCAGGTCAGAGTGTGTGGTCTTTTCTTTTCAGGGTCTTTTCCTATTTTGTTTTGAACCCCTTGAGGCCCAGAACGTAATTTCCATTGTAATTTGGCTACCATAAGACTTTTTAGGCTTTTATCACATGTCCTTTGTTCTCAGTGGTTGCTATGGAGTTCCTGGTGACCCATTCCTGCCCCTGGAGATGCGGCAAATTCAGTAAAACCTCTCGTATTCGGACTTTGACATTATTCGGACCTTCTCTTTTTTTTTCTTTCTTCTTTAGGGGTCGAAATTTCCTAGCTTAAATTTTTTTTTTTTTTTTTTTTTTTTTTTTTACATATCTAAATACCCCCATATATAATCCCCCCATTATTCGGATACTTGCATTACTCGGACCACTCCTTGGCCCAATTAGTCTGAATATTGAGAGGTTTTACTGTACTATAGTTTATTTCTTTTACGGAGGCAAAAATTCCATTCAATCCTAATGTCTCATGCTTAAAATGATGCCTGTGTTTACCTGATAATAGGGTTAACTATGATAAAATACAACTGAAATTTAAGAAGCGTAGTATTCTCTTCTCCTGGCATCAAATATCAGCCAGTAAGCAGCAAGGGATCAGGAATTTTCACCTCGTTAAAAATACAAAGTAGTATTGTAATGCAACAGCCGCTGAGTGAGTGATTCAAGTGGTGACCTCTAGACCTCGTGGTGACCTTCCTCTGGGTGTGTGGTGTGTGTGTGTGTGTGTTCAATAAGTAGTGGCAGGACAGGGTGTGTGTGTGCTGTGTATGTGTGTTGGGTCAGAGGTTATGGTGGCACGAACACTTCCTTCCCACACTTCACATTGTGCTTATTCAACACACACACACACACACACACACACACACACACACACACACACACACACACACATACACATACCACATACACACACACACACACACAAAGTTGACCATGTGGTTACAGTGGTAAAAAGTCTGCGTGTAAAGTGATACAGTGTCGTCGTGCAATATTTAGTACATATGCAGATCAATACTATCAATAGGACTCGGTTTATATATTATAGAATTGATTTAATCTCATAAATCATGGTAAATATAATGGTACAGGCTAAATGAATTGATCAGCACCTCACCGGAAACTTTTGGCTGTAGGACCAAAATGAAATGTATGAATGATATTTGGGACGAAGGTTGTAGGGGTAAAAAATTGGGCTTGTAAAGGGGGGAAGGCTTGAAGGGGTGATAAAGTGGGAGGGTAAGGTAAGTGGGCTTGAAGTTGAAGGGGGTGAAAGAAAGTATCTTTTCATCGTAAACAAAAAAAAAAAAAAAAAACTCAGGCTGAAAGATTAAAATGAAACAAACGTATGTGCCTTTTCATCGTAAATAGAAAATAAATAAATAAAAGAAACATACTCGGGCCGTAAGATTAAAATGAAACACGTATCTTTTCATGGTATATAAATCAAAATGAAACACTCGGGCCGTAAGATTAAAATCAAACGTATGTATCTTTTAATCATAAATGTATAAAAGAAAGAAAGAAAAAAAACTCAGATCGTAAGATTAAAACGAAACATATAAATATTTTCATCGTAAATCAAAAAAGAGGGAAAAATAAACACACTCACCTGACTCAACAAGCCGGAAAGAAACCTGCCAGCGAGAATAGCGGCACGCGTATAGCTGGTCACCCTCTGGTAGAACTTCCCCGCCACTTTAGCGTAGATATAGGTGTAGTAGGCGACTTCCGTAGACGTGGCAATACCGTACATAAACTCCATAAACTGCATAGCGGGCACCCCTCTCGCCCACAGTAAGAGGGACCAGGTAACCACATAGCCGATGCCCTCAAACACAATAACAGGCTTGTAGCGAAGGAGATCCGTGAGTAGGAAGACACCAATCAGTAAGGCGAGGTAGGAGTGGGTCCATACCGGGTACACCTGATAGGTTACCTGTGGGAAATGGGGAGAAGAGGGTAGGTGAAGTGGGCTTGTGGTTGAAGGGGGGTGAAAGAAGTGGGCTTGATATTTGGGACGAAGGTTGTAGGGGTAAAAAATTGGGCTTGTAAAGAGGGGAAGGTTTGAAGGGGTGATAAAGTGGGAGGGTAAGGTAAGTGGGCTTGTGGTTGAAGGGGGGTGAAAGAAGTGGGCTTGATATTTGGGACGAAGGTTGTAGGGGTAAAAAATTGGGCTGGTAAAGAGAGGGAAGGTTTGAAGGGGTGATAAAGTGGGCTTGTAAAGGAGGGAAAAGGTGAGGGAAGTGGGCTTGTGAGAAAAGTTGTAAGAAGTGGGCTTGATATTTGGGAAGAAGGTTGTTGGGGTAAAAAATTGGGCTTGTAAAGGAAGGAAGGGGTAAAAAAGTGGGCTTGTAAAGGAGGGGAAGGAGTGAGGGAAGTGGGCTTGTGGTTGAAGGGGGTTAAAAGAAGAGGGCTTGATATTTAGGAAGAAGGTTGTAGGGGTAAAAAATTTGGGCTGGTAAAGAGAGGGAAGGTTTGAAGGGGTGATAAAGTGGGCTTGAAATGGGTAGGAAGGGGTGAGGGAAGTGGCCTTGTGGTTGAAAGAAATGGGCTTGATATTTGGAAAGAAGATTGTAGTTAATAAAAATTGGGCTTGTAAAGGAAGGAAGGGGTAAAAAAGTGGGCTTGTAAAGAAGGGGAAGGAGTGAGGGAAGTGGGCTTGTGGTTGAAGTGGGGTGAAAGAAGTGGGCTTGATATTTGGGAAGAAGGTTGTAGGGGTAAAAAATTGGGCTGGTAAAGAGAGGGAAGGTTTGAAGGGGTGATAAAGTGGGCTTGAAATGGGTAGGAAGGGGTGAGGGAAGTGGCCTTGTGGTTGAAAGAAGTGGGCTTGATATTTGGGAAGAAGGTTGTAGGGGTAAAAAATTTGGGCTTGTAAAGGAAGGAAGGGGTAAAAAAGTGGGCTTGTAAAGGAGGGGAAGGGGTGAGTGAAGTGGGCTTGTGGTTGAAGGGGGTTAAAAGAAGTGGGCTTGATATTTAGGAAGAAGGTTGTAGGGGTAAAAAATTTGGGCTGGTAAAGAGAGGGAAGGTTTGAAGAGGTGAAAAAGTGGGCTTGAAATGGGTAGGAAGGGGTGAGTGAAGTGGGCTTGTGGTTGAAAGAAGTGGGCTTGATATTTGGGAAGAAGGTTGTTGGGGTAAAAAATTGGGCTTGTAAAGGAAGGAAGGGGTAAAAAAGTGGGCTTGTAAAGGAGGGGAAGGGGTGAGGGAAGTGGGCTTGTGGTTGAAGGGAGTTGAAAGAAGTGTGCGTAGCTTGTAAAAAGGGGGTGAATTTGGGGGTTGAAAAAGAAAAAAATTGGGTTGAAGGGGTGAATGAAGGAGGCTTGTGAGAAAGAACCTGCTGAAAGGGTTGTAGAAGTGTGTGAAGGATGGAAGGTTGAAAGGGTTCGAAAAAGTAGGCTTGTAAAGGGGAACTATTGTAAGGGGTTGAAAGCAGTGTGCTTGAAAAGAGGAGAGTGAATGAGTGAAGGGAAACTAATAAAGAAGGAAATAAAGAGTAAAGGAAGGAAGGAAGGAAGGGTGTTAAATGATGAAGTAAGAAAAGTTGACTGAAGTGAATAACAGGTGTAATGGGGTGAAGGGTGAAGACAAAAGGGTGGACAGTAATAGGAAGATAAGTAAGTGAAAACTACCTATTCCTCCTCTCCTCATCTCCATTCCACATATCTCTTTCTTCTTAAATCTTTCTTCAGCCCTTACTCATACACTCACACCAACCCATGCATACCTGGTCATGGGTGAGGTTCATAGGAAAAGGTTGAAGGGGTGAGAGAAGCGTATTTGTGAAGGAGGAAAGGGGGAATGAGTGAGGGAAACTAATAAAGAAGGAGATATGTGTAAAGGAAGTCAGGAAGGGTGTTGATGATGGGGTGAGAAAGGATGAATGAAGTAAATAACATGTGTAAAGGGCTAATGGCGTGAAGGGTGAAGAAAGGAAGAGTGTAGAATAATGAAAGAAAAATTGTAGAGGACTCACACACCCCACCCCATGCAGCCCCTTACCTGGTCATGGGTGAGGTTCATAGGGGGCTGCACCAGGTACTCCGTCAGGAAGGGCTCGGAGGGTCTAAGTTCCTTGAAGAAGCCGTACAGACACAGCAGGAGGCACGTTCTTAGCCAAGTGTCCATGGTGAAGAGAGGGGCTATGCCAGGGGACTAGACTTGTGAGGACTGCTGGGGACTGGAAAGAAGGAAGGAAGGAATGAGAGTTAATACAAGGATACAACACGTTCTTAGCCAAGTGTCCATGGTGAAGAGAGGGCTGAAGAGGGGTTATGCCAGGGGACTAGACTTGTGAGGACTGCTGGGGACTGGAAGGAAGGAAGTGTAGAGTTAATACAAGGAGGGGTGGGGACTTATACCAGGGGACTTGTGAGGACTGCTGGGGACTGCAAGGAAGGAAGGAAGTGTAGAGTGAATACAAGAAGGGGTGGGGACTTATACCAGGGGACTTGTGAGGACTGCTGGGGACTGCAAGGAAGGAATTTAGCGTACAAATGTAAAGAAAAAACGTAAAGGTTATTTGGTGGCTGTGTGTGCTTGCTTGTTTTACTTTACTTGCTTTTACGTAGGGAGGGACATGAGGCCCTTTAGGACATTGCATTCTGAGAGACAGTAGGTTACATAGAACACGTGAAGAAGAAATGAAGGGGAAAAAAAAGGCAAAGTCAATAATGTATCAAATAGGAAAAATATTAATAATAGTTTTAAGAATGTGAGAAAAG
>JACEEZ010002723.1:157500-212500 GCA_016584305.1 Chionoecetes opilio
CTCTCTCTCTCTTTTCTATTCTCATTTACTCTCTTTTCTATTCTCGTTTACTCTCTCTCCCTCTCTTTTCTATTCTCGTTTACTCTCTCTCTCTTTTCTATTCTCGTTTACTCTCTCTCTTTTCTATTCTCGTTTACTCTCTCATTTCTTCTCATTTATCTCTCCTCGTTTCTCATTCTCGTTACTCTCTCTCTTTTCTATTCTCGTTTACTCTCTCTTTTCTATTCTCGTTTACTCTCTTTTCTATTCTCGTTTACTCTCTTTTCTATTCTCGTTTACTCTCTTTTCTATACTCGTTTACTCTCATTTCTATTCTCGTTTACTCTCTCTCATTCTTCTCGTTACTCTTTTCTATTCTCGTTTACTCTCCCTTTTCTATTCCGTTTACTCTCTCTCTTTTCTATTCTCGTTTACTCTCTCTCTTTTCTATTCTCGTTACTCTCTCTTTCTATTCTCATTTACTCTCTTTTTTCTATTCTCGTTTACTCCACTCTCTTTCTATCTCGTTTCCTCTCTCTCTCTTTTCTATTCTCGTTTACTCTCTCTTTTCTATTCTCATTACTCTCTCTTTCTATTCTCGTTTACTCTCTCTTTCTATTCTCATTTACTCTCTCTTTTCTATTCTCGTTTACTCTCTCTCTTTTCTATTCTCGTTTACTCTCTCTTCTTTTCTATTCTCGTTTCTCTCTCTTTTCTATTCTCGTTTACTCTCTCTTTTCTATTCTCGTTTACTCTTCTCTTTTCTATTCTCGTTTACTCTCTCCTTTTCTATTCTCGTTCTCTCTCTTTTCTATTCTCGTTTACTTCTCTCTTTTCTATTCTCGTTTACTCTCTATCTCTTTTCTATTCTCGTTTACTCTCTCTTTTATTCTCGTTTACTCTTCTTTTTTACTTCTCGTTACTCTTTCTTTCTATTTCGTTTACTCTCTTTTCTATTCTCGTTTACTCTCTCTCTCTTTCTCGTTTACCCCTCTCTTTTCTATTCTCGTTACTCTCTCTTTTCTATCCTCTTTACTCTCTTTTCTATTCTCGTTTACTTCTTTTCTATTCTCGTTACTCTCCTTTTCTATTCTCGTTTACCTCTTCTTCTATTTCGTTTACTCTCTTTCTATTCCGTTACTCTCTTTCTATTCTCGTTACTCTCTCTTTTCTATTCTCGTTAATCTCTCTTTTCTATTCTCGTTACTCTCTCTCTTTTCTATTCTGTTTACTCTCGTTTCTATTTCATTTGTCTCTCTTTCTATTCTCGTTTACCTCTCTTTTCTATTCTCGTTACTCCTCTCTCTTTTCTATTCTCGTTTACTCTCTCTCTTTTCTATTCTCGTTTAATCTCTCTTTTCTATTCTCGTTTACTCTCTCTCTTTTCTATTCTCGTTTAATCTCTCTTTTCTATTCTCGTTTACTCTCTTTTCTATTCTCGTTTACTCTCTTTTCTATTCTCGTTTACTCTCTTTTCTATCCTCGTTTACTCTTTTCTATTCTCGTTTACTCTCTTTTCTATTCTCGTTTACTCTCTTTTCTATTCTCGTTTACTCTCTCTTTTCTATTCTCGTTTACTATCTTTTTCCTATTCTCGTTTACTCTCTCTCTCTTTTCTATTCTCGTTTACTCTCCTAAATTCACTTCTAGCTTCTAATATTTCCTCTTCTTCCTCCTCCTCTCTCACATCTCCCCTACTTTAACACTCGCTACCTCACTTCTTGCTACTACAACCTCCTCCTCTTCCTATTTCCCCTCATTCCTACTCCTCTTTTTACTTCCTCCTATCCTACTCCTCCTCTTCCTACTTCCACTCCTTATATATTGCCCTCTTCCCCTCATTCCTACTTTCCCTCTTCCCCTCATTCCTATTCCTCCTCTTCCCCTCATTCCTACTTTCCCTCTTCCCCTCATTCCTATTCCTCCTCTTCCCCTCATTCCTACTTTCCCTCTTCCCCTCATTCCTATTCCTCCTCTTCCCCTCTACATACTTATCTTCCCCTCTACGTACTTCTCTTTCTACTCGATCCTCCTTTTCCCCTCGTTCCTACTTTCTATCCTCCTATTCCTCCTCTTCCCCTCTACGTACTTCTCTTTCTACTCCTCCTCTTCCCCTCGTTCCTACTTTCCCTCTTCTTCCTACTTCTCCCCTTCCCCTCATTCCTACTACTCCTCTTCACATTCCCCTCTTCTACTATATTATATTATTATCTATCTATAATCTACTACTATATTCTACTTCCCCTCTTCCAACTTCCCCTCTACCTACTTCGCTTTTTCCCCTCTTCTCTCTCACCAGTTTTCCTCTGTTGAAACACACCACCTGCAGCGGTAGATCACTATGGCTCTGAGGAATTGTATATCCTCTAAACAAACAAACAAACAAACAAAACAAACAAACCTCACCATGAATTAATCCACCATTATTATTACTATTATCATTGACTCATCAACCTCACCACACACCGACCTCACCACCTCACCACACACCAACACTGACCTACACAAGAGCACCCGGTTCCTCACAGGTTCTTATCTGACTAGTGTTGCGACTTTGCGAGCCCAGCCGTGTCATGAGGAGGTGATTCACTGACAGCCTTGTGTGTGTGTAAGTGGTGGTGGTGGTAGTGGTGGTGGTAGAAGTGGTGGTGGTGGTGGTGGTGGTGGTGGTAGTGGTGGTGGTGGTGGTGGTGGTGGTGGTGTAGTGGTGGTGGTGTGGTGGTGGTGGTTATGATGTGGTGGTGGTGGTGGTGGTGGTGGTGGTGGTGGTGGTGGTGGTGGTGGTGGTGGTGTAGTAGTAGTAGTAGTAGTAGTAGTAGTAGTAGTAGTAGTAGTAGTAGTAGTAGTAGTAGTAGTAGTAGTAGTAGTGGTGGTGGTAGTGGTGGTGGTGGTGGTAATGGTAGTAGTGGTGGTAGTGGTGGTGGTAGTACGTAGTGGGGGTGGTGGTAGTGGTTGTAGTGGTGCAGGGATTAGACAAGGAACGGGGTACAGTGGCTATAAGTGCCCTGAGGGATATATAGTCCTTGATGTGTGTGTATGTGTGTGAGAGAGAGAGAGAGAGAGAGAGAGAGAGAGAGAGAGAGAGAGAGAGAGAGAGAGATAATAATTGCAAGTTTCTGACACGAAGTTTTTTTAGTATAATGGCTTCTTCATGTTAGGACTAGGAGCAATCTCTCTCTCTCTCTCTCTCTCTCTCATTCACAGACGGGAGAAAGCCACCAGCAGGAAAATAAAGGAGAAATAGCCTACTTTAACATTATTTCAGGCTATTTTCTTCTTTATCTTATCTATTTTCCTTGTATTTTCCTTTATTACTGATTATCATACTTATTATATTACTATTATTACTATTATCTATTTCCCTCTTATTCACTTCCACCAACACCACCATTATCTTCGTCTCGGTCTTTATATCCACTAACACTCTATCTTCTTACACTCTATCTTCTTCTTTATCTTCTTTATTACTTTATCGTTCTTGAAATAAGTCTCTCCCTGTAAGTGGTGATTAAATTATCTTCTCTTACACTGTCTACTTCAGCTATAAACAAGGCGTTATATTAACCCCTTCACGCCCAGATCTTTCCTTTGTTATATAAAATTGTCTGTTGTTAGCCATAAAATTACGAAAAGTAACTAAATATACCAAATTAGTTAGCGGACAAGGATACTAAACAGGTCATAGCTATAAAATATTGCTTATAGTCACTAAAAATCGTTTAATGGTAGCCAAATTACTATTGAAATTACGTTCTGGGTCACAAAGGGTTAAACTAAGAGTGGCTGTAATCTTATTGACTTGACCTTCACGCAGACGTTGACCCTATCATGGAAGTCAAAACAGTCAAAACTCTCTCTTCTCTCTCTCTCTCTCTCTCTCTCTCTCTCTCTCTCTTCTCTCTCTCTCTCTCTCTATCTCTCTCTCTCTCTCCAAGACGATTTTTATATTCCTTGATGCTTTGAAGGCCTTATTTATTTGCCATTTCCTTAATTATTACTTCTTTATCATACACCAGTGTTTCTTAACCTCTTCACCACCACGCCCCTTCAGTAGTGGGTGCTTACCTCCATGCCGCCCCCCCCCTCCTTTCATTTCTTCAACCAAGACGTTTCAAAATAATCAAATCAAAACAGAAAAAATGCATGTTTTCTACACTTATTGTGCACATAATTATTCATGAACACCTTGCATATACCCAGCAGATTTAGTTAAGATCACTTTTTGATAATAATAATAATCTTAATAATAACTAATAATAGTAATAAATAAAACTAAGTGATAACAAAATATAATATTGCATAAAAGTCTGTGGAGTTAGTGAAACCTGACAAGGCGTCACCACAGAGTTTTTCAGCCACACTTTCTTCTCTGTAGCATAAGAACATAAGGAAGCTACAAGAGGCCGTGAGACCTACACGTGGTAGTTCCTGTTACTTAACACTACCTAGTACCTACATCCACCTTTCATACTCATCCATGAATTTATCTAGCCTCCTTTTAAAGCTCTCTAATGACTCGATCCGCACTAACTACCTGTCTACTGAGTCCATTCCAATCATTTACAACCCTATTTGTAATTTGTAAATAAATTAGAACCATGCATAAATTAGCGTTAACTAAAACAATAACATCATGAAATCGGGTAATTTTTCCCGATTGATGAGGTTATTTATTTAGTTACCGTAACGCTAATTTATACATGGTTCTAATTTATTTATCAGAACACGAAATATATCAATGGAAAGCTAATGAAATTCCGCTTCTATTGATATTCTCCATGTAAAATGTTTTCGAGCAAAATATTAAATGGGAGCTGGAGTTGGTGAATATCAAGTTCATGCATATTTCTTGAGTCTCATAATGGCCTTTCTTTAGTGTGTTTTACGGTTTTTTATTTGCTAATATTATAGAACAAGCATTTCTGAAGATAACAGTATATCTTTTATACTGATAAACATATATTTGGTAGGGGAAAATTACCATAAGCTGGCAAACAAGGGCGGCAAGTGGAGTTTGTTGGTCCTCCAGCTCGCTCCGACGGGCGGCATTTGGCTTGAAGCCGCTAGATCGTGACGTCAGTGCAAGACACCTATACGGTAAAGAATCGATTTATCGCCCCTCTTCTTTTTTATTTAAACTATATTTTTCTGATAGATTTTGATGTGTTTTGAATATATCTGATTTTTTTCTCTGTTGGAATATTTTTTATTTTTTTTTGGAATAACTAGTCGATAAAACTAATCTTAACCCGCAATAGACCTCAGCACTGTCTCTGGGGCCTCAAGCAGGTATGAGGGGGGGGGGGGGGTGCAGCCGACACCACTAATCACAGGTACACACACAGGTGCAGGCATGGAGGTAGTATGGGTACAGGTATGCATACTCACACACCGGTTGCCCAGCAGGTGAGACTACAGGTAGCACGGTGACGATAACAGCCTTACAGCTACTTCATAAATCTGTGCCTCACCTGTCCCCCTTATCTGCGTCACGCTGTCCTCCTTATCATGGCCCAGGCGGGGGTCAAGGCTCACGGGGAAGGCAGCATCACAGTAATTATCTTGACACAACACAGTCACACTCCTTCTTATGATCTTTTTCCTGCTTTGCTTTGGCGGCTGGCGCGTCGTCTGCTCACCCGCCCCGGCATGCCTAATAAATGATTTACGTGGAGGTATTAGTTATGCAATGATAATAATGTAGTGGCCCCCTTGCTAGATGTTAATTTGAAGGGCTCAACAAGGGCTCGTCTACCTATGTAGGTGTAAACTTTTCGTCGACCCAGTGACTCATTTGCCCTCATTACAATAACTCTGCAAATGAAGCCTGCTAAATAATATGCATAAGACAGTTATATTATTTTGATACTTCTTAAAAAATCTACGTGGCTGAATAAACCTGAGAAACCTTTGACACATGGTAGAGAAATGTATAGTTGGCATCGCTGCATCACGTGAGGCCGCGATGTAAACAAACACCGGCCAGGAAGGTGAACATTGAGGCCCTTCAACTTTCTTTCATTATTACGTGCGTGTCACCTGTTTGCCCCGCTTACACATGACTCCAGGAGGCTGAGGCTGTGTCTGCGCCGCCCCTACAGGTAAGTACGAGGTGTTAGTGTTAGTAAAGGCAGCCCGTCACGCCTGTGTTATGCATGGCAGGACGCGACACCTTGGTAATGTGATCCAAAGGTTGTGTTTTTACGCCTCGCTTCACTGTGAGGGGATGGCAGGATGGTTTTATCGCTGTTTCCTGTGAGGGAGGGCCGTGGGCCGTGGCGTGGTGGTGGAGGGTTGTGTGTGCTCAGTACTTACCTGTTACCGGTGTGTGAGGGCTGACGCGTGAGTTGGTAAAACAAGTCTTAACTACCTGGGTAAAAATGGACGAGTACTGCGCAGTCATTTTCTGAGACACTGACACATTTTTCCTGGACAAAAATTGGTGCTTTTTCAGATGGAGATATTTTGGTTTTACTGCAGTTTAATGCATTACAAGGCACGTCGTTATAACAATGCTAAACTTGTAGATCTGACGATTTGCAGCATTTCTATAGTAACATCAGAAATTAAATAATAAGACGAGCGGGGTCTGGGGGAGCGAAACTCCCCCAGTGAGGTTAGGTCACGTAATCAATGCCCAGGCTAGGTTAGTTAACTAGCAGTGGGGTCTGGGGGGTGCAGTTATGTCAGGAGAGTATTGGTTGATAGGGAGTATTGTACTAAACTGCAGTTTTACCAATATTTTTATTCTCCGGAAACCTGTTAAAAAGTTTTTTTGTAATTTTCATCCCCAAATCCTAAACCTGACACGATCGATTATGTCGCTGTGACAGAAATATTTTTTTGGATTTCTGGCCGCTGAAAATGGGTCTGGACAGTCGACGAACACGTTTTACCATTTTACTCCGTAACTATTGGTCCTAGAGAATAAATGCATAGAATCAAAGTTGTTAAGCTTGATCAGTTCTATTCAGTGTCAATGCTGCTATCAGAATTTCATTTACATCTACACTTTACGAAAAATACTTATATTTCATGTAGGCTAATAGACATATAACCAAATACGTAATTACTTATCTCAATTATTTGCATTCCGATCTTATTTTATTATAGCTCATTAGAGCTATTGAAGCTATTAGGTCTTTTCAAGCTCTAGATTTACTGTTTATGCATTTTCTTCATAAATCTCATAGTTTTTTAGTTATTAAAGAAATATGAGTTTTGACTAAAATGCCAAGAGAGCCCTGCGATTTTTGTCGGAAATTTTGACATTACAGATCCTTATAGAAATTGCTCCACAGGTGTTTTGAGGCACTGAACACGAATCTGGAGTCGGTTTCTTTCTCTTTGTCTTTTTTTGTTTTAACATCAGAGTTGTATAGGTTATTTCAGGCAGTGGTGCTCATTAGCCATGGTAGGCAATCCACCCAGGCCATCAGCCAAAAACTGGGGTTGCCTGTCAGGAAGAGCATCTGGGGCTCATAGCCTCTGCTACCAATTTATATGATGAACGCCGACAATAGAATAGGAAGTGTATCATCGACCCTCTAACCTCATAAGTCATTATGGGAAAATCTGAACCCCTTGAGACCCATTACGTAATTTCCATTGTAATTTAGATACCATTAGATGCTTTTTAGTGAATATAAGCAATATTTCATCGATATGACCTGTTTGATATCCATGCCGACTAACTCATTTGGTATAGTTAGTTACTTTTCGTAATTTTATGGCTAACAACAGACAATTTTTTTAATAGCAAAGGAAAGATCTGAGTGTGAAGGGGTTAAACAGAATGATGATGATGATGAGGAGCAGGAAGTGATGACAGAGAGAAGATAGGATAAAGGACGAGAAATAAGTACAGAGCAGCTTAGATGTTGTTCAGTTCAGTACAGTTGTGGGTCGGGAGTCTGGCCTTTTTCGTCGCCACTCCCTCATGTGTTTTTTCTCACTGTCTGGGTCTGTAGTCAGTTGGTCTTGTCTTCTCTTATTCTGTCTTTTAATTACTTTCACTTACTTTCCTCTTCCTTTCCCTGGTTTCCATAAACTGTTGATTGTACTTTTTGCTTTTTCCACATTCCCATCTCCAAACAAATACTCCCCAAGTCCCTACTCCCAAGTTATGTTAACCCCTTCACGCCCAGATCTTTTCTTTGCTGTATAAAATAGTCTGTTGTTAACCATAAAATTACGAAAAGTAGCTAAATAAACCAAATTAGCTAGTGGACAAAGATACTAAACAGGTCATATCTATAAAACATTGCATATATTCACTAAAAATCGTCTAATGGTACCCAAATTACAATGGAAATTACGTTCTGGGTCTCAAGGGGTTAATAGTATATGTCTGCTATAAAGGGACAGCTATAAGCAGCCTTTTGTTACTGTCTTTCGCTCTTTTGTTCCTTCCGCCTCAGTTCAGTTCAGTTCAGTTCAGTTCAGTTGTTGGTCGGGAGTCAGGCCTTTTTAACGGCACTCCCTGACGTGTTTCTTCTTGCTGTCTGGGTCTTTAATTAGTTTTCTTCTCTTATTCTATCTTATTAGTTTCTTTCTTTTTCTTTCTTCTTATTTTCTCTGGTCATCCAAAAACTGTTGATTGTTCTTTTTGTTTCTTCCACATTCCCCTCTCAAACAAATACTCCCCCACTATATCCTCTTCCTCCTCTAGGTAAGGTTGTTGTAGCCTCACACTTTTCTTTCTTTCATTACTGTAGGCTGGGCACCATAGCAGAAAATGTTTTAAGTCCTCCTTTTCCACCCCACATAAATCACAAGTTATTTTTTCTCCCCAGAACCTCCTTCTAATGCCCCAAGCCAGTCTTATGATGTGGGAAAAATTATAATAGCAAAGAAAAGAGAATACAGTACCAAGAAGTCAGTGGCCTCTAAATCCTGTTGTTGCCGTTTATAGACAAAGATTATTAATTAGACCAAAAAAGTTATGGACAAAGATGGTTTAGTGAGGCAATGTTTTTTATTTTATTATTATTATTTTTTTTTTTTTTTAAGATTTATAAACAAGATTCATAAAACTAAGAAAATACTATTAATCTGTAACTTTCTTTTTTATTCCCGCAATGAAAAAATCAAAAAAGCATTGAGGAGTGTATCCCTTAAAAACAACAACTTATGACTACCTGTGTGATCCATAATGACGCACAGAGCAACATAAGTATGTCGTCATAATTATTGTAATGCGTGGTTTTTTGTAGACCTTGAAATGCCGCATTATATTTGTTGAGCCCTGAGTACACTGCCTTGTGAGTTGACGTGGCAACAGGGATCTAGCCGGCATCCCACAGCCTTGAAGGACGGGCGTGAGGGTCAGTTGTCTGTCCCTGTTTATGTGTTTTTGAGGGTATACTATATAGTCGCTGCACGCATACGACACTCATTCCGTCGACTATCGTATTACAGTACTACTCAATATATACACTTAATCAGCTTTTTATCCATGTTTCTGCATTCAGGGATTGAATACAATAATAATAATAATAGTAATAATAATAATAGTAATAATAATAATAGTAATAATAATAATAGTAATAATAGTAATAATAATAATAATAATAATAATAATAATAGTAATATAAAAATTAGTAATAATAATAATAATATAGTAATATAATAATAATAATAATAATAGTAATAATAAATAATAATATAGTAATAATAATAAATATAATAATAATAATAATAATAGTAATAGTAATAATAATAATATAATATAATAATAGTAATAATAAAATAATAATAATAATAATAGTAATAATATAATATAATAGTAATAATAATAATAGTAATAATAATATAGTAATAATATTATAATAATAATAATATATAATAATAGTAATAATATAATCAATAATAATAATAATATATAGAATCAGTAATAATAAGTAATAATAATAATATAATATAATAATAATATAATAAGTATAATAAATAAAAAGTAATATATAATAAATAGTAAGTATAGAATATAGTATAAAATACATTCACTAGATGATTAGTATCATTAGCTGTGGGCCCAGGTTAGGTCAGGTTACATATCCAATGTCCATGTTTTGTATTAACCCCTTCACGCCCAGATCTTTCCTTTGCTATATAAAATTGTCTTGTTAGCCATAAAATTATGAAAAGTAACTCAATATACCAAATTAGCAATAGTGGACAAGGCTACTAAACAGGTTATATCTATAAAATATTACTTATATTCACTAAAAATCATCTAATGGTACCCAAATTACAATGGAAATGACGTTCTGGGCCTCAAGGGGTTAACCTGCGGTTTCACAGTGTTTTAGGACAAGCGAAAAATGTGGTGTCCAATAATTAGATACCCTTTATTCTTCCTTATTATCTATTACAAGTGGAACTGTCGCCGAAAATGTCCATGTCGGCAGGAGTTCTCGGGTGTTGTGTCGGCAAGAATTCTGATCCGCGTCTGTTCCATAAACCTTTTTCAGCCTTGTGGCCTCTCATATATAAATTTCTCCCTTAACCCCTTGAGGCCCAGAACGTAATTGCCATTGTAATTTGGGTACCATTAGACAATTTTTAGTGAATATAAGCAATATTTAATAGATATGACCTGTTTTGTATCTGTGACCACTAACTAATTTGGTATATTGTTACTTTTTCGTAATTTTATGGCTAACAACAGACGATTTTATATGGCAAAGGAAAGATCTGGGCTTGAAGGGATTAATCTATAATAATATAAGCGAAAGTGTGTGTGTCTGTGTGTCCGCGATAGGTTCCGCCCCCCGTGGCGGGATCCCATCATATGGCACAGTTTTGGAACCAGGTTGACCAGGGGAAGGTTTTAAGGCCACTTATGGGATGATCCGATCTCTTTTATTTATTTTTAATTTTAGCAGCCTATTAGCGAGAATTGTGAAAAAAAAGTGGGTTACGAGAATTGAGGAAACCTTGATGATGGGTAATGGGTGAGTGAAAGGGTGGGGTGATGGGTGAGTGAATGGGTTGGGGGTGATGGGTAATGGGTGAGGGAATAGGTAGGGGGTAATGGGTGAGTGAATGGGTGTGTGGTGATGGGTAATGGGTGAGTGAATGGGTGGGGGGTGATGGGTAATGGGTTGGGGGTGATGTGAATGGGTTGGCGTTAATACATACATTTCTACATCCATGATTTCAGGAAAGTTAGAAGGGGCTATCTGGAGAGTCTGTGTTTGGTGGGCCAAAGGCCAACCAATAGCCCTCCGCAGGAGCTAGCCAAAATTTCCACCCGGAGGGCGGCTTTGCCGCTAGTGAATAAATATAATTGATGTATGTGTAATTGTCTGCCTCTTCTCTATCTTTCTATTGTCATTTTGATTTATTCTTTTACTTCTTGTTCCCAGAAGCTATCCTACACTGCCCTTCAGCCATCTTTTATTCTTCTTTTGTTCTTGAATTTGGTTTAGTCATGCAGGTGATCTAAACATTCTCTCTCTCTCTCTCTCTCTCTCTCTCTCTCTTCTCTCTTCTCTCTCTCTCTCTCTCTCTCCTCTCTCTCTCTCTCTCTCTCTCTCTCTCTCTCTCTCTCTCTCTCTCTCTCTCTCTCTCTCTCTCTCTCTCTCTCTCTCTCTCTCTCTCTCTCTCTCTCTCTCTCTCTCTCTCTCTCTCTCTCTCTCTCTCTCTCTCTCTCTCTCTCTCTCTCTCTCTCTCTCTCTCTCTCTCTCTCTCTCTCTCTCTCTCTCTCTCTCTCTCTCTAAAAAGGGTACTTCATTAGAGAGAGAGAGAGAGAGAGAGAGAATGTTTAGATCACCTGCATGACTAAACCAAATTCAAGAACAAAGAAGAAGAATAAAAGATGGCTGAAGGGCAGTGTAGGATAGCTTCTGGGAACAAGAAGGAAAAGAATGAAAGAAGAGAAAGAAGATGAAAGAACTGAAAACTAGAAGGAAATTAATACAATGAAAGAAGAGAAAGAAGATGAAAGAAGGAAAAGATAACTACTAAGAGAACAATAAAGTGAAAATGACGTGGAAAAAGTGGATGAAAGAAAACGAAATAAGAGAGATGGAATAGTGGAAAGTGGAAGAAATATAGATAGGAAGTGGTGATGATGGTGATGATAGATGATTAAGAATGTGGAGGGAGAGGTGGAAAAGAAGATAGTGGAAGAATAGATGATGATGGTGATGATAGATGATTAATAATGTGGAAGGAGAGGTGGAAAAGAAGATAGTGGAAGAATAGATGATGATGGTGATGATAGATGATTAAGAATGTGGAGGGATAGGTGGAAAAGAAGATAGTGGAAGAATAGATGATGATAGTGATGATAGATGATTAAGAAAGTGGAGGGATAGGTGGAAGAAAAGAAGATAGTGGAAGAATAGATGATGATGATAGATGATTAAGAAAGTGGAGGGATAGGTGGAAAAGAAGATAGTGGAAGAATAGATGATTAAGAATGTGGAGGGAGAGGTGGAAGAAAAGAAGAAGAGATGATGATGAAAGATAATTAAGAATGTGGAAGGAGAAGTGGAAAAGAAGATAGTGGAATATTTAGATGTAGTAAAAGATAGCATAGGATGTGGAGCTGATAAAAAGTGGTAAGTATAAAAGTGGAAGAGTAAGAGATGGTAGATAAAAAAAGTGGAACTAATGTAGATGGTAGAAGTGGAGTAAGTGGTAGAGGATGATGGAGCTGATAAAAAGTGGTAGGTATAGAAGTGGAAGAATAAGAAATGGTAGATATAAAAGTGGAAATAACAAATATTGATGGTAGAAGTGGAGTAAGTGGAAGAGGATGATTTAGCTAATAAAAAGTGGTAGGTATAGAAGTGGAAGAGTAAGAGATGGTGGATACAAGAGTGGAAGTAATGTAGATGGTAGAAGTGGAGTAAGTGGAAGATGATGGAGCTGATAAATAGTGGAAGAGTAAAAAATGGTGGATACAAAAGTGGAGGTATATAGATGGTAGAAGTGGAGTAGGGAATAGTGAGGTAGATGGAAGAAGTCGCTCCTTTGTACCCCTTCCACTCTCTAAGCTTAAGAAGTAGTGGATGGTCAGGCAGGCAGACAGACAGACAGAGGCTCATGATGGCTATTGTTGCACCACATGACTCTCTCTCTCTCTTTCTTTCTCTCTCTCTCGTGAAGTAACAGGAGAAGGTTGAGTGGTCAGTCTCTCTCTTGTCTCTCTCGTGTGGTGATGATGTGTGTGTGTGTGTGTTTGTGGTGTGTGTGTGTGTAGGTGTATGATGGTGGTGTGTGTAGGTGTGTGTGTGTGTGGTGTACTGTATGAGGAGTGAAGGGACTCTTAAGTAAAATAAATAGTTATAAAAGTTAAATATATGAAAGGAAAATAATGCTACCTAATTGATTCATAGACAAGAGTGAACAATATGAAAAGATTATTATGAAAAAATGTGAAGGGACTGAAAGTAAATAAAGAAAGAGCCAGAAAAGTTAAATCTATGAAAGGAAAATAATGATAATTGATTGATTGATACACGAATGAACATTTGTGTTGAATGACAGGATGAAAATTTGGGATGGAAAAAATGTCTGGTGTTTGTGTTTAGTGTTTAAGTTTTGTTTCTGTTATGGGGTGTTATCAATCAACTGTGAATTAAAACATGAGATAATAAGGAAGCTACAAGAGGCCGTGAGACCTACACGTGGTAGTTCCTGTTACTTCACACTACCTACATGATACATCCACTTGTCATCCCCATCTATAAAACTGTCTAGTCTTCTTTTAAAACTCCCCATTGACTCTGCACTAACTACCTGATGACTGAGTCTATTCCAATCGTCTACCACCCAAGACTGAGTGTTTACCATGAGTACACAGACAATAGACGTCCTGAACAGATAACTTTAACTAACATAGGAAAATGACAACTTGCAGGGTGTTGGTGGAAGTAGCAGTAGGAACTGGGGGGGGGGGGGGGGGGGGGGACTCAGTAGAGCACATACCTCCGCCCGAATATTTCATCAAATATACGTGTAATATATATATATATATATATATATATATATATATATATATATATATATATATATATATATATATATATATATATATATATATATATATATATGCACTCAGTATGAGCGCATACCTCGAGCGGCCGAGTATTTCATCAATTGGTTGCCATGGCAACAGTTGTCAATAGATTTCATCCAAAATTTAATCAGTTCTTCCTTGTACCAAGTAGACTTGGTATACCGAGTTTGGTCCAAATCTATACGTAACTTTTCGAGAAATCCTGTATACTAACAGACAGACAGACAGATCGGGGTGAAAACATAACCCCTCCAACTTCGTTGGCGGAGGTAATAACAACTTTGTAATGTCACTGAGGTGGAGTTGTTAGTGCATCAGTAGAGTGCAGTGTTAGAGTTAGTAGAGTTAGTGCATCATGGTAGTAGCAGCAGAGGGGATACATAGGCTAACAGACATCGATAGTAAAGACATAGGATGATAGGAGTGACCACCCAGGGTATTCATCGCTGCTCATCACTGCATGGGAAATGTTTTCACTGTGTTGACCTTGACCTTCACCCCAGGCACAAAGGTTGTCTATGCAGTGAGATTAACCTGTTCTGATGGACTTACTATGAGTGACGGGACCTTCACCTGAGTGCATAAAGAAACGGATGCAACTCTTTTTTCTTTCTTTTTTTCTTTACACCAAAAAGCACTGACCAAGGGCAAAAAAAAAGGAGAGAAAAAAGGTAGCAAAGCGGGCGAGGGTGTTTAGAACCTGGTAACCCTTTCACGTACAAATGACGTCTTTGAGGGTCATCCGGTACGTGTAGGCCATACGTACACATGACGTCTTTGAGGGTCATCCAAAAATATTATTTTAAAATATTTATTAAAAATCTTAAAAAGCACGCAGTTGACGTGATGAGATTCACTTGACCGTTGGAGTGAATTACAATATATTTATTAAAACAAAAAACTTTACGCTATCTTTCACTTCGTTGTATGGCTTTATTTTTGAGCGAATTACAATATATTATACTTCAGTGGAAAGGAAATTTATTCAGCTATGTCATGGAATGTAGAAAGATCTTCTATGATGATAAGTTGATTTTTGGCATATTATTTTTTGCCGCAAGGTTTTTTTTTTTTTTTTTCACTTCTAACTCGAGGTTTTGTAAGTTATTTTCACGCTAGCGTATTTTTTTAACATTGTATGATATAGGAAATGATCTTAGCTTAAAAACGAAACATAATTGAACTCGATACCTTTGATAGTTTAGTTTCTAGACGCGGTGGAAGTACAACTTTTTTCCCGCGCGTGACATTTCGGGTGACAATGGGTTTACGCGGGACAACAAAAAGTGAATGACAGTGGTGACGTGAAAGGGTTAAGCAGCTTTTTTTTCTCCTTTTTTTTTTTTTACATTGAAAAGGACTGACCAAGGGCAAAAGAAAAAGGAAAAAAGTAGCAAAAAGAACCTGTTGAGAACCTGGCATGCACCTCTTTTTTTTTTTACATCAAAACCGACTGGCCAAGGGCAAAGAAAGTGAAAGTAACAAAAAGCCTGCCAGCCACCAGTCCCCTTGAAGAAGCCATCAAGAGGAAACAGAAAGAGATTTGACTGATATGTAATACGTATATTGTCTTATTACTTTTATCTTCTTTGGTGTGATTGATCTATAATATGCATCACCAAGAAAATTATTTGACATGTTATTTTGATTAGATTTATCAGGCTCTGAAATTGACCCTGTTCTCATCCTAACATCCTTACATGACACAAACTATTCTACACAAAGTAACTGAAAATACAGGGCTAATAAAATAGAGCATAAAACAGAGCAAGGTAAAGATGGGGACATATGGGGGACGCTAAGCTGCACGTGGCCTCGGTGCTCATCTCCGTGGCATTAGCCCTTGAGCCTGTGGTGGGTGAGGACCTGTTACCCCGGGACACAGGGCTAGTGTGACACCCGGGTTACCACAGTTACCTTCCCCAGGTTTCCCCAGGTACCCATTTATCAATCCTGAAAAGGAGGATGAAAAGCTGTGTTGGCTGGTCGCCGACTTGCCCTGACTTGGATTCGAACCAGTGCCCGCAGATTCGTAGCCAGGCACGCTAGCCACTACACCACGGAGGCGACAGAGTGAAAGCAAATATATCTGAAATGACCATCCTATCTTCCTCACACCACCTCTTTCCTCTCTTACAGGATAGCTATGTAGAGGCAATGTGGAGGATAAAGGTCTAGGTAGGGAGGACAAAGAAGACACCCAGCCCTCCCCTACCAGCCCCCAAACCCCCTACACACACCCTACACACACCTTACAACCCCCTACACACACCCTACACCCCCTACCAGCCCTCACCATCTCTTTTCTCTCTTTCAGGATAGCTATGTAGAAGCAATGTGGAGGATAAAAGTCTAGGTAGGGAGGACAAGGAAGACACCCAGCCCTCCCCTACCGGCCCCCTACAGCCCCACCATGGCCAGCCCCACCATAGAGTCGTTGTGCTGTGTGACCACCAACAGTGACTTCTCCAAGGGGTTGCTGCTGGACTTCCAATCGGTGCCGTACAATGCCGTGTCCGTGGTGGCGGCGGCGTGTGGCATCTGTGGCGCGGCCTTCCAGGTGTGTGTGTGTGGGTGGGTGTGTGTGTGTGTGTGTGTGTGTGTGTGTGTGTGTGTATGTTAGGGCTGGGCAGGAACCGTTATTTTTGGAACCGCCGGTTCCTGTTCCAAAGGCTCTCGGAATCGTGGGAACCGGTTCCTCCAGTATTCGTCCAGACTCATTTTTTCTTTGCATAAGTATGTTGAATGTTCATCCAAAATACCTAATCCACAAAAAAATATTTCATTTCTTCGTCTATTTCCGTGAAAACACGACTTTTATAAAACGAAGTTTTGTTTTGTTTGGCCCCCTCCCCCTCTTTTCAAATTTCTGAGTACGCCACTGATAGCTACTGTCAAGTCATGTATTGTAGATTACTGAGGAACCGTTAAAGCGGAACCGGTTCCAGAATCGGAACCGGTTCCCAGCCAGTCGTGGCGGAACCGTCGGAACCGGTTCTCGCCCAGCCCTAGTGTGTGTGTGTGTATATGTGTGTGTGTGTGTGTGTGTGTGTGTGTTGTTTAGTTGTAGTTGTTTAGTGTGTTTAGTTGAGTGATTTTTTTAGATTCTAGTATGGTTTTTTCTTTGTTTTGTTTTGTTGAGTCATCTTGTTTTGCAAATGATGTTTTTATGGCTCATGTTTAAATACCTGACTAGATGTAGAAGCAATAAAGCATCTATCTAGCTATCTATCTGTCTATCTAGACATTATTAGCTCATCTTCCTAAATATAGTGTAAGCAGCAGCAGCAGGGAGTAATAGGTGTGGCATGCAGGCCAGGGCATTGTGACTTGCAACCTATTAGCAGAAGTATTGTAGCAGTCCTATTATCTTGTATGTGTGTGTGTGTGTGTGTGTGTGTCGTACAAGAGCCTATAATGAATGATCTACACCACACCCTGACAGGTACATCAAACTAGACTAGGCATATAAAAAAATCTTTTGTTAACATCATGAGCTTTACCCCAAGAATACCACACACACACACACACACACACACACACACACACACACACACACACACACACACACACACACACACACACACACACACATGCATACATACATACACACACACACACACACACACACACACACACACACACACACACACACACACACACACACACACACACACACACACACACACACACACACACACACCGTGCGATGGTCAGGTTGATAACGTTCTGGTCTCTCACTCTGTGGGTAGGCGGTTCGAAACCTCGCGCTCCCGGGGATTTTTCACTTGACAAATTTGGGCGGTTACTGTCCCCCTTGAGCAAGGGTATGGGGGGGTGTGGTGTGTGAGGTCCCAGCATTGCCCAAAGATCGGTAATAATGAGCTCCAAGCTCGCACCGGGAGGGTGAAAACTGGCGATCGCGAGGCAGCTCGCGTGGACAAGACCATGGGTGACTAACACACACACACACACACACACACACACACACACACACACACACACACACACACACACACACACACACACACACACACACACACACACACACACACACACACACACACACACACACACACACACACACACACACACACACACACCACCTTGGCAACACTTGAGCCGCCCAGCCATTCACAACCATGACAGTAGCAATGACAGCCAAGGATAATCCCCACCTTCTCTCCCCTCCCTGTCCTCACCCCACCCCCTCCTCTGATCTTCTTCTTCTTCCTGTGACCTTAGCCGCTTAGTATCGCTTCATAGGTCTTCTTCATCTCTTAACCTCTTCCTCCCTCCCCCCAGCTGCTGTCAAGGTCACTAACTATCTAACTCACTAACACTAACATCCTAATTCATTGTCTCCTTTGTGTTCTTTCCCCCAACACTGCCTTAAAGACTTTTGTAGAGGGAGTATACCTCTTCCTACATAGGTTCGTTCTCTTCCCTCACTCTCTTCCTCTTCCTCTTCCCTCTTCTCGTCCTCTTCCTCTTCCTCTTCTCTTGCCTCACTCTGACTCTCTTCCTCTTCCCTCTTCTCTTCCCTCACTCTCACTCTCTTCCTCTTCTCTTCTTCACTCTCACTCTCTTCCTCTTCCCTCTTCTCTTCCTCTTCCTCTTCCCTCTTCTCTTCCTCTTCCCTCTTCTCTTCCTCTTCCTCTTCTCTTCCTCTTCCTCTTCCTCTTCTCTTCCTCTTCTCTTCCTCTTCCTCTTCTCTTCCTCTTCCCTCTTCTCTTCCTCTTCTCTTGCCTCACTCACTCTCTTCCTCTTCTCTTCTCTTCCTTCACTCTCACTATCTTCCTCTTCTCTTCCTCCTCTCTTCTTCACTCTCACTCTTCCTCTCTCACTCTCTTGTCCTTGTCTCACACTCTCTTGTTCTCACCCCACCACACCACATCCCACCCCACCACACCAATCCCTCTATTGACCACCTCCAACCCCTTCTCTCCTCTCCCCAGCTGCTGTCAAGGTCCGGGGGCACCATGGAACCCCTCGGCCACGCCCGGGGTGGTGGGAGGTTCCTGAGGACGCGGGGTTGGCTCATCATCAAGTGGCTGGCCTTCGCGGATATGATGGCGTCCTTCGGTGAGGCGGCGAGATTCATGGGAGGGAGGGAGTGTGTGAGAGAGACAGACAGACAGACAGACAGACAGACAGACAGACAGACAGACAGACAGACCAGACCAGACCAGACCAGACCAGACCAGACCAGACAGACAGACCAAACCAGACCAGGCAGACAGACAGACAGACAGACAGACAGACAGACCAGACCAGACCAGACCAGACCAGACCAGACCAGACCAGACCAGACCAGACCAGACCAGACCAGACCAGACCAGACCAGACAGACAGACAGACAGACCAGACCAGACCAGACCAGACCAGACCAGACAGACAGACAGACAGACAGACAGACAGACAGACAGACAGACAGACAGACAGACAGACAGACAGACAGACCAGACCAGACCAGACCAGACAGACAGACAGACAGACAGACCAGAGCAGACAGACGCAGCAGACAGACCAGCAGCAGACAGACAGACAGACAGACACAGACACAGACGACGACAGACAGACAGAGACCAGACCAGACAGGACCAGACAAGGACAGACAGACCAGACCAGACAGACAGACAGACAGACAGACAGACAGACAGACAGGACAGACAGACAGACAGACAGACGCAGACAGACCAGCAGACAGACAGACAGACCAGACCAGACCAGACCAGACCAGACCAGACCAGACCAGACCAGACAGACAGACAGACCAGACCAGGCAGACAGACAGACAGACAGACAGACAGACAGACGACAGAGCAGACAGACAACCAGACCAGACAGACAGACAGACCAGAGAGAGAGAGAGAAGAAGAGAGAGACGACAGAGAGACAGAGACGGAAGAGAGAGAGAGACTTACACACAGACAGAATGGTGAAGAAAGAGAGAGACCAGAAGAATGAAGAGAGAGAGAGAGAGAGAGAGAGAGAGAGAGATACCAGGACGAGGATGGAGAGAGAAGAGAGAGAGAGAGAGAGAGAGAGAGAGAGAGAGAGAGAGACTTACACACAAGGATAGAGAAGTGGTGAGAGATGAATGGACTCAGAATAATTGACAAGTGAGAGAGAGAGAGAGAGAGGGTTATATAGTACAGGATTTCTTTGTTATTTATTACTTTTTATATTTTTTCTTGCTTCCATGTCCTCCTCCTCCTCCTCCTCCTCCTCCTCCTCCTCCTCCTCCTCCTCCTCCTCCTCCTCCTCCTCCTCCTCCTCCTCCTCCTCCTCCTCCTCCTCCTCCTCCTCCTCATCCACCTTCATCTCCCTTCTCCATCATCCATCCATCTCCATCATCCATCTCCATCATCCACTCCATTCTCCATCATCCATCTCCATCATCCACCCACTCATCCATCTCCATCATCCACTCCATCATCCATCTCCATCATCCACTCCATCATCCATCTCCATCATCCACTCCATCATCCATCTCCATCATCCACTCCATCATCCACTCCATCATCCATCTCCATCATCCACTCCATCATCCATTTCCATCATCCATCTCCATCATCCACTCCATCATCCATCTCCATCATCCACTCCATCATCCATCTCCATCATCCATCTCCATCATCCACCCACTCATCCATCTCCATCATCCACCCACTCATCCATCTCCATCATCCACCCACTCATCCATCTCCATCATCCATCTCCATCATCCACTCCATCATCCATCTCCATCATCCACCCACTCATCCATCTCCATCATCCACTCCATCATCCATCTCCATCATCCACCCACTCATCCATCTCCATCTTCCATCTCCATCATCCACTCCATCTCCATCATCCACCCACTCACCCATCTCCATCATCCATCTCCATCATCCACTCCATCATCCATCTCCATCATCCACCCACTCATCCATCTCCATCATCCATCTCCATCATCCACCCACTTATCCATCTCCATCATCCACTCCATCATCCATCTCCATCATCCACCCACTCATCCATCTCCATCATCCATCTCCATCATCCACCCACTCATCCATCTCCATCATCCACTCCATCATCCATCTCCATCATCCACTCCATCATCCACCCACTCATCCACCTTCATCTCCCTTCTCCATCATCCATCCATCTCCATCATCCACTCCATCATCCACCCACTCATCCACCTTACCCCCCTCCACCAGGCATCCTCATCCGCTCGGCGTCCTGGCTGGGGGATGACACGTTTGGCTCAGGCCCGGATGACAGCACCACTAGCAAGGCATTCTGTATTGTGTCATCCGTAAGTCATCCATATTTTTTCTAATCTTTTAAGTCTTTCTTTATCCGTAAGTCATCCATATTTTTTCTAATCTTATAAGTCTTTCTTTATCCGTAAGTCATCCATATTTTTTCTAGTCTTTCTCTATCCGTAAGTCATCCATATTTTTTCTAATCTTCTAAGTCTTTCTCTATCCGTAAGTCATCCATATTTTTTCTAATCTTTCTAAGTCTTTCTCTATCCGTAAGTCATCCATATTTTTTCTAATCTTTCAAGTCTTTCTTTATCCGTAAGTCATCCATATTTTTTCTAATCTTTTAAGTCTTTCTTTATCCGTAAGTCATCCATCTTTTTTCTAATCTTTAAGTCTTTCTCTATCCGTAAGTCATCCATATTTTTTCTAATCTATTAAGTCTTTCTCTATCCGTAAGTCATCCATCTTTTTCTAATCTTTAAGTCTTTCTCTATCCGTAAGTCATCCATATTTTTTCTAATCTATTAAGTCTTTCTCTATCCGTAAGTCATCCATCTTTTTTCTAATCTTTAAGTCTTTCTCTATCCGTAAGTCATCCATATTTTTTCTAATCTATTAAGTCTTTCTCTATCCGTAAGTCATCCATCTTTTTTCTAATCTATTAAGTCTTTCTCTATCCGTAAGTCATCCATCTTTTTTCTAATCTTTCTAAGTCTTTCTCTATCCGTAAGTCATCCATCTTTTTTCTAATCTATTAAGTCTTTCTCTATCCGTAAGTCATCCATATTTTTCTAATCTATTAAGTCTTTCTCTATCCGTAAGTCATCCATCTTTTTTCTAATCTTTCTAAGTCTTTCTCTATCCGTAAGTCATCCATCTTTTTTCTAATCTTTCTAAGTCTTTCTCTATCCGTAAGTCATCCATCTTTTTCTAATCTTTCTAAGTCTTTCTCTATCCGTAAGTCATCCATCTTTTTTCTAATCTTTCTAAGTCTTTCTCTATCCGTAAGTCATCCATCTTTTTCTAATCTTTCTAAGTCTTTCTTTATCCGTAAGTCATCCATCTTTTTTCTAATCTATTAAGTCTTTCTCTATCCGTAAGTCATCCATCTTTTTTCTAATCTATTAAGTCTTTCTCTATCCGTAAGTCATCCATCTTTTTTCTAATCTTTCTAAGTCTTTCTCTATCCGTAAGTCATCCATCTTTTTTCTAATCTATTAAGTCTTTCTCTATCCGTAAGTCATCCATATTTTTTCTAATCTATTAAGTCTTTCTCTATCCGTAAGTCATCCATCTTTTTTCTAATCTTTCTAAGTCTTTCTCTATCCGTAAGTCATCCATCTTTTTCTAATCTTTCTAAGTCTTTCTCTATCCGTAAGTCATCCATCTTTTTTCTAATCTTTCTAAGTCTTTCTCTATCCGTAAGTCATCCATCTTTTTTCTAATCTTTCTAAGTCTTTCTCTATCCGTAAGTCATCCATCTTTTTTCTAATCTTTCTAAGTCTTTCTTTATCCGTAAGTCATCCATCTTTTTTCTAATCTATTAAGTCTTTCTCTATCCGTAAGTCATCCATATTTTTTCTAATCTATTAAGTCTTTCTCTATCCGTAAGTCATCCATCTTTTTTCTAATCTTTCTAAGTCTTTCTCTATCCGTAAGTCATCCATATTTTTTCTAATCTATTAAGTCTTTCTCTATCCGTAAGTCATCCATATTTTTTCTAATCTATTAAGTCTTTCTCTATCCGTAAGTCATCCATATTTTTTCTAATCTATTAAGTCTTTCTCTATCCGTAAGTCATCCATATTTTTTCTAATCTATTAAGTCTTTCTCTATCCGTAAGTCATCCATCTTTTTTCTAATCTTTCTAAGTCTTTCTCTATCCGTAAGTCATCCATATTTTTTCTAATCTTTTAAATCTCTTTATCCGTAAGTCATCCACTGGTCTCTTCTAATCTTTTAAGTCTTTCTCTATCCGTAAGTCATCCACTGGTCTCTTCTAATCTATTAAGTCTTTCTCTATCCGTAAGTCATCCATATTTTTTCTAATCTATTAAGTCTTTCTCTATCCGTAAGTCATCCATTCGTCTCTACTGCTCTATCTTCTTCCTATATCTTGTCCTATTCATTCCTCTTATACTTTTCATATTCCTCTTTATACTTAGACTTGATTTTGTTATTGTTGTTGCTTAATTTCTGCTTATATTTTTCTTTGTTAGTCTTTTCTTAACTGTTCTATTCTTCTCTTCCTCCTCTTCCTCTTCTATCCTTCTCCTCCTCCTCTTCTTCCTCCTTCTTCCTTATATTGTCTTCTTCATTTCTCTTATATTTGTTTTTGTTGTTGTGGCCTTATTTTGCTGATAGGTTTTTCTTTTCTAGTCTTTTCTTAACTGTTCTATCCTTCTCCTCCTCCTCCTCCTCCTCCTGTTCATTCTTTTTACACTTGTTTTTGTGGCCATATTTTTGCTTATATTTTTATCCTGGGGGGGGGCAGATGTTTTTTTCCTGAGGGGGGGAGCAGATGTTTTTTCTTGGGAGGGGGCAGATTTTTTTTTCCTGGTGGGGGGGGAGGATTTTTTTTCCTGGGGGGGGCAGATCTTTTTTTCTTGGGGGGGTCAGAATTTTTTTTCCTGGGGGGAGCAGATTTTTTTTTCCTGGGGGGGGCAGATTTTTTTTTCCTGGGGGGGCAGATTTTTTTTTCTTGGGGGGGGCAGATTTTTTTTTCCTGGGGGGGCAGATTTTTTTTTCTTGGGGGGGACAGATTTTTTTTTCCTGGGGGGGCAGATTTTTTTTTCTTGGGGGGGACAGATTTTTTTTCCTGGGGGGGCAGATTTTTTTTTCTTGGGGGGGACAGATTTTTTTTTCCTGGGGGGGGCAGATGTTTTTTTCTTGGGAGGGGCAGATTTTTTTTTCCTGGGGGGGGGGCAGATGTTTTTTCCTGGGGGGGCAGATTTTTTTTTCTTGGGGGGGGCAGATTTTTTTTTCCTGGGGAGGGCAGATTTTTTTTTCCTGGGGGGGGGCAGATTTTTTTTCCTGGGGGGGGCAGATTTTTTTTTCTTGGAGGGGGCAGATTTTTTTTTTCCTGGGGGGGGCAGATTTTTTTTCCCTTGGGGGGGGGCAGATGTTTTTTTCTTGGGGGGGGCAGTTTTTTTTTTCCTGGGGGGGCAAATTTTTTTTCCCTGGGGGGGGGGCAAATTTTTTTCCCCTGGGGGGGGCAGATTTTTTTTTCCTGGGGGGGGCAGATTTTTTTTTCCTGGGGGGGGGCAAATTTTTTTCCTGGGGGGGGGCAGATTTTTTTTTCCTGGGGGGGGCAGATTTTTTTTCCTGGGGAGGGGGCAGATTTTTTTTTCCTGGGGGGGGGCAGATTTTTTTTTCCTGGGGGGGGCAGATTTTTTTTTCCTAGGGGGGCAGATTTCTTTAACTGGGGGGGGGCAGAATTTGTTTTCCTGGGGGGGGGGCAGAATTTTTTTTCCTGGGGTGGAGGGGTAGATTTTTTTTCCCGCCAGGCAGTATCGTAATCCCACCAGATAACTCACTCACCGCTGGATGGTACATTTTTCCGGCCTCAGCAGATTCCCTTTTCAGGCCTTAGTTCTTATTCCTGCTGCTGAAACAATCATTTTGGTAGTGTTAGATGCTTGTGCAAGGCATGACGTGAAGCTTAAGGGCCACCCAATCAAGGTATAGCCTATAGGTGTGCACGGGAAGGTCACATTGCTAGGACCTGTAATCATTTTTTATAACCAACTGTTAGTGTATCTGATTTCTTACAAGGAAGGAAATTTTGGGGAGGCCATCACCCCCTTGCCCCGCCCCCCGCCCCCCCCCCCCCCCCCCCCCCCCGGGTCCGCCACTGCTTGGTGTAGGAGGTATTGTACTTTCCCTTTATGCTTTCATCCTCCTGCTAATACACCCCTCTACCCTCAGAGCGTGATCCACTACTTCTACACTCCACCATACCCTTAATCCTCCTTCTAATCCACCTCCTAATCCACCCTCAGAGCATGATCCACTACTTCTACACTCCACCATACCCTTAATCCTCCTTCTAATCCACCACCATCCTTTAATCCACCTCCTAATCCACCCTCAGAGCATGATCCACTACTTCAACACTCCACCATACCCTTAATCCTCCTTCTAATCCACCACCATCCTTTAATCCACCTCCTAATCCACCCTCAGAGCATGATCCACTACTTCTACACTCCACCATACCCTTAATCCTCCTTCTAATCCACCACCATCCTTTAATCCACCTCCTAATCCACCCTCAGAGCATGATCCACTACTTCTACACTCCACCATACCCTTAATCCTCCTTCTAATCCACCACCATCCTTTAATCCACCTCCTAATCCACCCTCAGAGCATGATCCACTACTTCTACACTCCACCATACCCTTAATCCTCCTTCTAATCCACCACCATCCAATAATCCACCTCCTAATCCACCCTCAGGGCATGATCCACTACTTCTATACGGCCACCTATGTGTGGAGCCTCCTGTACGCCGTGGACGTGCGACTGGTGATGGAGGGACGGAGGGTGGACCGCCGCCTCTATCACCTGGTGGCCTGGTCCCTGCCTCTCGCCCTCTGCCTCACCGGCCTGCTCATACTGTACCTGCCAGACCTCAAGTGAGTGTCTGGGTGGTGTGAGGAAGGTGGGGGTGAGTGAGTGAGTGAGTGTCTGGGTGGTGTGAGGAAGGTGGGGGTGACTGTGTGGGTGGTGTGAGGAAGGTGGGGGTGACTGTGTGAGTGAGTGTGTGGGTGGTGTGAGGAAGGTGGGGGTGACTGTGTGAGTGAGTGTGTGGGTGGTATGAGGAAGGTGGGGGTGAGTGAGTGAGTGAGTGTGTGGGTGGTGTGAGGAAGGTGGGGGTGACTGTGTGAGTGAGTGTGTGGGTGGTGTGAGGAAGTTGGGGGTGACTGTGTGAGTGAGTGTCTGGGTGGTGTGAGGAAGGTGGGGGTGACTGTGTGAGTGAGTGTGTGGGTGGTGTGAGGAAGGTGGGGGTGACTGTGTGAGTGAGTGTCTGGGTGGTGTGAGGAAGGTGGGGGTGACTGTGTGAGTGAGTGTGTGGGTGGTGTGAGGAAGGTGGGGGTGACTGTGTGAGTGAGTGTCTGGGTGGTGTGAGGAAGGTGGGGTGACTGTGTGAGTGAGTGTTGGGTGGTGTGAGGAAGGTGGGGGTGACTGTGTGAGTGAGTGTCTGGGTGGTGTGAGGAAGGTGGGGGTGACTGTGTGAGTGAGTGTCTGGGTGGTGTGAGGAAGGTGGGGGTGACTGTGTGAGTGAGTGTCTGGGTGGTGTGAGGAAGGTGGGGTGACTGTGGGAGTGAGTGTGTGGGTGGTGTGAGGAGGTGGGGGTGACTGTGTGAGTGAGTGTCTGGGTGGTGTGAGGAAGGTGGGGGTGACTGAGTGAGTGAGTGTCTGGGTGGTGTGAGGAAGGTGGGGCTGACTGTGTGAGTGAGTGTCTGGGTGGTGTGAGGAAGGTGGGGTGACTGTGTGAGTGAGTGTGTGGGTGGTGTGAGGAAGGTGGGGGCTGACTGTGTGAGTGAGTGTCTGGGTGGTGTGAGGAAGGTGGGGGTGACTGAGTGAGTGAGTGTCTGGGTGGTGTGAGGAAGGTGGGGTGACTGAGTGAGTGAGTGTCTGGGTGGTGTGAGGAAGGTGGGGCTGACTGTGTGAGTGAGTGTCTGGGTGGTGTGAGGAAGGTGGGGGTGACTGAGTGAGTGAGTGTCTGGGTGGTGTGAGGAAGGTGGGGGTGACTGGTGAGTGAGGTCTGGGTGGTGGAGGAAGGTGGGGTGTCTGGGAGTGAGTGTCGGGTGGTGTGAGGAAGGTGGGGGTGAGTGTGTGGGTGGTGTGAGGAAGGTGGGGCTGACTGTGTGAGTGAGTGTCTGGGTGGTGTGAGGAAGGTGGGGGTGACTGTGTGGGTGGTGTGAGGAAGGTGGGGCTGACTGTGTGAGTGAGTGTGTCTGGGTGGTGTGAGGAAGGTGGGGTGACTGAGTGAGTGAGTGTCTGGGTGGTGTGAGGAAGGTGGGGCTGACTGTGTGAGTGAGTGTCTGGGTGGTGTGAGGAAGGTGGGGGTGACTGAGTGAGTGAGTGTCTGGGTGGTGTGAGGAAGGTGGGGGTGACTGAGTGAGTGAGTGTGTGGGTGGTGTGAGGAAGGTGGGGCTGACTGTGTGAGTGAGTGTCTGGGTGGTGTGAGGAAGGTGGGGGTGAGTGTCTGGGTGGTGTGAGGAAGGTGGGGGTGACTGAGTGAGTGAGTGTGTGGGTGGTGTGAGGAAGGTGGGGCTGACTGTGTGAGTGAGTGTCTGGGTGGTGTGAGGAAGGTGGGGGTGAGTGAGTGAGTGAGTTTGTCGTCTTGAGTTTATTTTTGGAGCCCATTTTTCTTTTATTTATGTACCTCATTTTTATTCTCCTCATTCTCTACGTACTTGACTTTAAGGGAGTGAGTGAGTGGGTGGATGTGTGAGAGATGTACATAACCTTATTTACGTATGTGTGTGGTCTTCCCTCTTATATAATATAGGTATGTCCTCCCTCTCTGTACAGCTGCCACAATTACATGGTGAACCCGTACTTCCGGTTCCTGCCCAACTACCTGAGCACCTTCCTGCCCATCACCGTGGTCATGGTCGCCAACCCCATACTCTACCGCATGGCCTTCTCACGCGTAGAGCAGCAGATCATGTCCATGCAGGGAAGGTGTGTGTGTGTATTCATCTAGCTGTATTCATCTAGTTGTATTTTACAGGGTCCAGAGCAACGCTCGTATGGCCCCGTCTCCATATCAACATTTCTATTTTTCTCATTCATCCTTAGTGTTGGCCAAAGCCACCACCCCGGAAGGGGGGTCACAAACCCCCGACTGACACCCGTACCCATTCACTGCTGGGTGGACAGGGGCTCGGGTTTTAAGAAGACAGCCCGTCTGTTTTCGCTCCGCCCGGGGATCGAACCCGGGACTTCTCGGTTGTGAGGCGAGCGTGCTAACCACTACACTACTGAGTTCCCTATAGTGTGTGTGTGTGTGTGTTTGTTTGTTTGTTTGTTCATCATAGTTGTATTTTACAGGGCCTGAGACTACGACCCTATGACCCCGTCTCCTCCATCAACATTTTATTCTTCATCCTCCACTAGAGCTTAGTGTTGGGGGAAGCCACCACCCCGGGAGGGGGTCACAAACCCCCGGCTAACACCCAGTACCCATTCACTGCTGGGTGGACAGGGGCTCGGGTTTAAGAAGACCACCCGTCTCTCTTTGCTCCGCCCGGGGATCAAACCCAGGACTTCTTGGTTGTGAACCGAGCATGCTAACCACTACACTACGGAGTAGTGTGTTTTTACCTCTGTGTGTGTGTGTGTGTGTGTGTGTGGATATGATAAGAGGGGAAAGTGTGGATATGGGTATTGGTGGACATGAGGTTCAGAATATAATGACTAAAATCCTATATATTTCAACTACCGTACATGTATACAAAAAAAACAGCAATGGAGGGCTGCGTGTGCTGAGAATGTGTGGTTATTTTGTATACATGTAGTTTGAAATATGCAGATTTTAGTCATTTCATTCATAACCTCACTGATAGTAACTAACGTACACACCCATACCCATTCCTCCTCCCCCCTACACACAAACCCATCACATAGTCACCCACACAGCAATTGTAGTCATTCAATTCACGTATCTATGTCTTTCTATTCACAGCCTCACCAATAGTAACTAACCTACACCACACACCTATTCCTCCTCCCCCACCACACACAAACCCATCACCCATCACCCGTCCCCCGCAGGTTCACCCACTCTGAGCGCCGGGTGGTGGACGGGCTGAGGCGCAAGTTCCTGGCCATCAACGGAGTGTTCTACCTGTGCTGGCTACCCAACGTGTTCAACGGCATCATCCTGTGGACCGCCTGGGACCACCTGCCCAAGAGTGTCATCCTGGTGGTTTGGTACCTCATGGTAGGTGAAGGGGGGGGTAAGGGGGGGTGAGGAATGGGTGTGGTTAGTTATGGTAGGGTGAAAGGGGGCAAAGGGGGTGTGAAGTTAGACATGGTAGTGTGAAAGGGGGGGTGGAAGGGGTGAGGTTAGTCATGGTAGGGGAAGGGGGCCAAAGGGGGTGTGAAGTTAGACATGGTAGGGTGGAAGGGGTGAGGTTAGTCATGGTAGGGTGAAGACGGGCAATAGGTGTAGGTTGTAATGTAATTTGTGGGTGAGGTTGTTTAAGGGGGAGGCAGGAAGAGGATAAGGTGGTGATTTTCAGGTGTTTTAAGAGGCAAGGGAAAAAGATAAAGGTGAGGTTGTAGGGGGAGGCAGTGAGGGGATAAGGTGTATTTGTGGTGATTTTCAGGTGTTTTAAGGTGATTATCAGGTGTTTTAAGGTGATTTTCAGGTGTTTTAAGGTGATTTTCAGGTGTTATAAGGTGATTGTCAGGTGTTATAAGCTGATTGTTAGGTGTTTTAAGGTGATTTTCAGGTGTTTTAAGGTGATTTTCAGGTGTTTTAAGGTGATTTTCAGGTGTTATAAGGTGATTGTCAGGTGTTATAAGGTGATTTTCAGGTGTTTTAAGGTGATTTTCAGGTGTTTTAAGGGGATTTTCAGGTGTTTTAAAGGGATTTTCAGGTGTTTTAAGGGGATTTTCAGGTGTTTTAAAGGGATTTTCAGGTGTTTTAAGGGGATTTTCAGGTGTTTTAAGGGGATTTTCAGGTGTTTTAAGGGGATTTTCAGGTATTTTAAGGGGATTTTCAGGTGTTTTAAGGGGATTTTTAGGTGTTTTAAGGGGATTTTCAGGTGTTTTAAGGGGATTTTCAGGTGTTTTCAGGTGTTTTAAGGGGATTTTCAGGTGTTTTAAGGGCTGAGGCAGTTATACATTTGAGGGGTGAGGGGTGTTTAGTGTTCTTGAAGTGAGACAGGGGCAAGACATCACTTCACCCTGCCTGGTCAGTCGGCAGTAACAAGGAAAACATAGGCGGTAGTGATGAAAGGTTAAAGCAGACAAAAGAATGCTTGGGCTGTGTGCCTGTGGTGATCTTACTGTGGCAGGCTTTGAGGGTGACTTGAACTACCACGTGTAGGTCTCAGGGCCAAGGAAGACAGAAGGAAGGAAGACAGTTAAAGGGAAGGAGGAAGAAAGGGAGGGAGGAGAGAAGGAAAGGGAGAGAGGAGAGAAGGGAAGGGAGAGAGGAGAGAAGGGAAGGGAAAGAGGAGAGAAGGGAAGACAGTTTAAGAGGAGGACGAAGAAAAGGAAGGAAGATAGAAGAAAGGGAAGACAGTTTAAGGAAAGGAAGATAGAAGAAAGGGAAGACAGGTTAAGAGGAGGACGAAGAAAAGGAAGGAAAATAGAAGAAAGGGAAGACAGTTTAAGGAAAGGAAGATAGAAGAAAGGGAAGACAGTTTAAGGAAAGGAAAATAGAAGAAAGGGAAGACAGTTTTAAGAGGGGGACGAAGAAAAGGAAGGAAGATAGAAGAAAGGGAAGACAGTTTAAGGAAAGGAAGATAGAAGAAAGGGAAGACAGTTTAAGGAAAGGAAGATAGAAGAAAGGGAAGACAGTTTAAGGAAAGGAAAATAGAAGAAAGGGAAGACTGTTTAAGAGGAGGACGAAGAAAAGGAAGGAAAATAGAAGAAAGGGAAGACAGTTTAAGGGAAGGACGAAGAAAAGGAAGGAAAATAGAAGAAAGGGAAGACAGTTTAAGGGAAGGACGAAGAAAAGGAAGGAAAATAGAAGAAAGGGAAGACAGTTTAAGGGAAGGACGAAGAAAAGGAAGGAAAATAGAAGAAAGGGAAGACAGTTTAAGAGGAGGACGAAGAAAAGGAAGGAAAATAGAAGAAAGGGAAGACAGTTTAAGGGAAGGACGAAGAAAAGGAAGGAAAATAGAAGAAAAGGGAAGACAGTTTAAGAGTAGGAGACGAAGAAAAGGAAGGAAAATAGAAGAAAGGGAAGACATTTTTAAGGGAAGGACGAAGAAAAGGAAGAGAAAATAGAAGAAAGGGAAGACAGTTTAAGAGGAGGACGAAGAAAAGGAAGGAAAATAGAAGAAAGGGAAGACAGTTTAAGAGGAGGACGAAGAAAAGGAAGGAAAATAGAAGAAAGGGAAGACAGTTTAAGGGAAGGAAAATAGAAGAAAGGGAAGACCAGTTTAACGGAAAGGAAAATAGAAGAAAGGGAAGACAGTTTAAGGAAAGGAAAATAGAAGAAAGGGAAGACAGTTTAAGAGGAGGACGAAGAAAAGGAAGGAAAATAGAAGAAAGGGAAGACAGTTAAGGGGAAGGAAAATAGAAGAAAGGGAAGACAGTTTAAGAGGGGACGAAGAAAAGGAAGGAAAATAGAAGAAAGGGAAGACAGTTTTTAAGGAAAGGAAAATAGAAGAAAGGGAAGACAGTTTAAGGAAAGGAAAATAGAAGAAAGGGAAGACAGTTTAAGGAAAGGAAAATAGAAGAAAGGGAAGACAGTTTAAGAGGAGGGACGAAGAAAAGGAAGGAAAATAGAAGAAAGGGAAGACAGGTTTAAGGGAAGGAAAATAGAAGAAAGGGAAGACAGTTTAAGGAAAGGAAAATAGAAGAAAGGGAAGACAGTTTAAGGAAAGGAAAATAGAGAAGAAGGGAAGACAGTTAAGAGGAGGACGAAGAAAAGGAAGGAAAATAGAAGAAAGGGAAGAGACAGTTTAAGAGGAGGACGAAGAAAAGGGAAGGAAAATAGAAGAAAGGGAAGACAGTTTAAGGGAAGGAAAATAGAAGAAAGGGAAGACAGTTTAAGGAAAGGAAAATAGAAGAAAGGGAAGACAGTTTAAGAGGAGGACGAAGAAAAGGAAGGAAAATAGAAGAAAGGGAAGACAGTTTAAGAGGAGGACGAAGAAAAGGAAGGAAAATAGAAGAAAGGGAAGACAGTTTAAGGAAAGGAAAATAGAAGAAAGGAGAAAGACAGTTTAAGGAAAGGAAAATAGAAGAAAGGGAAGACAGTTTAAGGAAAGGAAAATAGAAGAAAGGGAAGACAGTTTAAGAGGAGGACGAAGAAAAGGAAGGGAAAATAGAAGAAAGGGAAGACAGTTTAAGAGGAGGACGAAGAAAAGGAAGGAAAATAGAAGAAAGGGAAGACAGGTTAAGGGAAGGAAAATAGAAGAAAGGGAAGACAGTTTAAGGAAAGGAAATAGAAGAAAGGGAAGACAGTTTAAGGAAAGGAAAATAGAAGAAAGGGAAGACAGTTTAAGAGGAGGACGAAGAAAAGGAAGGAAAATAGAAGAAAGGGAAGGACAGTTTAAGAGGAGGACGAAGAAAAGGAAGGAAAATAGAAGAAAGGGAAGACAGTTTAAGGAAGGAAAATAGAAGAAAGGGAAGACAGTTTAAGGAAAGGAAAATAGAAGAAAGGGAAGAACAGTTTAAGGAAAGGAAAATAAGAAGAAAGGGAAGACAGTTTAAGAGGAGGACGAAGAAAAGGAAGGAAAATAGAAGAAAGGGAAGACAGTTTAAGGGAAGGAAAATAGAAGAAAGGGAAGGACAGTTTTAAGGAAAGGAAAATAGAAGAAAGGGAAGACAGTTTAAGGAAAGGAAAATAGAAAGAAAGGGAAGACAGTTTAAGGAAAGGAAAATAGAAGAAAGGGAAGACAGTTTAAGGAAAGGAAAATAGAAGAAAGGGAAGACAGTTTAAGAGGAGGACGAAGAAAAGGAAGGAAAATAGAAGAAAGGGAAGACAGTTTAAGGGAAGGAAAATAGAAGAAAGGGAAGACAGTTTAAGGAAAGGAAAATAGAAGAAAGGGAAGACAGTTTAAGGAAAGGAAAATAGAAGAAAGGGAAGACAGTTTAAGGAAAGGAAAATAGAAGAAAGGGAAGACAGTTTAAGGAAAGGAAAATAGAAGAAAGGGAAGACAGTTTAAGAGGAGGACGAAGAAAAGGAAGGAAAATAGAAGAAAAGGGAAGACAGTTTAAGGGAAGGAAAATAGAAGAAAGGGAAGACAGGTTTTAAGGAAAGGAAAATAGAAGAAAGGGAAGACAGTTTAAGGAAAGGAAAATAGAAGAAAGGGAAGACAGTTTAAGGAAAGGAAAATAGAAGAAAGGGAAGACAGTTTAAGAGGAGGACGAAGAAAAGGAAGGAAAATAGAAGAAAGGGAAGACAGTTTAAGGGAAGGACGAAGAAAGAGAGAGAGGAGATAATAGCTTACTTGCTTACTTATGTTCTTATGTTATGACTTGTGGTGAGGCTGCAGTTTATGTGTGCCTGTATGTATGTATGTACAGTGTTTTTTACTGAATGACTTGATTTTATGTAAGTATTCTTTAAAGCGATGAACTCATTGTGTGCATTTTTAAGTCTGTTTGTATGTATGTATGTACACTGGTTTTTTGCTGAATGATTTGATTTTATGCAAGTATTTTTTTTAGAGAGATGAACTTATTGTGTGGGTTTTTAATTAGAGTTTCTTGGTCATTGTTTAGATGATGTTTGGATGAGATCAGTGTATGCGTTACTTTGAAGAGAAACTTGGCGTAAAATAATATTCTTTCATTTCACAGTTGATGCTCATAGAAAACTTGTCCATTTTTTAAGGATCTTTCTGTTTTCTAAATGTAGGGTCTCTCTCTCTCTCTCTCTCTCTCTCTCTCTCTCTCTCTCTCTCTCTCTCTCTCTCTCTCTCTCTCTCTCCTTCTCTGCTTGCTCTCTCTCTCTCTCCTCTCTCTCTCCTCTCTCTCTCTCTCTCTCTCTCTCTCTCTCTCTCTCTCTCTCTCTCTCTCTCCTCTCTCTCTCTCTCTCCCCTCTCTCGTCGCTCCTCGCTCGCTCTCTCTTCTCTCCTCGCTCGCTCGCTCTCTGCTCCTCCTCGCTCGCTCTCTCTCTGCTCTCTCTCTCTCTCTCTCTCTCTCTCCTCTCTCTCTCTCTCTCTCTCTCTCTCTCTCTCTCTCTCTCTCTCTCTCCCTCTCTCCTCTCTCTCCTTCTCTCTCTCCTCTCCTCTCTCTCTCTCTCTCTCTCTCTCTCTCCTCTCTCTCTCTCTCTCTCTCTCTCCTCTCTCTCTCTCTCTCTCCTCTCTTTCTTCTCTCTCTCTCTCTCACAAAAGTAGAATGCAGAAATATAAAAATTTAAGAACAAAATTAGAAGTATATAACTCATAGTGATAATTAAGTACCAGCAGGAAATACAGCATGAAGCAAAAGATACTCAAAATCAATACATACACCACTACAACATTACTTATTGGAATGAACCTTGTCAAGAAAATGTGCCTCAGTAGTTATGTAATGTATTGCCGCCACAAGTTCATGGGACTACCTAACCAGTCTCATAAAGGGGGGGGAATAAATCCTCTCATGTTAATCCTATTAGAACAAACCATGCTTACAGGCACGTATATGCTATTAAGTGTGTGTGTGTGTGTGTATTTACCTAGTGCAGAGGTCGGCAACCCAGAATTCAAGAAGAGACAGTTTCTTCAAGCTTGGCAGAAAAGCAGTGCTGATGGAGCCGCAGTGTAAAATATGAATGGAAATTACGAAGCAATAAAATGTTCCTTCACCATAATACCATAAGGGAGTTGAATATACCCACATACAAGATAATCAAATACATTTTAATAATAATAATGATAATAATAATAATAATAATAATAATAATAATAATAATAATAATAATAATAATAATAATAATAATAATAAATACAAGAATTCATCCCAATATTTTCCTAGAGACCCAGGACCCAGGTCACATACACTATTGTACTGCGGCTATCTATGCCAGCATATATATTTTTTTTAATGATAATTTGGACATTTTTAAGTAGGTGGCAGAAGCCGCACAGGTCTCTTGAAAGAGCCGCATGTGGCTCCGGAGCCGCAGGTTGCCGACCGCTGACCTAGTTGTAACATACAGGAAAAGAGCTATGCTCGTACTGTCCCGTCTCCAAATCTACTATTATCCAGCTTGCCTTTGAAGTCCTGAATACTTCTTGCATTAATCACTTTTGCATCAAGGTTGTTCCAGGCTTCTATGCTTCTATACGGGAAGCTGTATTTTTTTATATCCCTCTTGCATGTTGTCCTTTTCAATTTCTTTTCATGACCTCTTGCACTTCTGTCGTCCCACACAAACAGATCTTCTCTATCAATTTTTTCCAGACCCATTGATGCTCTATACACTGCTATAAAATCTCCCCTTTCTCTTCTTTGTGTGCGTGTGTGTGTGTGTGTGTGTGTGTACCCAGGTATATAGGATTTGAGTGATGTTCTTGTACTTCCATCGCCATTTCTTCTTTGATCCAGATTTATTGATATTTATTCTTCATTTATCACTTGATTTATGTATATATATGTAATTATATATATTTTTATTACTCATTTATTAATTGGTCCATTTTTCTTTGTTTTTGTGCTTGCGTGCATTCATATTTTGTGGTGAAGATGAACCTCTAATGCAAGGATGTCAAACTCAAAGCTTTTCAAGGGCCAATTCTTATTTGAGTTACTGTCTCGAGGGCCAACCTTACCAGGGTTACATTCCTGACCAGGAATACGTTATTTGAGTTTGTCTGATTCACTTTAATTAATAAACACCTGATGATAATAAAATAATATTGCAATCATATCTTCCTTAAAACTGTCATCATTTCCCAGGGTGATAAATCTTACCGTCATCTCGTGGGCTACTTACGACCATCCCAAGGGCCACATTTGTCCCGCTGGTAATGAGTTTGACACCTCTGCAGTCTAGTGTTACATATACGTAATGAAACACCACACCACCACACCTCACCACTCACAAACCACACCCTAACACACCCTCACTCACCCCCCCCTTCCTCCAGGCTGTGCTCAACCCCCTGCAAGCCGTGTTCAACGCCATGGTGTACCGGCGGTGGGACGGCGGCTTCACCCTGTCCCTGCCCCACTGTCTGCGGGGCCTGTGCTGCTGCCGCCCTCCCCCCGCCCTGCCCCCCCCTGCCGTGCTGCTGGCGGCAGGGCACGGCATGCACCACGGGGACAGCTCTGAGGATGAGGGAGAGGTGAGTAATGGGTGGTTGGAGTGTGTGTGGGGTTTGTCTGTTACTGTATTTGTTTTTGTTAGATATTATATAGTACATTACATAGTTTTTTTGTGTTTTTGTTAGATATTATATAGTACATACATGAGTTTTTTTGTGTTTTTGTTAGATATTATATAGTACATACATAAGTTTTTTTGTGTTTTTGTTAGATATTATATAGTACATACAGAAGTTTTTTTGTGTTTTTGTTAGATATTATATAGTACATACATGAGTTTTTTTGTGTTTTTGTTAGATATTATATAGTACATACATAAGTTTTTTTGTGTTTTTGTTGATATTATATAGTACATACATAAGTTTTTTTGTGTTTTTGTTAGATATTATATAGTACATACATAAGTTTTTTTGTGTTTTTGTTAGATATTATATAGTACATACAGGAGTTTTTCTGTGTTTTTGTTAGATATTATATAGTACATACATAAGTTTTTCTGTGTTTTTGTTAGATATTATATAGTACATACAGGATTTTTCTGTGTTTTTGTTAGATATTATATAGTACATACATAAGTTTTTCTGTGTTTTTGTTAGATATTATATAGTACATACATGAGTTTTTTTGTGTTTTTGTTTTTTAGTGCCACAAACATAAATAATTCCATCTGGGTCCTGATTACCTTATTTCCCTTAGGTTCAATGCACATAATTTCGCGGATTTGGTTCCAATTATGCGCGAAACTTGGTGCACCCCTGTATAGAACTTCCTTTTTCTTTTTGCCTGCCCTTCTTTACTCCCCTTCTTTAATGTCTCTCTCCTCCACCAGGTCAAGGGGTCTGCCAAGAGGTACTCCCCCCTCGCCGCCTCCTTCAGTGCCTCCTTCAGCAGAGCCAGGGGGGAGCGCACGCCCCTCCTCACCTCCTCCTCCTTCGGCCAGCAGGTCACCCCGCCCCCCTCCGCCCCCACCCTGGACCAGATGGAGGACCCAGGGGGGCGGCGGGACAGGGGGAAGTGAGGGCATTGAACAGTAGCCCTGGTGGAGTTGTGTTCCTGCCCCCCTGTGTTCCTGCCCCCCTCTTCTAAGGTACCCATGTATTGATGTATACAGTAAACCCTCGATAAACCGAACCTCGTCAAACCGAATGTCGTGTTGCCTTCGAACAAGCCTCTGATATACCAAACTCTAGTTCGGCATGTGCGGCGATTGGTGGGCCGACAGTGCAACAGTAGCACTCTCCCCTTCCTCCCAAAGCTTCCTACACTTCAGCACAGCATCACTTCCTACCATGGTAAGTTTAGTAAAAAAACCTTGTACAAGATTATACTTTACTCTACAGTACAGCCAAATTCCCAACATCCGACCTCCAAACATCCGACTTGTCCAAACAACCGACTTTTTTCACCACCACATTGTGTCTTGTTTTGGCCATTTATTTTACTTAGTTTTTTTTACTTTTTAGAAAACATTGATTTGTGGCTTTATTTATGCATGAATTTTACTTTCGCGTATACCACTGGATCAGCCTTCAAGAGCTGCATCTTTTATGTTCTATACCATTTTGTCCTTACATTTACTGTGATATCCGAACATCCGACTATTCCAATTATCCGACCTACCTTCGGTCCCCCCAAGGTCGGATAATTAATACTTAGCTGTACTGTACATACAGTTAACTTTGTTTGAACACGTATGACTGAACGACGCCCAACGGCGGAAAACCGATCATCCTATAAACCGAACTATCAAATATTGCAATTGACCCTTCGCCCCAATTGGTTCGGTTTATCGAGGGTTTACTGTACATCGATAGGAGGATGACTTATCGGGGCAGTGCTTGTGTTATGCTCACCTTATTCTGGTCTTAAATTCATTCCTGTAAATTTAGCATAATAGAAAATCAACTGTAGAGATTGTTACATAGGAGTACATTGTTATGGCTGTATAATTTATAGCTCATTGTTTTTAAGTTGCTACTATGTATAATGGTCACATTCCATAACAGTAAGAAAGGTAATGACTAATAGGCCACATTCACTTACTCAGTGGCCTTAATTAAGTGCCAAAAGAGTGTCTTGTAAGGTAAGGTTGAGTGGAGAGTTAAAAGAGGAGATGAATGAATATAGATAAGAAGAGGTGAATAAATATAGATAAGAAGAGGTGAATGAATATAGATAAGAAGAGGTGAATAAATATAGATAAGAAGAGGTGAATGAATATAGATAAGAAGAGGTGAATGAATATAGATAAGAAGAGGTGAATGAATATAGATAAGAAGAGGTGAATAAATATAGATAAGAAGAGGTGAATGAATATAGATAAGAAGAGGTGAATAAATATAGATAAGAAGAGGTGAATGAATATAGATAAGAAGAGGTGAATGAATATAGATAAGAAGAGGTGAATGAATATAGATAAGAAGAGGTGAATAAATATAGATAAGAAGAGGTGAATGAATATAGATAAGAAGAGGTGAATGAATATAGATAAGAAGAGGTGAATGAATATAGATAAGAAGAGATGAATGAATATAGATAAGAAGAGGTGAATGAATATAGATAAGAAGAGGTGAATGAATATAGATAAGAAGAGGTGAATGAATATAGATAAGAAGAGATGAATGAATATAGATAAGAAGAGATGAATGAATATAGATAAGAAGAGATGAATGAATATAGATAAGAAGAGATGAATGAATATAGATAAGAAGAGATGAATGAATATAGATAAGAAGAGGTGAATGAATATAGATAAGAAGAGATGAATGAATATAGATAAGAAGAGGTGAATGAATATAGATAAGAAGAGGTGAATGAATATAGATAAGAAGAGGTGAATGAATATAGATAAGAAGAGGTGAATGAATATAGATAAGAAGAGATGAATGAATATAGATAAGAAGAGGTGAATGAATATAGATAAGAAGAGATGAATGAATATAGATAAGAAGAGATGAATGAATATAGATAAGAAGAGGTGAATGAATATAGATAAGAAGAGATGAATGAATATAGATAAGAAGAGGTGAATGAATATAGATAAGAAGAGATGAATGAATATAGATAAGAAGAGGTGAATGAATATAGATAAGAAGAGATGAATGAATATAGATAAGAAGAGGTGAATGAATATAGATAAGAAGAGTTAAAAGAAGAGGTGAATAAATATAGATAAGAAGAGTTAATAGAAGAGGTGAATAAATATAGATAAGAAGAGTTAATAGAAGAGGTGAATAAATATAGATAAGAAGAGGTGAATGAATATAGATAAGAAGAGATGAATGAATATAGATAAGAAGAGATGAATGAATATAGATAAGAAGAGGTGAATGAATATAGATAAGAAGAGTTAAAAGAAGAGGTGAATAAATAGATAAGAAGAGTTAATAGAAGAGGTGAATAAATATAGATAAGAAGAGTTAATAGAAGAGGTGAATAAATATAGATAAGAAGAGTTAAAAGAAGAGGTGAATGAATATAGATAAGAAGAGTTAAAAGAAGAGGTGAATAAATATAGATAAGAAGAGTTAAAAGAAGAGGTGAATAAATATAGATAAGAAGAGTTAAAAGAAGAGGTGAATAAATATAGATAAGAAGAGTTAAAAGAAGAGGTGAATAAATATAGATAAGAAGAGTTAAAAGAAGAGGTGAATAAATATAGATAAGAAGAGTTAAAAGAAGAGGTGAATAAATATAGATAAGAAGAGTTAAAAAAGAGGTGAATAAATATAGATAAGAAGAGTTAAAAGAAGAGGTGAATAAATATAGATAAGAAGAGTTAAAAGAAGAGGTGAATGAATATAGATAAGAAGAGTTAAAAGAAGAGGTGAATAAATATAGATAAGAAGAGTTAATAGAAGAGGTGAATGAATATAGATAAGAAGAGTTAATAGAAGAGGTGAATAAATATAGATAAGAAGAGTTAATAGAAGAGGTGAATGAATATAGATAAGAAGAGTTATAGAAGAGGTGAATAAATATAGATAAGAAGAGTTAATAGAAGAGGTGAATTAATATACGTAGATATCTCTGGCCTATCCTATGTAAGTATAGAAGTAAAGAAAGAGAGAGAGAGGAGAGAAGGAATTGTGCATTAATAAGGGGAGATCATTGGGGTGTATGGTGAGAGAGAAGGAATAATGAGAAAAGAGACAAGAATGTATTTAGACATATCTGGCCTTAACCAATGGAAGTATGGAAGTAAGGAGAGAGAGCGAGGAGAGAAAGAGCTGTGTAAGAATGATAAGTAGGGAAATAACATTGTGTGGCATCTATTTATACATATAGTATATCCTAGCTAGTTGTTACCCGTGTATGTAGAGAACAAACAGTAGAACATGAGACAGATAGTTGGAGTAAGGGGTGTAGGAAAGTGCAGGATAAAGTATTGGCATAGTCCTTGTCTTTATACTCTATACTCCTTGTCAGTCTTCTCTCTGACACAAGCCTGGGTCCCACCGTGAGGTTACGGGGCCACGGCGACCTGCGTTATGCTAAGGGGGTTGAGGAGGTACAAACACGACTTAACGAGGTCCTCACTTCTGTAGTAACGCAGGCTGACGACGCCTCATTCTTGACGTGGCGGGATTTTTGAAGAAAGAAAAAAATATAGCGTCAGCCCATCGTCAGTTACCCTGGACGAGTGACGTGGCTCTGTCTTTGTCTGACGTGGCTGACGAGGCATTAACGTTGCTGGCGTGGCGATCAGGCTGACGTGAGTTGACAACAAAAATATTCCCGCGTCAACCAGCGTCAGGCTATTTTCTGTAACGTGGGTTGCCGTGGACCCGTAACCTCACAGTGGGACCCGGGCGTATGACTCAATTAGTCGAAACATAAGAATAAGGCAAGCTGTCACTGCTTCCTTCTATGTTTTCCTGTGCCACTTATTCTATAGATTATTCATAGTTTAGTTTATAGATAGGTTAAAGTGTGAGAGAGTGGGAAAATAGGTTACGGCTATGCATGGAAGGGTAAAGACAGACACCGTTTTAGTGCTTTAGTTAGGGTCAGGGTAATGGTGAGGGGGGTTTTCTTTACTTTTATTTTTATTTACACTTCTTCATGGTGGACCTTTTAGATTACGTATTTAATTGTTGATTATTTATCTGCTGCTTGTGCCATTGCCTGGACTCACACACACACACACACACGCGCGCACACACACACACACACACACACACACACACACACACACACACACACACACACACACACACACACACACACACACACACACACACACACACACACACACACACACACACACACACACACACACACACACACAGCTAAATACACACACACACACACACACACACACACACACACACACACACACACACACACACACACACACACACACACACATACACACACACACACACACACACACACACATTGTACTTATAGTTAGAAATAGTCACTATGTTATTTTTTTGGTATTATTCCAGTTTTACGCAGAATTTACTATGGTGGCAAAAATTGGTGGACTAAACTATTTTTTTCTGGTGAGTTTTGATGTGCTTTGAATTAATCTGCTAACTGTTTCTGTCGCAAATCACTTTTTTATATTATTGTTATTATTATTTTTTTTTTTCATTAGGTAAAGGTTAGGTTAGGTTAGGTTCGGTTAGGTTCAAATTGTTTTTCAATAATTTTTGTCGCAAATCACACACAAAAATATGTAATAATGATTATTATTCCCGACACAAACCATTAGCAGATTTATTCAAAGCAAATCAAAACTCGCCCGGAAAAAAAAGTTTCTTCCGCCAAAGTAAATTCGGTGTCAAACTGGAAATTTACCATTTTTTCCATCCACTGAGTTACTAAGGGACACAGGGACCAGGGGCAGGGACATACAGGGAAGGGCAGGACTCCAACCCAGGGCATAAGGGTGTGAGGTCGAAACTTAAACCATTGTGCCATCGTTTGTCTTGCTCAAGGTTTTCAGGAATTGTTTTATTTATTTTTTATATTTTTGTTTGTCACTTGGGATTTGTTTCACTTTAACCCAAATGATGTATAATTTAAGATGATATGTTTACTATTATTCTATTTTGTTACATATGTTTAATCAATTTTGTTACATATGTTGAATCAATTTTGTTACATATGTTTAATCAATTTTTGTGTGTGAGTTTATTTTACATATTTATTTATTCGTATTTATGTTATTCTGTTTACCATGGAACTCAAGATTGAAATGGTCATCTCTGTTAAGTTTTATTTTATTCAATTTATAGTTTTTTAGAATTTTATTTCATATGATTTGATTTGATCTATTTTCGCGTACTGTATGTATATCTTTTGTTTAATCATTTATTTATTTAGCAATTACTGTTATTATTATTGTTATTTATATTGATATTTATACTTTTATTTTATTATATTATTATTAACTGCAGTGGGTTAGTAATGTGGTGGTGGCTATGTTAAGGGGACCGACAGGTTGCCGATTAGTAATTCCGTATTTATTATCTGATTCAATTGAAATTTGCCACAGTTATAGGGTACCCTACACTGTATGTACCCAAGAAATTTCATTAGAATTGGCCAATTATTTACCGCGTTAGAGCTAAATTAGTGCGAAAATGAAACAAACTTCCTTAAACCTACAAACAGACTACAGTATTTATCCTATGACAACGATATGCATATCAGTGGAAAGGGCTTGATTTTCTCTACAAGAACCAGGAGGCACATTTTTGAATGAGTTCTAATTAGTCGAATTAGGGCCGTGCAAAATTTGCAATGACTAATTTTGGGTAAAATAATTTTTTCATAGACTAATTGTAGATGAATGAAATGGAAAATAGAAAATCTAATCCCTGGTCATTGTAGCGCTAATCAGGCTCTTTCCAGTGATATGCATATCGATGTTCTAGGACGAATAGTCTGGTCTATTTATAGCATAATGTGCAAAAAACTAGTGTTTTCAGAAAAACGCTCTCAAAGTCCAAACACATATTTTATTCAACTTTAGTTACAGATTACATGTTGCTGCTGTAATATTTTAGAGCAACTCATCAGCTAATACTAATAAGTCCTGTAACAGCTATACAAACAATAAAATATTCTATCTGGGTGAGCGCGCGAGCGCGAAACGCCAAATGATATAAAAAAAAAAAAAAAAAAATTATACAAAAAAAAAAAAAAAAAAAAAAAATGCCAGCTGCTGGCGCTCGCTCGCCGGCAGTTATAAGGTGGGCAGCGGCGTACCCCCAAGTGCCCCTAGGGGCACTGTGTTTTAACTAGTGTAATATTATGTACTTAGAAAACACCAGCACCATATGCACTTTCATCCTTCCCCTCTTTTCTCTTCCGCTTCTGCTGGCCAGTGGTACCTGTACTGCTTCTGCGGAAGGAGCGATCACATTCCTTATCAAGGATGACAAGGTTGCTTGACTTGGAAGGTGACATTCCAAAGCCAAGGTGTCCCAGGAAGTAGGAGTCATGAAAGCCGATGTTGTGCTCGAGGGTGACCATCTGCAGGGTGTAGTTGACTCGACATTTCCCAGCAAACTTGTGTTTTGCGACCTTCTGCCAAACCTTGCTGTGTAGACTTTCATTGGCGTTCTGGGTCCTCCCCTTCAGACATTTGCTGAGAAGGTCGCGAGATGTGAGGTCGGTGTACACCTTGGTTATGTGGATGCGATTCTTCTTCGGGATTTTGCTGAAATAGCCAGGCTTCTGACTGTGCTTACGACGGGGTTCATCAGGGTTGAAGTCCGCCCTCCTGAAGAAGCACCAGGAGTCAGCTGAAGCAGGGCAGAAGTGATGGCGGGGCTCCTCATCTGTCGAGATGGCGTGAAGATAAGAAGCCCAGATGGCTGTTGACATCTCGTTGGTGTCGCTGTAGGGCTTCTTGGGGTCTCCTCTCACTGCTCGACCGTAGTAGCTGGTCATGGTGTCAATGACCTTATCGGTCAGCTGGCCAGCACCGCCCAACACACTACGGCGGACCTCCTTCCCTGTTTTGGTGGTGATTGACGTGCTGAGCTCCTTCTTCAATTTCCGGAGGCGTGTGCCAAGCCTTTTACTGACGTGGTTTACGCACTCCTCCTTCACCACTGGCACGTCGTAGGGATTGAGGTCCTTCACTGCCTTGTAGGTGCTTGAGTCCCCGTCGCCTACGAAGGTAGTGTAACGTAGTCCCAGAGTAGTACTACGTCTCCATAGACGACAGGCAGCTTCACTCTCCATGGCAGAGGCAGTACCGTTGAAGTTCTTGTTACACCTGGGGGAGTGTGCCTGCTGCCACTCAGGTGTGAAGGGCAGCTTCTTCTTCTCCCTGGTGTGGCACACCTGGCAAAAGTTCGACAGGACCTCGAAGTCTATGACCATGCCAGTATCAACCTCTATGATAATCCCGACACCGATGTGACTGGTGTGGCCCCTGGTCATCCAGGTGCCATCATACGACACCACGATGTCAAGGAGGTCGTTGGTAGGGTCAGGGAGGATGTTAGACTTAGCATAAAATCGCCTCACACCAGCAATACACTCCTGGCGACGAGCAGCAAAGTAAACATCCATCTCCTTGTACAGCCAGTGTGAGTGTCCTGTGAACTTTCCCTCGGTGAAGGGCTCGAATCCCAGGGTGGAGACAACCCTGTTGATCCCCGCTCTGCCAAGGTTGTTGTTCAAGGCCTCGTGAACAATTTTGGTATTGTTCTCCCTCAGTTTCGAAGCCTGGCCTCCTACAGTGTGTGTTGTACGGTCGCCCAGGTGCTTCACATAGGTGCAGGATGTACAGCCAACCGCGAGACTTGTACTGAGGGAGTTCGGGGAAATGTTGAGGGTGAAAGGGTTGAAGCAGTGTCTACATATAGCCTCGACAAGGAGCTCTTGGAGGCTCTCTACACAACCAATGTAGTTGTTGGTGTTGTCTGGTGGCGAGGTAGGCAAGAAGTCCTTCACCAGTTCCCTCCTTATATCTAGCGAGTGCTTCGCAGCTGGTGTAGGTTTTGAGGAAGTGCTAGGAGGTGGTGAGGAGGTCCTTGGAGGTGGTGAAGTGCTGGGAGCTGCAGAGGAGGTGTTAGCGGCAGGCTGTGGTGGAGATACAGGCAGCAGTGGTGGTGGAGATACAGGCAGCGGCGGCGGTGGTGGTGGTGTGGAGGCCCGAGGCGGTGCACGTGCTGCGAGGCTGGCAGGTAGACTTCCACCACGACGAAGATTGCGTAGTCTCGCGGCCTTACTCTTGCTAAATCTGCCCATCTTGAGTCTTGGTATGCCGTATGCAATGTATGGCAACAGATAACAGCCAAAAAACAGACTCGAACAAGGTAGAATCAAAGTGGAGTGATGGAAATGAGATGCGGGAGGGTGCTGCAGGACCGCTCTCGACTAAGACTCTCAGTCTACTGACAGTGCCTCTCTCTGCCTTGGTAGCTCTGGTGTGTGAGGGTTGCTAGATACCAAAAGCTGAATAATTACACATACATGTGATTTCATTGAAAATAAAGCAATTTACGCAATTCTTTCGCTATATGGTGGTCAATCAGGGGTCACCTACTACGCTCGGTACTACTACGCCACGTACGGCCGAAATCGACCCGCATTAGGTTGAAATAAGGCCATTTTTGAGGCACTTAGGGATATCGGATGGCAAATTTACACTACCCAGTCGATAGACTTTGTCCGAAGGTGGTGAAATCCGGTGTTGTCAGAATTTGGAAAATTTCTCGAATTTTGGCCTCAACAAGGAGTCGGTCCCCTTAAGAATCTCAGTCATATTCTTACTCACCAACTTACTCTTGAAGGGCATAACGTACTCTCCAAATTACTCTTAAAGGGCATAAAGTACTCCTATACTTACTCTTAAAGGCAAAAAGTACTCACCAAATTACTCTTAAAGGCAAAAAGTACTCACCAAATTACTCTTAAAGGCAAAAAGTACTCACCAACTTACTCTTAAAGGCAAAAAGTACTCACCAAATTACTCTTAAAGGCAAAAAGTACTCACCAAATTACTCTTAAAGGCAAAAAGTACTCACCAAATTACTCTTAAAGGCAAAAAGTACTCACCAAATTACTCTTGAAGGGCAAAAAGTACTCCTATACTTACTCTTAAAGGCAAAAAGTACTCACCAAATTACTCTTAAAGGCAAAAAGTACTCACCAAATTACTCTTAAAGGCAAAAAGTACTCACCAACTTACTCTTGAAGGGCATAAAGTACTCACCAACTTACTCTTGAAGGGCATAAAGTACTCACCAACTTACTCTTAAAGGGCATAACGTACTCTCCAAATTACTCTTAAAGGGCATAAAGTACTCACCAACTTACTCTTAAAGGCAAAAAGTACTCACCAAATTACTCTTAAAGGCAAAAAGTACTCACCAACTTACTCTTGAAGGGCATAAAGTACTCACCAACTTACTCTTGAAGGGCATAAAGTACTCACCAACTTACTCTTAAAGGGCATAACGTACTCTCCAAATTACTCTTAAAGGGCATAAAGTACTCACCAACTTACTCTTAAAGGCAAAAAGTACTCACCAAATTACTCTTAAAGGCAAAAAGTACTCACCAAATTACTCTTAAAGGCAAAAAGTACTCACCAAATTACTCTTAAAGGCATAAAGTACTCACCAAATTACTCTTAAAGGCAAAAAGTACTCACCAGATTACTCTTAAAGGCAAAAAGTACTGACCAAATTACTCTTAAAGGCAAAAAGTACTCACCAGATTACTCTTAAAGGCAAAAAGTACTCACCAGATTACTCTTAAAGGCAAAAAGTACTCACCAGATTACTCTTAAAGGCAAAAAGTACTCACCAAATTACTCTTAAAGGCAAAATGTACTCACCAAATTACTCTTAAAGGCAAAATGTACTCACCAAATTACTCTTAAAGGCAAAAAGTACTCACCAAATTACTCTTAAAGGCAAAAAGTACTCACCAAATTACTCTTAAAGGCAAAAAGTACTCACCAAATTACTCTTAAAGGCAAAAAGTACTCACCAAATTACTCTTAAAGGCAAAAAGTACTCACCAAATTACTCTTAAAGGCAAAAAGTACTCACCAAATTACTCTTAAAGGCAAAAAGTACTCACCAAATTACTCTTAAAGGCAAAAAGTACTCACTCCTATACTTACTTTTAAAGGGATTAAAGTACTCACCAACTTACTCTTAAAGGCAAAAAGTACTCACCAAATTACTCTTAAAGGCAAAAAGTACTCACCAAATTACTCTAAAAGTGCAGCAATATGGAGTGTGTTGAGATAATTGACTTTGAAAGGTAATGATAACATGATAAGTACAATGCAAGGATAATACAAGATAGTACAGCATTGTATCCTTGGTATAATGTATGCTCGTCAACCATCATTAATGTGTAAGATAAGGATGTAAAACCCAAGACAATGAACAAGAATCTCAAATATTCCACACTTTAATTTCATGAATCTCAGAAAGTAAAGAAAAATATATCTCAAAAATTAATTACGGAAAGGAATAGATGCGAATGGAAATTTGTATTATTTTTAGTTGACGTGAAGTAATAATTTTGTGTAGACGTTGGAAAATAATTTCTATCCGTGTAAAATGGTGTGAAATGGAACGGTTTGCGATAAAAAACCAGTGCCTTTCTTAGCCTTCAATGGTAGATACACTTGCAAAGGTAGGATTCCTTGCCTAGGATGCATTGTAGGATATAAACATAAGCTTGAATATTGACATAGAAGAGTGTAGTACAGGTTGAAGTTCCCAAACTCGGCAACCTCGGGACCAGCGCCGAGCCGAGTAATGGAATTTTCCGACTTTTAGAACGTAGATATATTAAGGGGGAAAAAATGGTTTGGGAGCCATAATACCAATAACAGACCTGTAGAAGTACACAAAATAACAGTGTACACAGCTCTACAGTCACAACACCACTGAACAATAACAACAAACAAATCGGCGGGAGAACCAAGCGGCCTAGTGTGGCACCTAGCGGCCGACCCGGCAACTACGCGCCGGGTTTTGGGTGTTCTGCCGGGTTTTGGAAAATCCGGAACCATAGGTGAGTTTTGGGTGTTGCCGAGTCTTGGGATGCCGAGTTTGGGAACTTCAACCTGTAGAGCTATTGTGAATGATTGCATTTTAGAACCATTATTATAGGAGGGTATTGGGTGTTATTTTGGAGTATTAAGAAGACTGTACATTTTTAAAAAAAAAAAAATCGCTCTGTTAATATATATAAGTAATTAGAGTATTAGTTGAGGAAGAGGAAACCCGGTGGACCAAAGTTATGTTATTAGGTGATGTGTGTTTTAAGTGTTGCATAGATTCTGTTTAAGTAGTCACATTTGTACTTAAAGATACTCATCAGTAGTGTTGAAAAGTAGTCACATTTGTACTTAAAAGATACTCTTAAAAGATAAGTAGTGTTGAAGTTATAGAGAGAAAGATTTATTTATATGAAATTTGTAGGAGAGATTATTAAAACATGACAAAGGCAGATATGATGGTTTTTTTGTTCTTGACTTAGATGAATTTTTTGGTGTGTGTGTGTGTGTGTATTTTTTGCCCGCCTCTGCTATATAGCTGACCAGTGACCCGTGAGTGACCCTACACCTTCCTACACCACACACACGCACACACTGACTAGCATTGTCTCCATATACATGTCACTAACCCTGCTCTAACCTTTTGTAGTATAATTTTACAAGCCAATTTATTTGTTACATGTGTTGAGCTGGACTTAGACCGTACGTTTTTAGCGACTTACGTTGGGTTTTTTTTACTTTTAGTGTTTGGTTTTAGGTCCTTAAACCTTAAACATTATCCAGCCCTTAAATCACCTATGTTGGGTAAAAAAATAACGTGCATTCTCCAGTTGCCAGGAAAAATGTTCTGACCAGAGAAACGAGGCGATATTGTATGTGAAGTGAGCTTTCCGGCGTCTGGCGGACTTATTGTAGGTCTTACGGCATGTCGAGGGCACACTTCCGATACAGTTTTTTGCGCTCTACAACTATGTCATCACTGAAATTTTTTTAATCTCGAACGTAAGTGGCTTTTCTGTACGAAAAACCCCCCTGGGCCTGCCCCGCCCCGCCCCGCATAAACCTTAATTAGGGGTTTAAACCTTAAACTTATTATATATATATAGATATATATATATATATATATATATATATATATATATATATATATATATATATATATATATATATATATATATATATATATATATTATATATATATATATATATATATATATATATATATATAATAGAGGAACGTGAGCCGAGACTTATTAAGACCGTTTTTTTCGTTCTGACGCGTTTATTTGAAATTTAACGGCCAACGGTTGGAATACATGTTTTGTTGTACGCCAAAAGTGATGTTTTAAAAAAACTGTCAGAAATGCTCCTGTGACTTTTGGTTCTCGAGTTGCCAGGTATGAATTTTACGGTTTTTTTCGTTCTGACAAGTTTATGCGACTTTTTTGGGGGAAATGACCGTTAACATATTTTGAGCTACGTATTGTTTACTATCTTTTGGCTGTGAAGTACGAACGCTCTACGACTTACGTTACACAATTATTACTGAGATCATTTTCACGTATATATGTAAATAAAAAATATCATACTTTCTGGCTGCAAAATTCCTCAAAATTTTGGCATCATTTGGTTTTTGGCCTTTTCTGACAAAACTATTGACCTAAGAAGAAAGATGCCACAAATAAATTATGTCTAGTTTGAGGAGATCTACTCAATGGCACAGTCTGTTTTGTCCTAACATGTCACGTTCTCGAGATATATCGTTTTATTTTTATTTTCGAAAACATTGATTTGTAGCCTTATTTATGCATGAGCTTTACTTCCGCGTATACCACTGGGTCGGCCGTCAAGAGCTGCATCTTTTATGTTCCATACCGTTTTGCCCTTACGTGTATGGTTACTGAGATATTAATGAAAATGTGTTTTTCATAAAAAAAATCCTGGGCCCATAAACATACACAGACATACATAGCCTGCAGATTTTTTGGGAAAATAAATATCTCCCGATTTGGATGAAACTTGATTTATAGTGACTTCTGCTGATGCCGATCACGAATCTGGCCTTCGTTTTCCGATATTTGGTTCTAAACACAATTTTTTCCCCTCTGTAAGCTTATTTATCCCCCTAAATGCATACAGACATGATTCTATCTCCACCAATAGTCATCACTAGGGAAACTACATAGAATAGCAATTATTCACACCGTCCTTATACACAAGTGTAACTAATATCATCTTTACGTACATATGTAAATAAAATAAAAATATTCTGGCTAAAAATGTTCTCCCAATTTTGCCGATACGTCCCCAACACACTGCTTTGGCTTGTATCATTGCATTTAAGTGTATTATTTCTTTTAAGTTTTTCAGTAAGTGTTTCTTATAATTTCTATCTTATCCCATACATGTATTAAGTTTCTCATACCTCTATTTAATCTATTCCTTTGTTTACATACATTTGCTTTATCTATTTGCATCAATTTTACCTTTTACACTCCTATATCCATCTATCCTATATCTATCCTATATCTATCTATCCTATATCTATCCTATCCCATTTTATTCTGTACCCATATCTATTATCCTATACATATTCTATCACCTCTTATTTTTACCCTATATAACTATCCTCTATCTATCCTATCACATCTTATTTTTACCCTATATCTATCTATCCTATAACTATCCTATCACATCTTATTTTTTCCCTATATAACTATCCTATATCTATCCTATCACATCTTATTTGTTCCCTATACAGTATCTATCTATCCTCTATCTATCCTATCATATCTTATTTTTTCCCTATATCTATCTATCCTATATCTATCCTATATATATTCTATCACATCTTATTTTTTCCCTATATAACTATCCTATATCTATCCTATATCTATCCTATCACATCTTATTTTTACCCTATACAGTATTTATCTATCCTATATCTATCCTATCATCTTATTTTTTCCCTATATAGCTATCCTCTATCCTATCATCTTATTTTACCCTATATCTATCTATCCTATATCTATCCTATATATATTCTATCACATCTTATTTTTTCCCTATATAACTATCCTATATCTATCCTATCACATCTTATTCTCTATGGTTTATCCTTCTTATTCCTATGCAAACTACTAAACACTCATCATTTATATATCATCCTACAGTATCCTTCATATCCTATCACTTCTACGCTCATTCATAGGACCTTTTTTCACTCTTTAAAGCAATCCTATCCCTCTATGCATTCCTCCTTTACCATCCTTATGAAGTCCTACGGTATCCTTTATATCCTACCACCACACTCATACAGTCATTTATAGGACCTATTTTACACTCCTTAAAGCAATCCTATCCCTCTATGCATTCCTCCTTTACCATCCTTATGAAGTCCTACGGTATCCTTAAGCTTCATATCCTACCACCACACTCTTACAGTCATTTATAGGAAATTTTTTTCACTCCTTAAAGCAATCCTATCCCTCTATGTATTCCTCCTTTACCATCCTTATGAAGTCCTACGGTATCCTTTATATCCTACCACCACACTCTTACAGTCATTTATAGGACCTATTTTACACTCCTTAAAGCAATCCTATCCCTCTATGCATTCCTCCTTTACCATCCTTATGAAGTCCTACGGTATCCTTTATACCCTATCAGGCTATCACACTCCTACGCTCATTCATAGGTCCTTTTTTCACTCCTTAAAGCAATCGTTTCCCTCTATGCATTCCTTCTTTACCATCCTTATGAAGTCCTACGGTATCCTTTATATCCTATCAGGCTATCACACTCCTACGCTCATTCATAGGTCCTTTTTTCACTCCTTAATGCAATCCTTTCCCTATAAATATCTCTCCTTTACCATCCTTATGAAGTCCTACGGTATCCTTTATATCCTACCACCACACTCATACAGTCATTTATAGGACCTATTTTACACTCCTTAAAGCAATCCTTTCCCTCTATGCATTCCTCCTTTACCATCCTTATGAAGTCCTATGGTATCCTTTATATCCTACCACCACACTCATACAGTCATTTATAGGATTTTTGTTTCCCCTCCTTAATGCAATCCTTCCCCTATAAATATGTCTCACTATTTTTTGTAGCTTCATTATTTTCTTATGTGGTTAGTTGAATTATTTTCTATAGCAACCCTTCGTTCTTAAATTAATCAACGTATCTAACTAACTATCTAACTTTCTTCACTCCTCTACATTGCTTAACCCCTTGAGACCCAGAACGTTATTTCCCTTGTAATTTGGGTGCCATAAGACAATTTTAATGAATAGAATAGAATATTTTATAGCTATGACCTGTTTAGTATCCTTGTCCACTAGGTAATTTGGTATATTCAGTTACTTTTTGTAATTTTATGGCTCGACAACATACAATTTTTTATAGCAAAGGAAAGATCTGGGCGTGAAGGGGTTAACAAATCTCTACATCCTTTATTACGGCATTCAACACCTTTCTACATCAATAATTCGCTCCTATGAGAATCTACTCATCCTAACACACTATCTAACTTCCTATAGGGCTACTCTTCTACATGGCTTTACAAGTCTCTACATTGTTTACTACAGCATTCTACACCTTTCTACATCAATAATTCGCTCCTACATTAATCTACGTATTCTAATTAACACTATCTAACTTCCTATACTCCTCTACATCGGTTTATAAGTCTCTAGGCTACATTCTTTACTACTTTAGATACATTAGTTCATTCTACAATCTACAGAATTCTACACCTTTCTACATCAATTCTTCGCTCCTACAGTAATCTACGTATTCTAATTAACACTATCTAACTTCCTGTACTCCTCTACATCGGTTTATAAGTCTCTAGGCTACATTCTTGCCGTACGTATCATAACAAGCTATCTAACTTTTTATATACTCTTCTACATTGCTGTACAAGTCTCTACATCTTATACTACAACATTCAACACATTTCTACATTCATTCTTAATTCGCTCCTATGCATTCTCCATATATGCTATAGCTCCTTCGTTCCCTATATTTATCTACGTATCATATAAGCTATCTAACTTCTTATTCTCTTACACATTGCCTTATAAGTCTCTACATCCATTACTACAACATTCTACACCTTCATATCACCGCCTACACGCTATCTCTTCCTCCTACACTCTTCGTTTTTCCATCACAATCCTTCGCTTCTACGATAATCTACGTATCTAACTTCTTATACCCCTCTACTACATCCCTTTACAAGTCTCTACATCTATTACTACAACATTCTACACCTTCATATCACCGCCTACACTCTATCCCTTCCTCCTCACTTTTTTTTCCATCACAATCCTTCGCTTCTACGATAATCTACGTATCTAACTTCTTATACCCCTCTACTACATCCCTTTACAAGTCGCTACATCTATTACTACAGCATTCTATACCTTTATTTCACCGCCTACACTCCCTTCCTTTCTCCTACAAGTCGCTACATCCTTTCTACGTACGTACATCATTCAACACCCTCTACATCCATTTTTCGCTCCTACATTAAGCTACGTATCCTAACACACTCTCTAACCTCCTATACTAATCTACATCCCTTTACAAGTCTCTACATCCTTTACTACAGCATTCTACACCTTTCTACATTTCATCAATTCTTTGCTCCCACATTAACCTACCTGTCATAACAAGCTATATTTAACTTCTTATCTAACTATCTTACTATCTAACCTCTTCTACATCCCTTTACAAGTATCTACATCTATTACTACAACATTCTACACCTTCATATCACCGCCTACACTCTATCCCTAACTTTTTTTTCCATCACAATCCTTCGCTTCTATGATAGTCTACGTATCTAACTTCCTATAACCCTCTACATCATCCCTTTACAAATCTCTACATCATTTACTACAGCATTCTACACCTTTATTTCACCGCCTATGCTCCTCTACATTGCTTTATAAGTCCCTACATCCTTTCTACAGCATTCTACACCTTTGTATCACCGCCTACACTCCTTCCTCCTACACTCTTCGTTTTTGTATTACCACACGTTCGCTCTCTGATAGTGAAAGCTTACCGTGAGGAGATTTAATAATGACACCTCGATCCCTTCCTTCCCTCCTATCCTTCTCTCCCTTCCCTCCTTTCTCTCCCATCCTTTCCTTTCCTCTCCTGTCCTTCCCTTCTCTTCCTTTACTTCCCTTCTCTTCCTTCCCTTCCCTTCCTTCCCTTCGTTCTCTCCCTTCTCTCCCCTCTCCCTTCCTTCCCTCCCTCCCTTCCTTCCCTCCCTCCCTTCCCTCCTCTCCCTTCCTTTCCTTCCTTCTCTCCCTCCCTTCCCTTCTCTCCCTCCCTATCCTCCCTTCCTATCCCTCCCTTCTCTCCCTTCCCTTCCCTTCCCTTCCCTTCCCTCCCTCCCTATCCTCCCTTCCTATCCCTCCCTTCTCTCCCTTCCCTTCCCTTCCCTTCCCTTCCTTTCCTATTCCTTAGTACTTAAATGAACACTAAAGGGGTTGTTACAAAAAAAATACTACTTTTCTATCGTGTCTGGAAAATATTTAGTAATACGTAGTAGTGATAAAAAGAGAATATGTGATATTTTTTTTTCATTGTATGTTTTATCCTTTTTCTCTGTTAGTACGCGTGTGGTTGTGTTAATTATTGTATTTACTGCTTCCTAGTGTATGTATGTGTGGATGAAAGCCGAGTATGGGCCTATTATCATCGTTTAATGGGTGAATTTAATGGGGGGAAGATAAA